>JAREIK010001562.1:0-23652 GCA_029783825.1 Sapria himalayana | reverse complement strand
ACAAATATAATTTAAATAATTTATTTTTCAACAAAAAATATATATATATATAAGATTATAAAAAGAAGCAAAAACTAAAATAGAATTATTATTTAGTAATAAATTTTACTTGGATTTTGAATATTTTAGTTTTTGCAATTATATTTTAATTTATATCTATTATATTAAAAATAGCATATTAATTTGTTTTTTGATAATTGATATCATATCTATCAATAAAATTGTTTATATTTAGTTTATATTATATATTATAATGATTATTATTACTAAATATTATATTCACATTTTTAAAAAATTATAAAATTATTATATTGTCAAATGTGAAAAAATATTAAAAATAAATTTTTTGTTACTTCATTGTTTAAATAAAACCTATAAGCCACTAAATGCATGAAAACATAAATCGCTAAAGTCATAAACGAAAAAACGTCTAAATACATAATATATTAAACTGCTATACATTAATAATAATTCATAAATCTCATTTTAATTTTATTCAGTATAATTTTAAATTTTTTCTTTTAATTATTTATCAGTTTTTTTATAGAAATATTAATTACATAATAAATTATTAGTGAGAGAGATCTTATTTTAATTAGACTGGTAAACCCAAAATAATAAAGAATAAATCTCAATATTATTTTTTAATTATAATTTTAAATATTCATTTTAATTATTTATTTGTTTATTTTTATTAAATATTAATTAAAAATTAAATTATGAGTTAAGCAAATATAATTTATATAAATTAATTTTCAACAAAAAAAATATGGATAAACTTTTTAAAAGACAAAAAAAGTTCAAAACAACAAATTATTATATAGTAATATATTTAGATTTCTTCTGAATCGCTTTAGGTTTTTTTAATATATTTTAATTGATATCTATCTTATTAATAATAGATTATTAATTTATTTTTTTGTTCATTTTTAGAATATTTATATATAATATTGTTTATATTTAATTTATATGATATACAAATAGAATGATTATTATAACTAAATATTGAAAACCACTAAATGTATACACAGTAAAATCAGTAAACTCCTAAGGCCCGTAATGCCTAAATACATAAACCATTAATCTGCTATATACTACTTAATAATTAAGAAATCTAGTTTTTATTTCAATTTATATTATTTTTAATATTCATTTTAATTATTTATAAGTTTATTTTATAGAAATATTTATTACAAAATAAATTATGATGCGACAAATATAAATTAAATAATTTATTTTTAATCATAAAAATTATATACGCTTATAAAAGACGTAAAATTTTAAAAATTAAAAATTATTATCCGGTAATATATTTTTCTTTAATGTTGAATTAATTTGGGTTTTGTAAATATTTTTTAATTAATATCTATTTTATTATGAATAGTTTATTAATTTAATTTTTGATCATTATTATGATATCTATCAATAAAATTGTTTATATTGAATTTATATGATATATAATTATTAGAATTTTTATAACTAAATATTATATTCACAGTTCAAATAATTTTAAATATTATTATATTTTCAAAGGTTATAACCTATGAAAATGACAAAAAATTACAAAATTTTTTTCATTATTTTATTGTTTAAATAAAACCTATAAACCACTAAATGCCTAAAAACATAAATCGCTAAACTCCTAAACGTAAAAACTTTTAAATAGTTAAACTATTAAACTGGTATACATTAATAATAAATTATAAATCTTATTTTAATTTTTATCAAGTATAATTTTAAATTTGTATTTTAATTATTTATCGGTTTATATTTATAGAAATATTAATTACAATAAAAATTATTAGTGAGAGAGATCTATTTTAAATAATTTATTTTTTAACAAAAAAATATATAGGCTTATAAAAAGAGGCAAAATTTTAAAAACAAGAATTTATTATTTGTAATATATTTATTTTTGATTTGAATCATTTTAGTTTTTGGAATTAATTTTAATTTATATCATTTTTATTAGTAATAGTTTATTAATTTTTATTGATCATTATTATAATCTCTATAATAAAATTATTTATATTGAGTTACATTATATATAATTATTAAGACTATTATACAGAAATATTAAATTAACATTTTAAAAAAAATTGAAAAATTATTATATTATCCAAAGGTACAACCTCAAAATTAAAAAAAAATCAAAAAATTAAATTTTTTGCTTTTTTAATTCTAAAAAAAAACTATAAATCACTAAAGTCCTAAATACTTAAATCACTAAATCCCAAAACACCTAAATACTTAAACCATTATACTAATCCTGAATAATAAATAATAAATAATAAATCTCAATTTTATTTGTATTCATTATAATTTTAAGTATTCATTTTAATTATTTATTAGTTTTTTTTATATAATTATAAATTAAAAATTAATTATGTGGAAGACATATAATTTAAATAATTTAATTTAAATAACAAAAAATAAATGTATAAAAAGAAGAAAAACATCAAAAATATTATTTAGTATTATATTTTACTTTGATATTTAATAAATTTAAGTTTTGTAAATATATTTTAAAAAATATTATCTTATTAATAATAGTTATTAATTTATTTATAATCATTAATATAATAACTATCAATATTTTTTGAATTAACATGATATATTTTATTTGCAAGTATATTTTTTGATCATTAATAATTCAATATAATTGTTTATCTTGAATAACATGATATATAATTATAAAGATTATCATAACTAAATATAGTATTCACATATATAACAAATTTAAAATTGTTATATTTTCAAGGTTATAACCTTCAAAAAATGAGAAAAATAACAAAAATAAATTTTTTGTTATATCATTGTTTAAATAAAACTTATAACCAATAAATGCCTAGATACATAATCTCTAAACTCTCTAACCCCCGAAGCCCCTAAATACCTAACCTTTTAACTCGTAAACCTTAAATATAATTATAGAAATATTAATTACAAAATAAATTTTGAGTGACAAATATAATTTAAATTATATATTTTTCAACAAAAAATATATAAGCATATCAAATGATGCAAAAACTAAAAAAAATTATTATTTAGTAATAAATTTTACATTGATTTTGAATCATTTTAGGTTTTTTTATTATATTTTAAATATATCTATCATATTAATAATAGTTTATTAATTTATTTTTTGATAATTGATATAATATTATCAATAAAATTGTTTATATTTAGTTTATATTATATATAGTGATTATTATTACTATCACTAAAAGTTATATTGACATTTTTAAAAAATTTTAAAATTATTATATTTTCAAATGTTATGACATTTGAAAATTAGAAAAAATATCAAAAATAAATTTTTTGTTATTTCATTGTTTAAATATAAGCTATAAACCATTAAATGCCTAAATAATTAAATCAATAACTTCTCAATCTCGAAAACCCTAAATAGATAAATTTTTTAAATAGGTATATCCTAAATAATAAATAATAAATCTCATTTTTATTTTTTTCATTATAATTCTAAATATTCATTTTAATTATTTATTTGTTTATTTTTATATAAATATTAATTACAAAATAAATTATAAGTTAGAGAAATATAATTTATAGAAATTATTTTTCAACAAAAAAATATAGATAAACTTATTAAAAGAAGAAAAAAATTAAAAAAAAATTATTATATAGTAATATATTTTTCATTGTTTATGAATTAATTTAGGTTTTGTAATTATATTTTAATAGATATCTAACTTATTAATAATATATTATTAATTTATTTTTTGATCATTATTAGAATATGTATCAATAAAAATATGTATATTTAATTTATATGATATATAAAAATAACTATAAACTACTAAATGCATACACAGTTAAATTAGTAAACTACTAAACCTCATAATGCCTAAATACATATACCATTAAACTGCTATATACTACTTAATAATTAATAAATCTAATTTTTATTTCTATTTATTATAATTTTAAATATTCATTTTAATTATTTATTAGTTTATATATATATAAATATTTATTACAAATTAAATTATGAGAGCGACATATATATTTTAATTAATTTATTTTTGATCAAAAAATATATATGCTTATAAAAGAAGTAAAAATATAAAAATTAAAAATTATTATCAAGTAATATATTTTACTTTAATTTTTAACCAATTTGGGTTTTTTAAATATATTTTAATTAATATCAATCTTTTTATTAATAGTTTATTAATTTAAATTTGATCATTATTATATTATCTATCAATAAAATTGTTTATATTGAATTTATATGATATATAATTATTAATCTTATTATAACTAAATATTGTATTCACATTTCATAAAATTTTAAATATTATTTTATTTTCAAAGGTTATAATCTATGAAAATGAAAAAAAATTACAATTTTTTTGTTATTTTATTGTTTAAATAAAAGCTATAAACCACTAAATGCCTAAAAACATAAATTACTAAACTCCTAAAATAAAAAAACTTTAAATACATAAACTATTAAACAGGTGTACATTAATAAAAAATCATAAATCTCAATTTAATTTTTATTAAGTATAATTTTAAATTATTATTTTAATTATTTATCAGTTTATTTTTATAGAAATATTAATTACAAAATAAATTATTAGTGAGATAGATCTAAATTAAATAATTTATTTTTCATCAAAAATAATATATATCATTATAAAAAGCGGCAACATTTTAAAAACAAAAATTTATTATTTAGTAATATATTTTATTTTTATTTTGAATCATTTTAGATTTTGCAATTATATTTTAATTTATATCATTCTTATTAATAATTATTTATTAATTTTTTATTGATCATTATTATAATATCCATTAATAAAATTATTTATATTGAGTTTACATTTTAAATAATTATTAAGAATATTATTACTAAATATTATATTCACATTTAAATAAAATTTAAAATTATTATAATTTCAAAGGTTATAACCTTAAAAAATAAAAAAAAATCAAAAAATTTAATTTTATATTTTTTCATTCTTAAAATAAAAACTATAAATCACAAAAGGCCTAAACACTTAAATCACTAAACCCCAAAACACCTAAAGACTTAAATCATTAAACTAGTATATCCTGAATAAAAAATTATAAATCTCTATTTTATTTGTATTCATTATAATTTTAAATATTCATTTAATTATTTATTAGTTTATTTTTAAAGAATTATAAATTAAAAATAAATTAAGAGGAAGATAAATATAATTTAAATATTTTATTTTTAATAACAAAAAATATAAACTTATAAAAAGAAGCAAAGCATCAAAGAAAATATTATTTTATTATATATTTTACTTTGATTTTGAATAAATTTACGTTTTGAAAATATATTTTAAATAATATTTATCTTATTAATAATAGTTTACTGATTTATTTTTTCAACATTAATATAATATTTATAAATATAATTGTTTATATTAAATTTACATGATATATAATTATTAAGATTATCATAACTAAATATAGTATTCACATATAAAAAAAATTTAAAAATTGTTATATTTTCAAAGGTTATAACCTTCAAAATTGATAAAAAATAACAAAAATAAATTTTTTGTTATATCATTGTTAAAATAAAACATATAAACCATTAAAAGCATAAACACATAAATGTCTTAACTCCTAAACCCCGAAGCCCCTAAATACTTAAACCTTTAAACTCGTAAACCTAAAATATAATTTAAATAATATATTGAAATATTAATTTAAATAATTTATATAATTATTTTCATCATAAAAATATAATTTATGAGTGAAACAAATATAATTTAAATAATTTATTTTTCATCATAAAAACATATAAGCTTATAAAAAGAAGCAAAAACTAAAAAACAAAAATTATTATTTAGTAATAAATTTTACATTGTTTTTGAATAATTTTAGGTTTTTTATTATATTTTAATTTATATATATCATATTAATTATAACATATTAATTTATTTTTTTATAATTAATATTATATCTATCAATAATATTATTTATATTTAGATTATATTAATTATAATTATAATGATTATTATTACTAAATATTGTATTCACATTTTTTAAAAAATATAAAATTATTACATTTTCAAAGGTTATAACCTTTGAAAATATTAAAAATATCAAAAATATTTTTTTTGTTATTTCATTATTTAAATAAAACCTATAAACCACTAAATACCTAAAAACATAAATAGCTAAACTTTTAAACGAAAAAACCTTTAAATACTTAAACTATTAAACTGGTAAACATTAATAATAATTCATAAATATGATTTTAATTTTTATTGAGTATAATTTTAAATTTTTATTTTAATTATATATCAGTTTATTTTTATAAAAATATTATTTAAAAAATAAATTATTAGTGAGACAGATCTAATTTAAATTAAAATACTATCCCTAAATAATAAATAATAAATCTCATTTTTTTAGTATAATTGTAAATATTCATTTTAATTATTTATTTCTTTATTTATATTTAAAT
Source organism: Sapria himalayana (assembly GCA_029783825.1). NCBI lineage: Eukaryota > Viridiplantae > Streptophyta > Magnoliopsida > Malpighiales > Rafflesiaceae > Sapria > Sapria himalayana. The sequence continues at coordinate 17,177 of JAREIK010001562.1, read as the reverse complement.
ATTAATTACAATATAAATTGAGCTAGACAAAAATAATTTATATAAATTATTTTTCATCAAAAATTTATAGATAAACTTTTTAAACAAAAAAAAATTTTCAAAACAAAAAATTATTATATAGTAATATATTTTTCTTTGTTTCTGAATCATTTTAGTTTTGTAATTATATTTTAATTGATATCTATCTTATTAATAATAGATTATTAATTTATTTTTTGATCATTATTAGAATATTTATCAATAAAATTATTTATATTGAATTTACTTGATATATAAATATAAATATCATTATAACTAAATATTATATTTACATTTGAAAATAATTTAAAAATTATTATATTTTTAAAGGTTATTATCTTTGAAAATTAGATAAAATCACAAAAATAAATTTTTTGTTTTTTTATTGTTTATAAAAAACCTATAAACTACTAAATGCCTAACCGCTTAAATCATTAAACTCCTAAACCCCAAAACCACAAAACCCTTAAATAGTTAAACATTTAAACCATCTTTAAATATTTATGTATTTATAAATAATATATAAATATCTATCAAAATATAATAGTTTATTAATTTATTTTTTGATCATTATTATATTTATATTTATATTAAGTTTATTAATATCTATCAAGAAAATTGTTTAATTTTAATTTACATGATATATAATTATTAAGTTTATTATAACTAAATATTGTATTCACATTTTTAAAATATCTAAAAATTATTATATTTATAAAGGTTATAACCTTCAAAATTGATAAAAAATTACAAAAATAATTTTTTTGTTATTTCATTATTTAAATAAAACATATAAACTACTAAATGACTAAATACTTAAATCTCTAAACTCCTTAACTCCTAATACTTAAACCATTAAACTGGTATACCCTAAATAATTAATCATAAATATCATTTTTATTTGTATTCATTATAATTTTAATATTCATTTTAATTATTTATTAGTTTATTTTTATAGAAATATTAATTTCAAAATAAAATTATGAATGAGGCAAATATAATTTAAATAATTTATCTTCATCAAAAAAATTTATAAACTTATAAAAAGAATCAAAAATATAAAAATAAAAAATTATTATTTAGTAATATATTTTACTTTGATTTTGAATCGTTTTAGGTTTTGCAAATATATTTTAATTAATATCTATCTTATTAATAATAATTTATTAATCTATTTTATGATCAGTATAATAATATCGATCAATAAAATTATTTATATTGAATTTACATGATATTTAATTTTAATGATTATTATAATTAAATTTTGTATTAACATTTGAAAACAAATTAAAAATTATAATATTTTCAATGGTTATAATCTTGAAAATGAGAAAAACTCATAAATTTTTTTTTGTTATTTAATTATTTAAATAAAACCTATAAACCACAAAATACCTAAATAATTAAATTACTAAACTTCTAAACCCTGATACTTCTGCACCACACACACATAGCCACGAACCACAATACACAAGTGCACATATTCTTGTCCATTTTGGTGTAGCATTTAGAGGGGCCAGCAAGTCTTAGAAGCAGCCAAATGTATGGGCCACCAGCTAGTAGAGGGCCCTAGTAGCAAGCCTGGATGATAACATTCAGACAACTGACGAGACCGAGCAAAGTGGTCGGGAGTAAACCCAGGAGTAGCTAGGAGTGGGTCCCACTAGCCCTATCAGGCAGCATAGAGGGCCACCCAACCATCGTCCAACAAGAGTATCGTGTAATTTATGATTAAATAGAGAGCCAGCAAAATCCGAAGCATCACCAAGAAGGGCTAGTTTTCAATGGAGTCCAGACCAGCCACTCGGGAGCGAAAGATTCAAACTTGTAGTTTATGTTTGTAGTCTTATTTGTATTTTGGACATTGTATCCACCATATACTTGTAGAGATGGATCATGACATAATCACAAACACAATCTTGTTTGTTCTCTATGTAGCATTCAATGAGGGCAACTGGACCCATGAGTATCTCTAAGTGGGAACCACTAATGCATTTTGTAAATAAACATTAGGCGATGCTACACTTCCGGGAGCAGATGACCCATCTTAATAGCATTTTGTAATTTTACTTGTATACTAGCTTGGTTGTATGCATAGATAATTAGACTATGAAATGGACCTCATCACACATGCACACCGATGCATGTATATTTTTTGATATTTTGTCGGTGCAACATACAGCCACTTCATGGAGCACGAGGAGGAAGTATTCTAACTTAATAGATACTCTATTGAGGATCATTAGAACAAAATAATGTGGAATTCAGAGGTGAGAATGAATTGACAAAGTGCTATAGATATGGACTTTTGGATTTATGGGTATTCAGTTTTATATGTATTCCATTGCTTAACAATGACATAGGCAAGCGCTTGAAGCTGCATGTCACACACATGCACAATCTTATATTTGCATAGTTTTAATATGGTGCATCATTCAGGTTCCTCCAAAAGGTTTGGACAATTCCGAATGGAAAGGACGCAGTGCGCATAATGACACAATGCCAACTCTGAAGTCCGGGAATGCCAGGTGATTTTAATTGTATTCGTACGCTTGGAATTTATGGCATTATGTTTTTTTATCTATTTTATGCATAGAATCATTAAGGTGCATAGGATTTGGTGGGCTGGCCTAAATTAGTCAGCTTTTTAGTATTTTGTATGTTGTCTGCCTAAATGATAAATAAAGTGTATATTTTCCAAAAAAAACAAAAAAAACCATAAATCCTAAACTTTAAATCCTAAACCTTAACCATAAACTATAACCCTAATCGATAAACCCTAAATCCTAAATCTTATGTTTTGCACTTTTATAATCAAATGACTAAGTGTAAAATTTAAATTGAAATTCATAACTTTAAGGAATGTCACAGATTTATCTTTTTGTATATGTAACCCAAAGTCATCACTCAAGGGGTGAGTTATGAATTCAGTCTCTTTCTTGCTTTAGATTATTGTAGCATTAGCAATCGTCGTGATTGTATAATTTGTCTCTATAACACAAAATCATATCGATGAGACTATGCCATAACTTGTGTCTCTCTGTTGAACATATTGTTATGGCACTAAGAATGATCATGAATACATATTTAATCACTATAATACTGGGTCACAGTATTGGATATGACCATAGCTTGTGCATTTTATCTTTATATTTTCAAAGTCATTTCACTAGTTGTAACTTTGGACATTTCTCAAGAGTAAAAGTCATGACCCAAGAAATAGTTAAAGCTCGAGTAATACTCTTTATAACTTTCTATAGCTAAAATTCGTGGGACTTGAATTATCACTATGGCTTTTTCCTTTGATTTGTGACCTCAAGTGTCAATATGCAAGACTAATATTTTGAGCAATGATTAAAACCTTTTATACATTTGAATATGATTCATTTACACCTTTTTAGGTATTGCGAGCTTTTAAACTCATTTAATATAAAAAAAGAAATGATACTTTTCATATCCATGAGGATATAAAAAATGGCTTAGACATGCCAATAAAATAAATTTTTTGATTCTTGATTGAAAGAGAGCCCTTACTTCTTGCCCTGCCCAAACCACCCTGGGGCTAGTTTGTTATAATAGGCTACAAGGTGGTTATTTTTTTAGAGGTGAACTATGTTTTAAAAAAATTGCTTTGAGTGTGTGCATGAGAGATATTTTAGAAGAATTTACAATAATCATAATAAATAATATCCTCAACAACTAGCTATTTCAACAAATAGGGGTACAACTTTGGTTTAGCCTGTTTACGTACATGAGACAAATTACCTTTTATAGCCTAGTGATTCAACCTCAAATATGATGAGCCATAATGGAGATAAATTAAAAGTTCCTATAATTTTGGTTAGAGCGTTAGCAATCATTCTAGAGTTGAGAGAGGAACAAAATAAATTATTTTAATTATTCAGTATAATTTTAATTTTTATTTTAATTTTTTATCAGTTTATTTTAATAGAAATATTAATTACAAAATAAATTATTAGTGAGATAGATCTAATTTAAATTAAACCGCTATATCCTAAATAATAAAGAATAAATCTCATTTTTTTTCATTTTAATTTTAAATATTTAAATTTATTTATTTATTTGTTTATTTTTATATAAATATTAATTACAAAATAAATTATGAATTACACAAATATAATTTATATAAATTATTTTTAATCAAAATGATATAGATAAACTTTTTAAAAGAAAAAAAAATTTAAAACAAAAAATTATTATATAGTAATAATTATTGCTTTGATTCTGAATCATTTTAGGTTTTGTAAATATATTTTAATTGATATCTATCTTATTAATAATAGATTATTAAGTTATTTTTTCATCATTATTAGAATATTTATCAATAAAAATGTTTATATTGAATTTATATGATATATAAATATAATGATTATTATAACTAAATATTGTATTCACTTTTGAAAAAATTTTTAAAATTATTATTTTCAAAGGTTATAACCTTAAAAATTGAGAAAAAATAATAAATATAAATTTTTTGTTATTTCATTTTTTAAATAAAACCTATATATCATTAAATGCTTACTTACTTAAATAAGTAAGCTCATAAATCCCGAAACCCCTAAATACATAAACCTTTTAATAGCTATATACTACTTAATAATAAATAAATCTCATTTTTATTTCTATTTATTATAATTTTAAATATTCATCTTAATTATTTATAGTTTAATTTTTTATAAAAATTAATTACAAAATAAATTTCGAGTGAAACAAATATTATTTAAATAATTTAATTTAATAAAAAATATATAAGCTTATAAAAAGAAAGAAAATTATAAAAATCAAATATTATTATTTAGTAATATATTTTGATTTGATTTTGAATCATTTTGTTTTATGTAAATATATTTTAATTAATATTAATTTTATTAATAATAGTTTATTAATTTAATTTTTAATCAATATTATAATATCTATCATTAAAATTATTTATATTGAATTTATATGATATATAATTAGTATGATTAATATAATTATACATGGTATTCACATTTCAAAAAATTATAAAAATTATTTTATCTTCAAAGGTTATAACCTTTGAAAATCAAAAAAAATCAAAAAAAGAATTTTAAATTTTTATTATATAAATAAAAGCTATAAACCAATAAATGCCTAAAAATATAAATTGATAAACTCCTAAATGACAAAACTCCTAAATAATCAGACAATTAAACAGGTATACCACATATAATAAATCATAAATCTCATTTTAATTTGTAATCATTATAATTTTAAATATTTATTTTAATTATTTATTAGTTTATTTTTTATAGAAATATTAATTACAAAACTAATAATAAGTGAGACAACTATAATTTTAATAATTTATTTTTAATCAAAGAAAAAATATAAGCTTATAAAAAAAGTAAAAATTTAGAAACAAAAAATTATTATTTAGTAATATATTTTACTTTAATTTTGAATCATTATATATAAGTTTTGCAATTATATTTTAATTACTATCAATCTTATTAAGAATAGTTTTTTAATTTATTATTTGATCAATTTTATAATATTTAACAATAAAATTACTTATATTGAATTTAAATGTCTTATAATTATTAAGATTATTATAACTAAATATTATATTTACATTTGAAAAAAATTTAAAAATTATTATATTTTCAAAGGTTATAACCTTCAAAAATGATAAAAAATCACAAAATTAATTTTTTTATTATTTTATTATTTAATTAAAACTTATAAACCACTAAATGCCTAAACATATAAATCTCTAGACTTTTAAACCCAAAAACCCCCTAAATACTTAAACCATTAAACCTACATAACCTAAATAATAAATAATAAATCTCATTTTTATTTGTATTCAATATAATTTTAAATATTCATTTTAATTATTTTTTAGTTTATTTTTATAGAAATATTAATTACAAAATAAATAATGAGTGAGACATATAATTTAAATAAATTATTTTTTATAAAAAAAATATAAGCTTATAAAAATAAACAAAATTTCAAAAATTTAAAATTTTATTTATTAATATAATTTACTTTTAGTTTGAATTATTTTGAGTTCTACAAATATATTTTAATTAATATCTGTCTTATTAATAATAGTATATTAATTTATTTTTTGATCATAAAAATAATATATATTAATAAAATTTTTTATATTGAATTTACATCAAATATAATTATTAAGATTATTATAACTAAGTATTGTATTCATATTTTAGAACTATTAAAAAATTATTATATTTTCAAGGTTATAACCTTTGAAAATCATGAAAATTCATAAAAATAAATTTTTTGTTATTTCATTGATTAAATAAAACCTATATATCAATAAATAAAACCTAAATGTGTAAACATATAAATCAATAAACTTTTTAACACCAAAACCACAAAAAACATAAACAATTAAATAATTATACCCTAAATAATAAATCATAAATCTCATTTTTATTAGTATTCATTATAATTTTAAATATATATTTTAATTATTTATTAGTTTATTTTTATAAAAATATAAATTAAAAAATATATTATTAGTGAGAAAAATATAATTTAAATAATTTATTTTTCATTGAAAAATATATAGGCTTATAAATGGATACAAAAATTTAAACATTTATAAATTTAAAATTAATATTTCATAAAAAATTTCACTTTGATTTTGAATCATTTTAGGTGTTGTAAATATATTTTAAACAATATTTATCTTATTAATAATTGTTTATTAATCTTTTGTATGATCATTATTATAATATATATCAATATAAATGTTTATATTGAATTTACATGATATATAATTATTAAGATTATCATAACTAAATATAGTATTCACATTTTAAAAAAAATTTAAAAACTGTTATAGTTTAAAAGGTTATATAAATTTTTTGTTATTTTATTTAATAAATAAACCCTATAAACCACTAAATGCTAGGGGTGCTCATGGGACGGAATGGGATGGGGATTACAAATCTCTTGTCCCTTCCCACCATTCAGATATTTTTTTTGAAGATCGAGACCCGTGCCACAGGTTGAAAATATCTGGACGCGAAGGGATGAAGATCGGGGATTTTGGGTAGTATAAAATGGTTCCAGGACAGAATGGAGTACAGACATTTTTTTTAATTTATTTTTTTCAAACCGGCCAAGTTAGTTCACGTCGAAACCTTTTGTTGTACCATTTATGATTCCTTCGTTATGTATCTTTCAAACTCAAATAGGGCCAATTTTGTTTTGTCAAATAGGCTGAATACCGCAAACGAGTTCCATTACCTAGTCAAAAGCTTTGATGTGCAGAAAAGGATAGAAATGTTAAATAGAATGGGACTGAGTTGTGAGATTAATTTAGTTCTTTATTTTGTCACAAGTTGGCTTTGTTCAGCTGAGTGAAAGTTAACCATAATAGCAATACTACATATTTTAAACAATTACATAAAATATTAAGTAATAGCTAAAGATGACCATAAACATTGGTAGCAGTGATTACTACTTAAGTAATTGCTAAAATTAGGTAGCTTAATATAACAAAAAAAATACAACTAATAAAAACCATAATAATATTCATTTCAAAGGTCCGCCCCGGAACAGCAACGAAAATCCAAACCCAATTAATTATCTCTTCTACAACTCCTCCCTTTTCTTCCTCCACTGTAGAAGGACAACCAAAGATGAAAACGTGTTAATCATGTAGACATAAATTTCTAAGATGAAAGAGTAATAAAAAAACAAAATATTACCTTATAAAATTTAATACACCCATTCCAAATTTAGTTGGCCAACTATAGTTGGAAAAATTTTTGGATCTTGAGACCCCTCTAAAAATTGTAATTGAACCATATTTTTATTAAATTGAATGAATAAAATAAGTAAAAGTGAAATTAAAATTAACAAGATTTGTATACTAAGCTGATTCATTATCATCAAAGTCTTGAACTAATTCTTCAATTTCAATAATTTTGTTTGAGCTTCTGAACCAATCTTGTAGACATATGAGAACTTTAGCTGTAATAGGTGTTAAAGAACTCCAATACTTTTCTAAAGTTCTCCCCCCAGTGATAAATGTAGATTAATAGGCCACAAAAGATGCTTGGATAGAAAATACATCCTTTGCTACATTTGCCAAAGAAGGATACCTAACCTCATTTACCATCCACCAGTTTAGAAGATCAAAATCAATTCTATTTTTTTTATGTTTGTCCTTCAAGTACCTATCCAACTCTTCCAAAGCCGCAACTTCTTGTTCTTTCTCTAATTCAAAAAAAAATTATGAACATAAGTATCACTAGCATCAAAGAAATCATAATTTTTCTTCAACACAGTAGAAGAGAAATCATCTTCTTTTGATTCATCTTCATTTAAATCTTTATAATCAGCCATCATCTCATTTAACGCATTTATAACCTTTTTCACCCAATTTTTAGCCAATTCCTCTCCATAATGCTAAGTGTACTTAACCTTGAAATATGTGACCTTATATCTAGGATCCAACACTACTGCTACAAAAAGCATAATATTTGTTGACTGAAGTGAACCCCAATATTTGTTGAATTTATGCCTCATTTTCATACACATTTCAGACACCATTGTATCACTTCTATTTTCACAAAGCTCAATTTTTTTCAAAATTCGAATAATCTGAGGAAAACAAACACTAGAGGTAGAATATTATGAGCCAGAAAATTTAGAAGTTCCCTCATAAAATGTTTTCAAGAAACGACCCAAAATATTGGTGTTTGTTCAGTCTCTCTCAGTTGGAACGTTTGAACCAAACTGCTTCAAAAACCTTTTGTCTTTGTCCTCCAACCTAACAAATTCTTTTTGATATTTTATATCAGTTTGTAGCATCAAATAAGTTGAATTCCATCTTGTAGGACAATCTAATTGCAATGAAGATCCATATGTCAAGTTTGCTTCTTCAACACATAACTTAAACATATCTAATCTTTTAGGACAGCTCCTCACATATTTCACCACACCTCTAATTTTTTGAATAGCACCCTCAACTACTGCAATGCCATCTCTGACAATTATGTTTAGGATATGAGCACAACATCTCATTTGAAAATGCTCGCCTCTCAAAGGTACAACACTTTTCTTCACAAGCCTTTTTTTCAATTGTTCAACTGCAACATCATTATTTGATGCATTGTGAACAGTAATGAACATCAACTTTCTCGAACCCCCATCATTCATGCAAAACTCAATAGCATTTCTAATATTAACTCCATAATGACTTTTAATTACACAAAAGTTCAAAAGCCTTTTATGCAATTCTATTAAGAATCAATGAAATGAATAGTCAAACATATATAAGACAAATTTTGAATGCTAGTCAAAGTGTCGGCAGTAAATGAAACTATACAACAATGATATGATATGCTATCAAATAATTTCTTCTTTTCCTTCACAAACAAAGAAAATCAATCCCTCAATATAGAGTACCTAGATGGAATTTTAAATTGAGGCACACTAACTTCACTAAACTCTTTAAACTCATCCCTCTCACCAAAAAAAAAGGGAATTCATCTTTTATGATCATTTTCACCAAAGCCTCCCTAACTAGTTTTTGATCAAATTGTCAACAAGTTAATATGTTATCCTCTGAACTAGTACCTTTAGTGAAACTCAACAAAGATTGTGATTTGTCTTTACCTTTGTGAGCTTCTATTAATTCTTTTTTGTGTGGAAATTTCATAGAAGTCTTTCTCAAGTATTTCCATAAACTCGAAGTACCTTGATCACTTTTTGCCATGTATTCTTTCCTACACCATATACAAGATGCCCTACCAGTTTCATTTCCCTCTAAATCAACTAATATCTCATAAGTTTCCCAAACAGCTGACTTATATTTTTCATGAGCTTGAGGTTAAGATGTACATTGACTTTCTTTTACAATTCTAATTGAAGAACCTGCCGTAACAATAGGAGGGTTCATTAAATGATGATGATTGGATTTACTAGTACTTTGATCATTTGAGAGGTGATCATCTTCAATTTATTGTAATTTTCGTTTACCACTGGATTTTTCCATCTATATTGCCATTAATTAATATGATATGTTAAGCATAAATACATATATATATTTCAAACAAGCAAGCTCTACAAAACTGACTGTAACACATTCGGCCCACTCATTCGGCCCAACCACAACACCACAACTAATACTCTGCAAAACTCACTAAGAAAAATAATAATAATAATTAATCACTCAATTCTCATCAAAAAAACAAACCAAACGGCTGGTGGCATCTGAGACATGGTGGAGGCAACCTGAAGTGCGATGGACAATGGCTGGACCTAACTGAACATGGCTTGAACGGCATGAGGTAGCCTGAAATTCGTCGGAATAGCAATTGGTGCGTCGGAATTGGATGGGTAGTAGCGGAATTGGTGGCATCTTCATGTTATATATATATATATATATGTGTGTGTATATATATATATATATATATATATATATATATATATATATATATATATATATATATATATATATATTCATGGTTCTAGTATCAGTTTTTTAGGATGGGATTGTTCTCGCGATGGATATTGATAAAGATCCGGAACCGTCCCAAAAGATAAAATATGTGAAAGAACGGGATGGGAAAAGTCAAAGTCGACGGATTTTCTCAGTCCCGATTCTTTCGGGACAAGACTTCGAGTCGGATCACGAATCTCCAAGTCCCACAAGCAGCCCTACTAAATGCATATAATGTTAAATCAGTAATCTCCTAAACCCCGTAATGCCTAAATACTTAAACCATTAAACCGCTAAATACTACTTAATAATTAATAAATCTAATATTTATTGCTATTTATTATATTTATAAATATTCGTTTTAATTATTTAATAGTGTATTTATTTAGAAATATTTATTACAAAATAAATTATGAGTGGGACAAATATCATTTAAAAGATATATTATTTATCTAATAAAAATATACGCTTATAAAAGAAGTATAAATTTAAAAATTAAAAATTATAATATTTTTGAATCAAGTAATATTAGTTATAAATTATCAAGTAATATAAGTTACTTAAATTTTGAATCAATTTGTGTTTTGTAAATATTTTTTAATTAATATCTATCTTAATATTAATAATTTATAAATTTTATTTTTGATCATTATTATTATATCTATCAATAAAATTATATATATTAAATTTATATGATATATAATTATTAATAATATTATAACAAAATATTGTATTAAAATTTCAATAAATTTTAATATTATTATATTTTCAAATGTTATAACCTATGAAAATGATAAAAAATTATAGAAATTTTTTTGTTATTTTATTTTTTTAAATAAAACCTATAATCCACTAAAAGCCTAAAAACATAAATCGCTAAACTCCTAACGACAAATCTTCTAAATACTTAAATCATTAAACTAGTATGCATTAATAATAAATCATAAATCTTATTTTAATTTTTATTCAGTATAATTTTAAATTTTTATTTTAATTATTTATCAATTTATTTAATAGAAATATTAATTACAAAATAAATTATTAGTGAGACTTATCTAATTTAAATTAAACCGGTATCCCTAAATATTAAATATTAAATCTCATTTCTTTTCATTATAATTTTAAATATTCATTTTAATTATTTATTTGTTTATTTATATATAAATATTAATTACAAAATAAATTGAGATAGATAAATATAATTTATATAAATTATTTTTCATCAAAAAATTATTGATAAACTTTTTAAAAGTAAAAAAAATTTCGAAATAAAAAATTATTATATAGTAATATAATTTGCTTTGCTTATGAATCATTTTAGGTTTTGTAATTATATATTAATTGATATCTTTCTTATTAATAATAGATTATTAATTTATTTTTTGATCATTATTTGAATATTTATCAATAAAATTGTATATGTTTAATTTATATGATATATAAATATAATGATTATTATAACTAAATATTGTATTCACATTTAAAAAAAATTAAAAATTATTATATTTTCTAAGATTATATAAACTTTGAAAATATCAAAAAATAATTAAAATAAATTTTTTATTATTTTAGTATTTTAATAAAATCTATAAACCAAAAAATGCATACACAGTTAAATCAGTAAACTCATAAACATCATAATGCCTAAATACATAAACCATTAAACCATTATATACTACTTAATAATTAATAAATCTAATTTTTATTTCTATTTATTATAATTTTAAATATTCATTTTAATTATTTATTAATTTATTTTTATATAAACATTTATTACAAATTAAATTATGAGAGCGACATATATATTTTAATTAATTTATTTTTAATCAAAAAAATATATGCTTATAAAAGAAGTAAAAATTTAAAAATTAAAAATTATTATCCAGTAATATATTTTACTTTAATTTTGAATCAATTTGGCTTTTGTAAATATTTTTTAATTAATACCAATCTTTTTATTAATAGTTTATTAATTTAATTTTGATCATTATTATATTTCTATCTATAAAATTGTTTATATTGAATTTATATAATATATAATTATTAATATTATTATAACTAAATATTGTATTCACATTTCAAAAAATTTTAATTATTATTATATTTTCAAAGTTTATAACCTATGAAAATGAGAAAAAAATTGCAAATTTTTTTTTGTTATTTTATTGTTTAAATAAAACCTATAAACCACTATATGCCTAAAAACATAAATTGCTAAACTCCTAAACGGCAAAACCTTTAAATACTTAAACTATTAAACATGTGTACATTAATAAAAGATCATAAATCTTAATTTAATTTTTATTTAGTATATTTTAAAATTTTTATTTTAATTATTTATCAGTTTATTTTATACAAATATTAATTACAAAATAAATTATTAGTGAGACAGATCTAATTTAAATAATTTATTTTTCATTAAAAAAAATATATATCATTATAAAAAGAGGCAAAATTTTAAAAACAAAAATTAAATATTTAGAAATATATATTATTTTTATTTTGAATCATTTTAGATTTTGCAATTATATTTTAATTTATATCATTATTTTTAATAATAGTTTATTAATTTTTTATTGATCATTATTATAATATCTATTAATAAAATTATATATATTGAGTTTACATTATATATAATTATTAAGATTATTATTACTGAATATTATATTCATATTTAAAAAAAAATTAAAAATTATTATAATTTCAAAGGTTATAAACTTCAAAAATTAAAAAAAATCAAAAAAATAATTTTTTTATTTTTTCATTCTTTTAATAAAAACTATAAATCTCTAAATGCCTAAACACTTAAATCACTAAACCCCAAAACACCATAATACTTAAACCCTAAACTAGTATATCCAGAATAATAAATAATAAATCTTTATTTTATCTGTATTCATTATAATTTTAAATATTCATTTTAATTATTTATTAGATTATTTTTATAGAATTATAAATTAAAAATAAATTATGAGGAAGACAGATATAATTTAAAAAAATAACTTTTAATAAAAAAAAATAAAAACTTATAAAAAGAAGCAAAACATTAAAGAAATTATTAGTTAGTAATATATTTTATTTTGATTTTGAATAAATTTATGTTTTGCAAATATATTTTAAATAATATCTTTCTTTTTAATAATAGTTTATTAATTTATTTTTTGATCATTAATATAATATCTATCAATATAATCGTTTATATTTAATTTACATGATATATAATTATTAAGATCATCATAACTAAATATAGTATTAACATATAAAAAAAATTTAAAAATTGTTATATTTTCAAAGGTTATTATAACCTTCAAAAATGATAAAAAATAAAGAATATAATTTTTTTGTTATATAATTGTTTAAATAAAACTTATAAACCATTAAATGTCTAAAACATAAATCTCTAAACTCCTAAACCCAGAAGCCCCTAGATAATTAAACCATTAAACTCGTAATCCTTAAATATAATTTAAATAATTTATATAAATATTTATTACAAAATAAATTATGAGAGATATAAATATAATTTAAATAATATATTTTCCATCAAAAAAATATATAAGCTAATAAAATGATACAAAAACTAAAATAATTATTTTTTAGTAATAAATTTTACTTTGATTTTGAATCTTTTTAGCTCTTTTAAATATATTTTAATTTATATGTATCATATTAATAATAGTTTAATAATTTTTTTTTTGATAATTGATATAATATCTATCAATAAAATTGTTTATATTTTGTTGATATTATATATAGTAATAATAATAATTATTACTAAAAATTGAAAAAACATTTTTAAAAAATTTTAAAATTATTATATTTTCAAATGTTATAACATTTGAAAATTTGTCAAATAAACTGATAAATAAATTTTAAATTACTATAATAATTTTTTGTCATTTTCAGAGGTTATAACCTCTCAAAATATAATAATATTTAAAATTTTTTGAAAAGTGAATACAATATTTAGTTATAATAATTTTAATTATTATATATCATATAAATTCAAAATAAACAATTTTATTGATAGATATTATAATAATTATCAAAAATTAAATTAATAAACTATTAATAAAAAGATTAATATTAATTAAAAAATATTTACAAAACCCAAATTGATTCAAAATTAAAGAAAAGTATTACTAGATAATAATTTTTAATTTTTTAATATTTATTTCTTTAATAACGTATATATTTTTTTGATTAAAAATAAATTATTTAAATTATATTTGTCGCACTCATAATTTATTTTGTAATAAATATTTCTATAAAAATAAACTTATAAATAATTAAAATGAATATTTAAAATAATAATAAATTGAAATAAAAATTAGATTTCTTAATTAATAAGTAGCATATAGCGGTTTAATGGTTTATGTATTAAGGCATTACTAACTTTATGAGTTTACTGATTTAACTGTGTATGCAATTAGTGGTTTATAGGTTTTATTTAAAAATTAAAATAACAAAATATTTTTTTTATTAATTTTTTATATTTTCCAAGATTATATCCTTTGAAAATAAAATAATTTTGAAAATTTTTTGAAATGTGAATACTATGTATAATAATAATAATCTTACTAATTATATATCATATAAATTCAATATATACAATTTTAATGAAAGATATTATAATAATGATCAAAAATTAAATTAATAAACGAATATTAATAATATAAATATTAATTAAAATATATTTACATAACACAAAATGATTCAAAATTAAATCAAAATATATTACTAAATAATAATATTTAATTTTTAAATTTTTTCTTCTTTTTATAATCTTATATTTTTTTTGATTAAAAATAAATAATTTAAATAATATTTGTCTCACTCGAAATTTATTTTGTAATTAATTTTTCTAAAAAATTAAAATATAAATAATTAAAATGAATATTTAAAATAAAAATAAATAGAAATAAAAATGAGATTTATTATTTTTTAAGTAGTATATAGATGTTAAAATCTTTATGTATTTAGGGGTTTATGAAATTACTAATTTAAGTTAGTAAGCATTTAATGGTGTATAGGTTTTATTTAAAAGATAAAATAACTAAAACTTTATTTTTATTATTTATTCTCATTTTTTATAATTATAACCATTAAAAATATAATAATTTTTAAATTTATTTGAAAAGTGAATACAATATTTATTTAATAATCTAATAATTATATATCATATAAAATTCATATAAACAATTTATTGATAGATATTATAATAATTATCAAAAAATAAATTAAAATCAATTATGAATATAATATCAAACCTAAATGATTCAAATTAAAGCAAAACTATATTATTAAATAATAATTATTTATTTTTAAATTTTTATTCTTTTTATAAGCTTATCAATTTTGTTGATTAAAAATAATTTTTATAAATATATTTTTAACTCATAATTTATTTGATAATTAATACATATATAAAAATAAAAAACTAAACAATCAAATAAATTTTTTAATTATAATGAAAACAAATAAAAATAAAATTATTATTATTATTTAGGGTTACCGATTTAAAAAATTATCTATATAGTGGTATCGCCAATTTTGTATGTTAGTGATTTACATTCTTAGGCATTTAGTGGTATAGGTTTTATTTAAACAATAGAATAACAAAGACACAATATTTTTTTATTTTTTAACATTTCAAGGTTTTAACCTTTGAAAATATAATAATTTTAAAATTTTTTCAAAAGTGAATACAATATTTAGTTATAATAATCATTATATTTATATATCAATAAATTCAATATAAACATTTTATTGATAATATTCTAATAATGATGAAAAAAATAACTTAATAATCTATTATTAATAATGTAGATATCAATTAAAATATATTTACAAAACCTAAAATGATTCAGAAGTAAAGCAAAATATATTACAATACTATAGTTTTGTTTTAACATTTTTTTTCTTTTAAAAAGTTTATCTATAATTTTTTGATGAAAATAATTTATTATTAATTATTTGTGTAACTCATAAATATTTGTAATTATTATTTATATAAAAATAAAAAATAATTAAAATGAATATTTAAAAGTATAATGAAAAATAAAAATGAGATTTATTAATTATTATTTATTATTTAAGATATACATTTTTAAAGAAATTTATCTATTCAGGTTTTTCGAGATACGAAGTTATTGATTTAAGTATTTAGGCTTTAATGGTTTTAGGTTTTATTCAAACAATGAAATAACAAAAAAAAATTATTTTTGATATTTCTTCAAATTTTGAAAGGTTATACATTTGAAAATATAATAATTTTAAATTTTTAAAATGTTAATACAATATTTAGTAAAAATAAATATTATAACTATATATAATATAAACTAAATATAAACAATTTTATATTTAGATATGATATCAATTAACAAAAATTAAATTAATAAACTATTATTAATATTAGATATAAATTAAAATATAATTAAAAAACCTAAATTATCAAAATCAAAGTAAAATTTATTACTAAATAACAATTTTTTTTAGTTTTTGCATCATTTTATAAGCTTATATGTTTTTTATGAAATTATATTATTTAAATTATATTTATATCACTCATAATTTTTTTCGTAATTAATATTTCTATAAATATTTAAATTCTTTTAGGTTTACGAGTTTAAAGGTTAAAGTATTTAGGGGCTTCGGGGGTTAGGAGTTTAGATATTTTGTATTTAGG
>JAREIK010001561.1:541687-920661 GCA_029783825.1 Sapria himalayana | reverse complement strand
TTGTTCCATCACTTTGAGTTAGTTGAAAGTCCTTCTCAATCAGGCCGTGTCCTCATCTGGGAATCACTCATTCACTGCTCTTTCTCTCACATCACATCAGGCTGGATGTCATTTTGCCAAGCATTTGGTACTGGCAAAACCGCATCTGTCGATGAAGCAGACAAAAGCCTCTCCAGGGCTTGCCCTTTTGTTTCCACTAAGCAGGCTCCCGTCTGATACTGTAACTGGATCCCAATATAGGTAAACTACACTGGACGTGCTTACCGTATCCCCCAGAAGGGTTAGCAGGGAAACTTGTTGATTAAAGTAAAGAACCAGGGGTCTAGCGCTTTTGTAAATGGAAATGGGAAAGAAGTTAATTCCCTTGAGAAGTTGGCTGGGCTACACTCTTACAGAATTAGCGGATTTGTCTCAAAGATGCTTTGGCCTTGGCCTTCTTCTCTAAGACCGGATTGTTTTCTTTTAAGGAGCGGGGAAATGGATTGACCATTCATTCTGCGCCCGCAGCTATGGAATCTGCTGTGAGGGGAATATCCCCGGTTGGTTGAGGAAGAGAAGTAGAAAAATCCGATGCTAGTCTTTACTGCTCACCCTAGCGACCAGTCAATCTCACATCAGGAAGAGCCTTTTTCGCCTGTCTTCACCGCCTTTCACAACGGAGGGCCCACGTTAAACAGATTGGGCTCACAGAATACTTCAGGGCTGGAGTGAAGAGCCACAAAAGCACCTGTCAGGAACTGTAGAAAACGGACCGAGAACTACATACGGTCTGAGACTCACTTCCTTGAAAAGAGGGAGACGAGTTATGTAGGCTGCGCCCGTTCAAGAAATGCCGGTCAAAGAATCGATTCTATGCGTGGCCAGAAGACCGATGAGACTGACCATAAGTGAAGTACAGAAGAGCAGGAAAGACGAACATCCGGTCATGGATCGGTAACAAAGCTAGTCTTTTCATCGCATTGGATTCCTACTACTAGTAAACGTCACAAATCCTACTCTACTACTCAAGGAAGGATGAACAAGGGCAGATGAACAGCTTTCACAAACCTGTGCCAAAACAAAGGACTGAAGCCGGATCGAGCTGCATTTAGGCAAATCGGTTAGCAAATCAATCAGGTGGGAAGTCCAATAAGAAGCATATAGGTGGGATTCACTTCTTTTTAGTGTCATTCATTCTCGGAAAGAGGCAAGATAGCCTTCGAAAAGACGAAAATAAGTGTTGAAGCCAGTCATTTCGATGAACATTCTTTAGGGTTGACATTTCTAATCAACTAGTGGTTGGTGCCAGTCACTCACATTTAAACTCTATCTATCCGGGAAAGTACTAAATAAAGTAAAGAATGCCAGAAATCGTCTTAAATCTATCTGGAATCACTCACTCACGAGGGGTTCTTTTGAAAGCACCCTTTCTTTCTTAAAGCTTCAGCTACTCTTTTCGCCGCCTTAAAGTTTTGGAAAGCCAAAGCTGACATTACAGCTTGTCGCTCTTCGAGCGGAGGGCAGGATCTAACTTCCTAGTCTCGATTGTAGTAAGGGTTAAGCTAAAAGGGGCTTTCAAGGCTCTCGTCCCATCTACCTCGCCAACTGGGTCCTCAAATGCCTGGTTCTGGACTCCATCCTTTTCGTATGAACTGCCCAAACAACGCTCAGGATGACAGACACACTTCGGACGGAGATGCTTTTGGTACGAGATCTATTGGTTCAGAAAAAGAGCTACTAAAAGGTAAACGTTTTCCCCGATCCCAGATCAAGAACAAAGTCCTAAACAAAGTATTTCTCCTCACCGACAAAGCAGAGTGCTAATCCCGATCAAAACAAGTCTGACCTCGAATATGCTATATATATATAATTCAGTGTGGATCTATTCCAATAGTTTCTGGTAAGCCTGATAGAGCACAGTTGGTAATAAGGCGAAGCCGTGCCTGAAAGTGGAAAGTGAGTTCCTAGGACCAAAAGAGTATTTATTTACGCTATTCTTTGCATCTCGAGAGAAGCAGTCGATTCTTCCGTAGGGACTTCTATGAGATTATATATGTCGAACGAAGGACCGATAAACGACCGGAAATCGTAGTTTTGTTTTGACTTTGCCTGGCCTGGTATTGACTGATTGCGTCTTGGTTGCTATACTATATAAGGATAGAAAGATGATTCAAGTTCTCCCAAGCCAGTAGAGTAGCTTTTCCTTCGTGTTCGGGCATAAGAAAACAGAGTTTAGAGCGAAAGCACTTCCGGGCTTAGGCCTGACTCGAGGCTAATTCACGATTTGTGAATCAGTTGCATTTGGTGGAATCGTAGATAAGAGAAAGGGGCATCTCCTTAATATCCTTAAGACCAAAATTAGCCATAGATGTCTTGATGCCTCACCTGGCTCAGGTTCATTTCTTTTTTATAAGATAGATCCGTTTAAATGAAATGGCTGACTCTTCCTCCAAGACCGCTTATTCTGCTCTCTATTATATAAGTTCATTTCTGATTCACTTCTTCCCATTCGTTCCGAGTCGGCAAGGAAGACTTTCTTCTTTTTTGTTTGCAAGCATTCCGGTCGTTAGCTAATTCAATTCATCTACGCTACGAGATTGATTCTATTCTTATTATTCAAAATCTTTGGGCAGGCCTTACGACTGCTACGCTTAGCTCTGCAACTCCTGGACTGGCCATCTCTCAATCAAAAGTAGCCGCCCCTCCTACATTCTTCCTCCAAGCCATTTAATGGCATCGCTTTTTCCTTCAACGGCAGGAGCAGCTAAGACGGGCTATTTGTTCACATTCAAGCATTCGTTCCCCACGTTCGAGCTAGTCGAATCCGTACTGATTGTTATACCGCGAGTGTGCCCCAATTCAATTCAAACTCGGAGAAGGAGGAAAAAAAGGGCTATGACTAGAAATTCGGGTCTCTTCGATCTACCGCTCGCTCTAACGGTATCTGTCGTTAAAGGTAGTCAAAGGGGATTACTATTACTGCCTGGGTAGTACGTACGGGCATAAGTAGCCACCTAAGGTTTATGGGCATCCTAAGGCATATAGTCGTTCTTACCAAAAGAGGTCTTATGTTGGGTATTACCATGGATGGGTCTGAATCATCTCTATCTTCATCTTCTCCTTCGATTCCAACGAACTCCCAGAACTGCCTTTCTTGATTCACCCAGAACGGAACTTGCTCGAATCCTTCTCGTTCGATCCACATTCCATAGCTTCTTCTTTCACAAAGGACTCCGCCATTGAATATACTATCTACAACTTTTTACGTGAGATCTGATCTTTCCTCCCTCACAGCAGTACCTGTAGACGCTGATACTGCTTCTTCTATGCCATCCCTCCTATTTATCCTTCTATTCAGTGCTTCCTTCCTCGGACATCAATTATGGTAAGAAAGAAAGAGCTATAAGCTATAGCTATATATAAACCTCAACTTGCTTTATCTTCTATCGGGCTCCTTCCCCATGGAACGACAGGAGTTCTTTCTCGTCTTGAGTTGAGCTTGCTATTGCCCACACAGTCTTGAACATAAAAAGGAACCCCGGGTCGGCATACCAGAAAAGTAGATCTCAAAAAGAAACTCCTTCTCGGCTGATGCTTGTGGCATAGTCACCTCATACGTCGTATATTGAAGGAGATGTTCTTTCACTCCAGTAGTAATGGGCAGATTTCCTTCTTCCGGCATGGGACTTAGTAAACCCAAAAAGTTCCTTAAAAAGTCTACACCTAGGGAGAAGATTCTTCATTGCACGAACTAATAAATCCGTCCCTCTCCCTCGAGAATAAGAATGGTATCTAGCCTTTCAAACCAATTACCATGTGTTGTGACATCAATCCCATAAGCCCGGATTTCTGGTTAAGAAGTTCCTTTACTTACTAGGAATCGCATCTCTAAAGTGAGAAGGATTTTCTATTTGGCATTGCCTTCCCTTACTTACTAATGGGGAATCAATCAGTCCAACCTTTTCTGATTCACGTAGCAAAGAAGCCCTTCTAGTTGCCTATTCTTTGTGCGAGGGTGGGGGTATCTTCTACTATTGATTAACTTGCTAACAACCCCTCTAAATAAGGGGGAAGGAAACTAGCCATACTGCCGAAAAAAAGTCCCTCCCGAACAGCGATTAGTGAAAATCGAACTAGCGTCATTCTCTTGCTCTAGGCCTTTTCTTTTACTATTTAATGTACGAGGAGGAATAGAGATCGACAAGCAAGAGTCAAGCCTCTTTCCTGATTAGCGAATAGTGCCTCACTTTCTTTCTAAGCTGTCATCAGTCTCAGACAAGAAAGAATAAAAAATAGAATCTTATTTCAGAGTAGTAAAGCATCGAAGCAAATAGCGTAAAAGGATACCTATCGAATAGGCTCTGGGACTTAAGGATCCCTAACCTATTGAACAAAACCTAGTGTTCAAGCCTAAACCTGACTCCCTCACTCGCTCTCTTTGCCGACAATCCCCGGAAGCAAGCCAGTTGTGTTGAGGAAATGTTTGTTATAAAAATACTATGATGCGAGCGACTTCTAGCCTCTCTTCTTCTCTCATCTATCCTTCCAGCCAGCTGCTTTGCCTTCAAACCATCGGGGTTGCAGCTAGTATTGATAGTTCCTTGTCCTCAAGCTCGTCAGGAAGGAACGAGCAGAATACTTTTGAAGCAAGTTAGTTGTAGTCGTTGTCCTGTTAGCGGTAGTTCTTTTAGTTGTTTTCCTTTCATCGTTAGCCAGCCAGTTTTCTAAGTTGGATAAGAACTATGTGTTTGATGCCATCGAGTCAGGGAAGGGTAGAAACAAGGATATCGATTACTTTCCTTAGTCATCTAGCCAGCATTTTCTGTCTTCTTTATACAGTTATCTAAGTGAATCCACTTTCTATAAGGCAATTTCTATTTTGTAAAAGTAAAAAGGCCCACCAATTAAAGCTGTCTGATATAGGTAGGCCTAACACAAGTTTCGAAAAAAGGCTTGATTTTAGGCCTCTAGTGAAAGAGTGAAGTAAGGAGTTTAAGGCAGGCGATAGGGGCTTCGGGGGGATAACATTCATCGTATAAGCCTGAACCCTATTAGTTATGTGCTTCCCCTTCAAGAGCTGGGCCACTACCCTAACCCTAATAAAGTGCTTACTAGCGTATAGTAATGGACAGATTCACTCTTTATCTAATTCTAATATAGTAGCTAATAGTTAGTTAAGCATTAGGCGCAACTTCTATAATATAAAGCATTCAGTTAAGATCTTATCTTTCTGTATTCAAGCTTTTGTCTAGGAGCTCGGATTCCACTTCTATCGTTAGAGGGAAGCATAGTTGGAATCTCTTCCTGCGGCGAATAAAGGAAGAAAAAGCTACTTACCCATAGAGAGAGAAGACAGCTACAGAACACCATTGAAAGAAAGAGAAGACCATTTAGAGTCAGTGGTACCAGTGAACGGAAGGCCATGGCTTATGCCAGGGAGTGACCCCTCTTTTTGAGTCGACTGTGAACGCATGGTTAGCTCTTCTTCATCTTTTACCCTTCCTCTCCTAATTAGGTAAGTCTGGCTACTGATTAGCCAGATTCGCAGGGGAAGCGAAGTCACTAACTAGTCTTCATGAGCTTGTAAGGATCCCATGCGTTGATCAATGTTCAAGGAAAGGCCTTTCACAAAGTGAATAAATATCTACTCAATCCTCCCCGCCAACGCCTGGTCGACCTCCAGTAATGAAAGCATCCATGAGTTGTGTCCTTGGTCAGCACGATGAAAGGGGTAGGAAGGAAAGAGCCATTTACTATAATCAGCAAGAAGTTCACTGATTATGAGACAAGGTATACGGTTCTAGAAAAGACCTGTTGTGCTCTTACCTTTTGGGAGGCCTACGCCACTACATGTTGAACTATACGACCATGCTGATTGCAAGGATGGACCCGCTGAAGTATCTCTTTTAAAAGCCAGCCCTCACGGGCTGTACAGCAAGGTGGCAGATGTTACTATCAGAGTTCGATATTGTGTACGTCACCCAGAAGCTCTAAATGAGTAAGACAAGGGGCAGGCAATAGCAGACCACCTGCGGCCGTGCCTGACTATGAGCTTTATTTTGGGACGAAGCTATGCGGTAGGCGAAGAAGAATACGAAACTTCTCATGATTGGCAAATATTCTTTGATGGTGCAGTAAATCAGAACGGAAATGGAGTTGGAGCAGCCCCTTTCTACATGCTATCTTAAAGCTCTCCAAAAGGAGCCCATATTCCCATAGCTGTCAAGTATCTGTTCTTTCAGGTTTAGCACCATAGGCTAAGTCTTGCATTCATTCCTTCATCCCTTGAGTACGAAGGGATAGCTATTCAAAGAAAAGAGAAAGAAAGTCTCTCTCTCTTAAGAATATCTCCCCCAGTGGGGGACTAGGTAGGCAGAGCCTAAGCCCTCGGACACGTATCATATCGACGTCCGGCGGATTAGGAGGGTGGTCTATTACCGACAAACCCATCCAGCCTTAACTCATAGCTTCTGATCTGATTTGGAGAGGGGAGAAATCAACCTTAGCTCAATTCGAACTTCTATAAGCTAGCGTAAGCGTAAGGATGTTATATAGTTTGGTAATAATGCTTGATTGAATAACTCGGTATTCTCAATCGCCGACAGAAAATCGAAGAGAGCTCAAAAGCTTGAGTAGCGAAAGGTGGATGTGTGCATCGGGGAAGAAGCGGAAGGCGCCTAGCGAACCCTTCTCCATATAGCCCCCTTTCTTTGACTAATTCCCCTCCTCGGGCTGGAGATCAAGAGTTGGAGGCTTGGAAAGGCAATTTTATGTATATAGCATGAAGGCTTGGGGAGGTGCCTCTGGAACTTCATCCTCGACTTGAAAGGTAGCCAGGCTAGAGAGATCGGCTTTTCCAAGTTAGGTCTATCTAAACTAAAATAAAAGAATCAGCTATTGTATTGGGACCGAAATCCGTCGATGCATAAAGCAAAGCTGGGATAGATCTATTCCAAGGCCGGTAACATAATAGAAAGCTGGCATGCTATGAAAGCGACGGTGGCCGGGAAAGCAGTAAGCGAAACTCCGAGAGAAGGGAATATGATGTAATACCGGCAGATCTTCTCTTCGATTGGCTTTTCTGAATCTCCAGATATTCTTATCGCAGCGGGTATTCCTTCCTTATTTATTGCAGGTTTCAATAAACTTGCTTGCCAATCTCGTCACAAGAAAGACCCAATCTCTCGATAGATTGATTAGTTCAATCTCAAGAAGGAACTCCAAAGAGACAGAAAGTCGAAAGAAGGCGAAGGGGCGCAGTAAAGCGTTCGAATGTTTCATTTTCCCGGGATTTTTTGTTCTTTTTTAACATGCCGATGGCAGCATTCTACTGATTGGATTACCTTCCTTATAGTATGAATTCTCTCTCTGAGTTACGGCTTCGATAGTTCGGTAAGGTAAGCCTCGTAATCTAGTATGACCGAAGCATTAGCCCTGTCTCTATCCCTATCCCCATTTCGTAGGCTAATTGAATAAGAGATTCCTCTTATATTAGTATTATATGTAACTTCCTTGTCCTATTCTTTTTCTTTTTATTTTAGTATGCATGGGGCTGTAGGTTGCTTTCTTTGATCTTATCTGCTCACGAATGGTCTGCTTAAGCCAATAAGATCGAAAAGGCTATCTCCGAGTGGCAAAAAAGAGTGCGGCACTTTCCTTCAAGCAGGAAGGATGCAAAGTAATCCAAGGGAAAGCTAGACCTCAAGTGAGGAAAAACGGGAGCCACTTTAGTGACCTTTGAAAAGGGTCCGTACTAGCCTTACCAGTTATTACTGCCTAGTGCCCAAACTGATTAGAGAGTTGTTGAATAAGCAAATCGGCTGTTTACAGTTACTGCAAACAGGAAAGAAGAGCAGTCGTGTGGAAGGTCTTTCTTCGGCCTTTGCTTATCTTATGTTATGTCTAGCCTAGACTTTCAAGTCTAAGGATACGTCCCGCTAGAAGGAGTATGAATAGTTGGATTCCTTACTAGGCTTTTATCCCTTTTCTAGGAACTAGTCAATTAAGGTAGGGTTCTTGTTAGTCTATGTCTACCCTTCTTTTATGATCTATCTGCTTGTGCTCTATAGCATAGAAAAGATAAGAGGTTCCCCCCAGCCCTAATTGAATGTTCTCCTTTTTCGATCCAAATGGAGCTAATAGTTAGATTCCAGAATAGCCAATACAGTACGGTTAAGACGAGTTCTCAGCCATTGATCGTCTTTCATTGGAAGTTTCCTTTGATGTCGGTGCTGGCGAACGAGAAGGTTTCATCCCTAGAATAGATTTGATCCTTTAGGCTAGTAGGTTATAGGGGAAAGAGCAAGCTAGAGGTCCAACCTAAACAAGCGTAAGATCTGAGGGAAGCGAGTCGTAATCGAATTTACCTACCTTTTAGCTTTGAGTAAACAGACAAGCTTATCCAGTTCTAGCCCCCTTCTAGTAACAAAAAAGCTATTCATGTCATTGGGGAGTGAGCTCGGGTGAAAGCTTTGCCAGCGAACCTGGACTCTCTTTTAGAAAAGGGATAGCAGGAAGAGAAGAAATAGAGCATCAACAACCGTTCCACTCTAGCGGAACTTCTAACTTAAGTTGCTCACGTTTTTTAGCAGGGTCTGGGCTACGGGGTCCTTTTAACCCCTCTCTTATGCGTTCGGGGATGGCCCCTCATGGATGCTATCTATTCTAACTTGTTGGATGCCAACCCGGCCCTTCGACTTAGTCTTAGTGCGTCGGCAAATTGGTCCTCCCAGACTTGTACTCGAGGACCATGCCGAACCCCGCATCAAAGTCTTGTCACCCATCCAATGGGGTCAAAGTAAGGAAAGAGCTCGTAGCCACGTTATCGGTCTTGATCACGAACCTTGAGCCCAGCGAAGAAAACTACACTGCGCTCCAGCTGGTGGTGAAGGAAAGGGGCTATTCCCTCAATGAATAAGAGTTTTCCAGAGAATTCTGGAGATCTTTTTCTTTGCCAACAATCTAAGCAGGATTCTACATCCAACGCATTTCATCCCACGTAGGAAGCTTGCATTCACGAGTATCTCTAAGCTTTTGTGTGACATGGATCTTCCTTCTATCTCAGAGGTTGCGTATATAGAAGATGGATTGGTTTGGAGTAATCTCTTCGTCTAATCACGAGACCACATGTACTTTATCTGGGATTGATTCCCGTTAGGTGGATTGGTTGCTGTGCAGCTAACTATCGACCCCTCTTGCTCTGACCCCTTCCTTCTTTATCTTTATAGGACTTGTTAGTAGCTTGAAGTCTGTCTCCTTTCATTCCCTATATCCTCTCCCTAAGAGCAGAGCCACTTGATCAGAGAGAGAGAGATAGACGATGTTTACACTGCCTTGAATCAATGCATGAATTTGACGTTGGGGCTAAACCTCTTATTGTTTGGCCCATGAGGATACTTTCACTCTACTTGCTCTTGTTGCCTGCTCCTCCGTCTTCCGCTTGTCACGAAAGATTATGCCTTGAAGAATGAGAGAGAAAACTCCAATGCTAGGAAACTTCCGATCAAGCGCTTCCGAGACTAAAGTCCCCTTACCAAGAGCAGAGTGATGAGCAGGTACAGGATCCAGCAAGACGGGAGGAAGGAATATTCCATCGGGCTTAGTCTGAGCCAAGCAAACGATCGAAGGAGTGCTAACGCACTAATTTTCTCGCTCCCTATCTTGAGTAAGGGGTGAGAAGGATACCCTATCTTATCCAAAGATGGTAGCAAGCTCTTCTCTGAATAGGTTCCCAATCCAATGATCATGCCTTCATTCCTTATTAAACACGATATTTATCGAAACCTCTATTATTTCCGACTGATTCAGTTCAGCCCCCCCCCATGCTGATTGACTTCTTGTTCTAGGACGCTTTCTACTCTTTATTGTCTGCCCAATGAACTTCCTTCTTCTATATCTTCTTATTTAGGAAGAACAGATTCTTTTATCCATATTCGATTCATGGACCATGCTTAGTTCTATCAAGATCTAGCTCCCCCTCTTCAGAGGCTTAACAGGACAGTCTATGGTCCGTCTTCCTTTCGACTTCTGGGTTGGAATGGTTCTTAAAGCTCGGCTTGGGAGGCTATCTCAGAGAAAATGCATCAATCAATGTCCGGCTTGAGACCTTTCTTTGAACCTTTCGTCTTTGATTCTTTAATCTCGTATCTCGGACTGAACCCTATAAGGAGCTTGGCCTAGTGAATCCAATTATGCTTTCCTTGTTTCCCGGTTTACTTTTCAGCTAAGGAGAGGTGGGAAGAGTAGTTGAAGCTTTCATATAATAATAATGAATGTCCGGTTTCAAAGCTATAGGCATTCTCCAGTGCATTGGACCCAGTGTAAAGCCCTGGTGTTTTAAACCCTAGTCAACCGTAAATGTAAGATAGGATAGGTTCCTCCGGTCTCTTTCCCATCTATATTGCCTTCACCTAAAGGAGAACCAGCAGCCTGGCAGCCCGGCCTTCCACACATTCCTTATTTGGATACACACTGGCAGGGCAGGGTGGTTGGGAGTTTTCAACTTCCTCTATACACTGGCTTTCGTTCTAGCTCCGCACCTCTCCCTGCCGGTCGCCTCACCCTTCCTCATCATCATCCAATTCCTTCTGCAGTTCATCATGATAGTGGTCGAAGCCATCTCTTTCCTGTCTGCTTACATATAGGGGGGCGAGCTCCTCGAGGCTGCACTCGCCTTTTTGAATTGGCTATGCCGAAAGCAAGATCGTCTAGTTCTACCGGATGGGCATAGTAGCTTTTAAAAAGTCCTATGCATCTTTTTCCTACTATCAGTAGTAGTTTAAGAAAAGAGCCTTATGCCGGAACCCTAAAGGCCAGCTCTCTCTTGCTTTAGTTAGTTGAAGGCTTCCGTTGGCTGGGCTGGACCAAAGGATCGTTCTCCTTTTCTTGAGCGTAAAGGAAAGGATGTCCCACTTCCAACCTGTAACTGACTTCAATCTGTCTGAGTTGGTTGACGCATATATATCTTACATATGTTTAGGATGAAATCCAGCCATAGCGGTGAATCCTGACCATTCAGAAAGGGTGGTGGAACTCGTTGCCTATGGCGACGTATATCAAGAGGTGTCCGGTTCAGAAGTTGAGACCGAATCCATTCCGGAAAGCGTCTTCACTCCCGGCTTCTGCTCCTCATGCAGTGGTTAGGCGGGTAGAGTACGGTCCCGATGATCGAATGTTTTCTTCCACTCGTCCCCGTGTCGACTATTTCCGGAGGGCTTTTCTCTTCTTACTTTCCTTTTCAACTCAACCGGAAAGAACGAACATCGAGATTGGAAAATAGCTGATCAATGAACATCGTCTTCGGCGGCGGTTTTAGAGTATTAAGGGCTTTATGCCGTGCCTCTCCTTTAACCGAAAAACCGGAAAAGAAAGAGGGTTCGCTCTTGGCCTATTAGTTGGCTTAGCCGATATGAGCTTATATAGTCTCGGTCCTATGAATCTGACCGTACTTCCCGAGCCCGAGGGTCGAGCTGCTACGCTCCTCATTGACTGGAAATGATTTAGATTGTATCGCTTACTAGAGATCCTGAGAAGCTCAGAATGCAACCAACCCCCTCTCTTTCAATATCGGTGGATCCTAGAGATCCGTTTGATTGATAGAAGGATCAGGGAGAACCCCTATCCGACCAATGGATCTTCCAACTAGAATTCTCAAGGACTTGAGGCAGCCTCTATTAAAGCAGTTGCTAAATTGATATAGCGATCCCTTGAATCCAATGCATCCATGGAACCAATCGCAGATTCTGGAGCCAAAGTAATCATAGAGAAGCTAAGCTTTCAGGCAAGGGAGGTATAGGCTACAAAAGATAAATTCCAGTCCTACAGCTTCTCTAGCTTGAGCAGTCAGTAGTCTTTACCTTTACAAATTTATACGCGTCAGCGAGAAAAGGTCAGCATATAGACATAATCTTGATGGAAATTCCAACGGAGATGATTAATAATCTAGCTCGGGCTTCCTTAGTTTTATTATTTAGTTAGATGGTCAAAATATAATCAATGGATGAACGCTTAACGCCCCCTTAGCGGCCAGCTGCTTCAGATTCATCGAATTCCCTCCCCTCCCCCTTTGCTGAAAGCACTTCCTATAGCGAACCAAGCAAGGAACATCACGAGTAGGCTGGTACCAATTTCTCCACATCAGCAGCAACATAGGCATCTGAATCTTAAGTAGGAAATTCCTTCATCTCAGATGAGGTACACAAATGTCTTTCAATTTCCAGGCGGAGACGAGTTTGAGTTTATCAGCACACCCCCGGAAAAAGTTGGGTCGAAACTGAGCTTGTAGAAAGATTCCGTTGATTTTCGGGCTGGCCCTTGCCTATGGAAAGAATGGTGTCTCAGAAAGTTGTTGAATGCCTCAACTTCGGATGATGACTAGCTAGGATTAGGATCAAAACACCATTTAAGGCACATTTTAACCTAATTAACTGAAGCAGATGCAGGATCCGAAGTCTTCGACTCAGGCTCAGACGAACCGAGAGTCCTGTCTATCCTTAGTCACAGCGAATTATACTTTTGAGCTATACCTCCGCCCATAAAAACAGAACTTTTGGATCTCCAAATGCACCGGATGGACTTATTGCTCAGTTTCGTGGTGAAATTCCACCTCCCTTTTTCATAGCTATTATGGAGGAACCGCTGCCCTCACTCAATTCAAATCTCGAAATCTTTACCCGATATTGAAATGCTTATCTTATATGGCACCATAGGTCTTAGTTTCGTTTCCTATATGCGCTTTCGTTCCATCTGACTTCAAGAACTTGTAGGGGGCCACCCACCTTTTCCCCTTTACCCTCTCACTCCCTAAGGAATGAAAGGCCACATCTAACTTTTCCCAAACCACTGGAATATGAATGAGCACCGTTAGCTATCTCCTTCAAAAAGAGAGTTGGTTGAAACAAAAATGAGAAATTTGTATCGGATCGAAATTCGTTAACTTGCTTTTTAACAGCGTCCCAGAATACGCTCTCTCTATCACCTATCTGGCGCCCTAAAGCAGAAAGACGACGGATTTCATATTTCTTATTATTGTCGTCTTCGTCTTTCTCAGCCACGAAAATAGTCGCGGCTTCGATATCGTCGCACTGTTCCGGGGTGAACCCCCTTTCCTGAGCGATTTATTTAGCTCGCAGACTAAGAGACTTTTTGAATTTCTCAATCCGAGTATTGAGCCGGTCCGCCTCTTCCTAGTCTCGTGAGTTCAGAAGTTCGAAGAACTTATTGTTTTCTTCGGCGTCTAGAGCCTTCCAGATGTCCTCCTGGTCCACCTCGTTTACGATCGGATCGATCGGCGGGGGATTCGAACATCCCTCTCCTGAAGATGGCCCGGCCCTGTCCTTATAGGATAAAATATCTTGGTTTTGGGTTCTACTAATAAAAACAAGAATGAAAAAGACAATTCGAAGCCATTTTCCAGAGTCACCAAGGAATCCAAGAATTTTCATAAAGAAAAACTGTATGTAAGTGGAGTATATCCTTGTTACAAAAAAACAATTCCAATTTCCATTCTCGAAAAAAATGTGAAAAAACAACACAACGAAGAAAACACCAACGGAAACTAGGGAGTAGATTTGTCTACTTTTTGACTTTGTCATAGTTATGTACGATGTCATACTTTTCTCTGATAGTTTTATAGTGCAGCTAGGAGAGCTAACTAAGACTAGGAGCTGATTCTATACCAGTCACAGCGGATTCTGGGCATCAATGCACTCACTCCTCTCCTTTCAGTCTAGAAAAGGTGTAGAGACCAACGGGAGAGGTTCGATGAGCTCGACTAGCTAGTTGAGGAACGGTTAAGACTGTGATTGCTTAAATAGTCAGTGGAGCTGGCGCTCTTACCCCAAGGCGAAAAGGCCTTATCCCATATTAATGCTATATTCGCTGCTGAGAATCGCCTTTAACGAAGAGAGCGGATAAATAAAATACATAATGATCGGAAAGCGAAATCTAAGCCCGCCTTAGATTAGAAAAGAATTATTGTCGTGTAGCTATTCTCAGAAAAGAGAGAATACTAGGTACGAAGTAAGTCATAGCTAAGCGTAGATGAACCAGAACGGAGGTAAGAAAAGGCATACCAAAACGTAGCTTCTTGCTTACTTAGTACTTGTGCTAAGGGCTTTACAAGCTGGTTAGGTCGAGAGGGTAAGAGGCCCTAGTGTACATTGCCCTTTGTCTTTCAATCTTTAGACTTCGGGTATGCGAAGCTCGGGACAAGGATCGAAATCCAAGCGACAGATCGTTGAAAATCTGGCGCATGAGTACTTCATGTGAATGGCCATTGCCCCATACCATAACATAAGGCTGATGGGGCATTCAACAGAGCCAACGCAGAGAGAAATCCTTAGTCAAGTTTCGGACTCTGAAAGGAACGAAGTCGCTAGAGCGAAGCTTTTGGACTGGTTGGAGAGGATTTCAGTCACTTGAGCGATAGGTTTTCAAAACAAAAAAAGTCAAAGTAAGGCTTGTCAGTCGAGCGAGTAGGATACGAAGTCACTGTAGCTAAGCATGCAGGCTTAGCAAACTCAGCCGAACCTTTATGAGGGATTGCTGATATGAAAGATAGGGCTAGGCGTCAGTCTCGTAGAAAGACAAGAGCCTGGAAAGCTCGATAAAGGCTGTCAGCCGGTAGCGAATAGTAGAAAAGCCTGCCTGATTTGATCTTTGATGAAGAAAGCTATCCCGAGTATGAAAAAGGGGGTAGCTAAGATACCAACAGGATAGTAGTAGCTGTCCCTAACAGGTACGTACTTAGTCGACGACGCCGGAGGAGGGACCATTAAAGAAAGTCCCTTGTACCCTCAGACAAATTTCCTCTAGAACCATTTTCAATTCCTTCGGTTTCATCTTGTGTTGGAGATGGCTCAAAACCAATTTTATCATTTGGTGGAGCCTGCAGCCAACTTTCAAAAGCCGCTGGCTAGTACCTCCTCTATTCCATTTCTCTTTCCTAACCCCCCCTGCAAAGCCCAAATATCCATAGCTCTCATGTCCTGGGACGAGGAACGGAATGCATGTTGCTACCTTTTTTGCATCCTCTCGAAAAGTGGGTTGCCAGCGGGAAGGAATGCAATCTCTTTTTCCCAGAGTGAGTTCCCGCAGGTCATTTCTCTTATGAGGCAAGTCATTTTAGAGCACAAGAAGTTGCTGAAGAGCGAATCAAGTTCCAACTGGAATCGATGGCGCATGGCCAGGAGGCAACAAAGGCTTTGTATTGGAAGTCTATGCAAAGTAGTCCTTTACAGACAACGAAGAGCGTATGGCGAATCCTTTTGGCTGGGTTGAGCTATCAGAGGAAGGGCCTAGAGTATTCGGCCTAACTCACAGGCGGATCTAAAGTAAAGGCTATTAAATAGTCGCCTAAGCAGACGATGGACGAGACTCTTCCAGAGTGGCTTTCTGCTTCTGACGGGCTTGTGACCAACTCGGTAAAAACCCCTAATTCAAACTAGTCCCTTTCTCTTGTTTCCTTCTCATATAGCTGGAAAACGCTCAGTTTTAAGGATCATTTCTCCAGTCGAAGGTGTAGAGCAGATAGCTGTCCTTCCTTCTTTAGTTTGAGCATTCCAAACCAGGCCGAATTGGATCTCTTCTCTACCCCCCTACCTCATGCATCGGTACGCTAAGGTAGGACTGTTTGGGCTTAGTAGGTGACCGCTTGGAAGTAATAGTTTTCCCTCCTTCTTCCTTGCTCCATAAGGTTGGGCTTTGTTCTACATTGATGGCTGTGCTATCAGCTGGGAATGGAGTGGCCTAAAGAAAGGCTCCTTTTCTCCCCGATACCTTTCCTTCGGCATCCCTGAAAAGGGCATCTCTTTCAGCACTTGAACCTCTTGGTGGGGGACGGAACAAAAGAATTTTCTATTCAAAAAAAAGAAATATCGTTGGAACGAAAACTAAAACCCCAAAAAACTCACCTGGCTTGGCAGACATGGAGAAGGAATTAGATTCAGATTGGCCTGCACTGACAGCAACCCAAACTTCCGAGAGATTCTTAGTTTACCTGCCTGCTGGATTTCCTTTGCCTACTAAAATGCCTACAGCTGGAAAGGGATTTATCCAGTAATCAAGAGACTACTATTACACAAGTTCTGTTTACACCCTTAGGGAAGGTTTCTTTTTATGATGATCTTGCGTGAAAAGGGGCTTGCCCAAAAAGATAACCAAGCTATCCTCAAAAATAAGGAGCATACCTAGGGGTCTTCAATTGAATAGGATGGAAAATGAATTGCGTAAGGCCCACATCAATCCTTAGCCCTTTTTTTACAGCTAGGGCGTACTAAGCGATTTCATATTGCTCCGTGGGTACTAGCGTACTAAGCGAATCAATTACCGCTCCGTGGGTTGCTTATTTGTTTGACGAGTGTGCTCAAGATTGGAATATTATTAGGCACCTTTTCCTGTTTATCTTAAATAGGGCGACCCTTGTTGTTGTGTACGGTTAATGAAATATATCCCTTTCTTTGTGCACTTAGGAAAGAGCACTGCTAACATGAGAGCCAATCTTCTTCAATAGGGTTTGTAAGTCGTATTTCGTTATTCGAAAGCTCTATTAAAATGTATAAAATGTAACGCTTCTCGGTAAATTGTAAAAGTTTCACCGGCTCCCGTTTTTAAGCTTTCATTTGAATTCACAAATTGGCAAAAACTCTTGACCAGGGATCTCATGAAAAGAAAGGTCCCTTCCTTCCGTTCCGATCGAAGAAGTCAAGGCTCTGTAAAAAGTCGACTGCAAGGCCTCGGAGGGGATCGACCACTAGGGAGATAGAGAGGGCTGTTCGTCTCGGCTAATCCATTAGGGGTTGAAGCTTTGGGCATAGCCCCCGGGGAGGAGTAGAGTCCAGCAACATTGAGCCCCAAAATAGAGTTTATATTCAAATCCCTACTGAACACGGTGCCTTAAGGAGAATCCGAGGTTGCTAGCGGAAGTAGCGCGCTTAAGAGCATTCACAAAGAAATGGTGTAAGCGAAAGGGAAGTCGCAACGGTTAGCGACTGCCCGAGGAGTTTTTCTTATCTGATTTTCCCTTTAGAAAGGAGACAATAAGCCTGCTCTCTCCAACATATGGCGATGCTTCCGCTTTTGGCAGCTGTTAGGCAAGTGATACCATACGCAAATCCGGCCCTATATAGTGACGGTGCGTTAAGACGAGTTGATGAGCTAATACGGCTGGCTTACTTTTCATATGTGGAGGCAACCTGACGTTAAGCACTGGGGCCAGCCACAAAGGAATAGGCTTGAATGAATACGTCTTTCAGCTGACCTTTCCCGCAATCAAGCTAGAAAAAAAAAGACGAATCAAGTGCTGTCCGAATGAGAATGAAATGGCTGACAGTTGAGTAGAACATTCATTCCCCTCCAATTATAAATTATATGTGCTTCCTGCTTCAAACTAAAAGCTAGTAGTGAGACCTCTATTCCGCCGCCCTATCTAGTAAGAGCCTCTAAAGCAATGTTTGGAGCAATCAATAAGGGTTCTGCTTTCATTGAGGCCTTCCCTGACCTGTTCATCTTCCCACAACACAGGTGGCTTTTACTCGTCCGGGTAGGTTAGTTAAGAGAAGTTAGCGTGTACACTGTGGCTTCAAAGTCAGGTAATGTTGCCGGGGAACTGACCTTCATTCCCATTAGGTTCTTATGTTCTGTAAGGTGAGAAGTCTTCGTCGCGGGTGAAACTTCTGACTGTTGGAGTTAGGTTTGGGGGGACGGTTCAGTTGTGGAATAACCTTAATCCCTTCGGAAGTCCTACACTTGCTCTTTCTCTTTCCGCTTAGATACTTTAAGCAGGTGGGGGCAGCTGGCGGCAACATGGAATGCATGGTCAGCTAGCTCTTCAGGTAGGACCGCTCTGGTTGATAGCTCAAGTTCTGGTCTTGGAGCTCGAGCCGGAGACATTCAATGCTGGAAAACTAATCTATTCAATCCGCCTTGATAGAAAGTCAAACCCCTCCCCTATGGTCTTGATCTGTTCCATAGGTACACTGCTCCACGGTACCAGATGTGAGTGAAAGAAGGGCTCTAGGTCTATCTGCTCCAGATAAAAGAGATGTATGGAATGCCTCACCCGGTCATAGTCACACATGGACCTATCGGAAGGGTTCTCGGTCAGACCATACAGAAGTAGCCAAACCATAGTTCCATGGGTTGATCAGTCATTAGGGAAACATTCATCAAGGCAGAGGAAGCAGTTAGTCCAGCGAAGGGAGCATTGGAGAGGGCGGAGTGAGCCGATGTTTTACGTCAAGTAAGGGCGTCTGTGTAACACATATCGAAGCGTCTGTTTCCAAGCCTAATATCTGAGATCTGTCCTGTGTTAGCTGCCTGTCTCTCCCTGCCCACGACATGGGTTGGGCTTTTAGTCTATTTCTTGTCTGTAGTTTCTGTAGTTGGTGTATTCATATCTCTCCTTTTAATGGCGAGGCATCTTTCTTTTGAAATTAAAGCCCTATTTTTGTTAGCTGTTAGCGCGCAGTAGCCCATCTCATGATACAGACGGAGAGAACCATTAGTTGACTTTCACCGAGCGTGTGGCATTAAGAGAAAGAAGAGGTCCACTCATGCATAGCTTCGACTAAGAAAAAGAAGACAAGGGA
The DNA here is from genome assembly GCA_029783825.1 of Sapria himalayana. Taxonomy (NCBI): domain Eukaryota; kingdom Viridiplantae; phylum Streptophyta; class Magnoliopsida; order Malpighiales; family Rafflesiaceae; genus Sapria; species Sapria himalayana. Next base: position 902,095 of record JAREIK010001561.1, on the reverse strand, counting down.
GTCTTCGAAGTCGCCCTAGGTTCCGATCAACCATCGGTGAGACCCCTCTTGCTTAAGTACTGGGTCCCTTCACTAAAAGAAAGAACTCATTGAGACTTGGTCCTTAGGCGAACCTCATCTCTCCCTCTCTCACCTCAAGGTATGGTTTGGGCCCTGTGGTGGTGCAGAACTCACTCGATAAGATCCATGGAATCCTCCCGTATAGTAACCGACCTTTATTAGCCAACCTCTGCGCTCCTCTCCTTACAGTCGAGCGGCTACGCTCCGAGGGTGAGGATCAAGGGCCTGCCCCTTCCCACCGAACTGATTTCCGACTCCAAGACATGTAATTGGAATACCAACTATCCGGGTATTAGTGCCAAAGTCAAGGAAAAAGCAAAACACTTTCTATGCGGGCGGGTCCTTAGAAAGAAAGGTAAAAGTTTGTAAAGTAGTACGCCCCGCCCCGAGGTTCTATCACAGCAGAAAAGATCACAGCTTCTACTGTAACACTGGCTACGAGAGCAGTAAGAGCGGATACGATCAAATTGGAGAAGTCTCACTGGCCCTCCTTAGCTAGTCTTATGCCATTCGTGCCCTACAACTAGTATTTTAGTAGTAGTTCATGAGACCTCGCAAATCCCACTAACAAGCGATTCTATACCAGTAGATTCAATAGTACCAGAGCTTCCACCATGAACTTCTTTGATTCAATAGCTGCACTTACCGATAGTTGACCAAGCAAACGAAGGCTCGAAAGCCGGAGTGCGCTAGCGCACTTCCATTTGATCGCTCGATCAGATCTACAACGGAAATGCCATTCACATGAAAAGCGGGTAGGCAAAGGTTATTCTCGAAGCAGTGGGAACAGTAATAGCGGCAAGGGTTATTAGCAACACTGGGTATTACATAGCCAGGGAGGAAATAGCAGCTTATTCCCCCAAAAGCAAGAGCGGACAATCTTGGGATAAAAAGAAGGAGAACAGAAGATAGGAAGGTCCTAATATGAATTCACCCTTACACGCTCGTGGGGTAGAAAAGAAGGAGGATCACCCTATGGAAGGAAGCTAGTCCTAACCTTAGCAAGGAATCGCAGAAGGGAAGAACTATCCTCAGCTTAAAGGACTAAAAGCAACCGCCCATATGAAGCTCGTTGAAAGGAGGAAAAGAGCCCCACCCCACTCTCAAACCCATCCCTTTAAGATAGATAGCTTAGAGAGCTTCCAGCACTGTCAGGAAGTCCTGGTTAGTCCTACACCGCTCGGTGGGATAAATGGATTCTCCTTCCTTGGGGGAGATCACACAAAGCCCCCGTTCGCTTAGCTAAGAGGGCTAGATCTTCTTTCTTATTATGCATTCTATCTAGTTCTCAAACCACAGGTTGAGACATCCCTACGGTCTCTCCTTTCATAACCTACCGTAGTCACATCTAGCTACGAGGAAGAACAGCAGCAACCTAATCTAGTCTTTTCTTTCCTTAGCTTCTAAATAAAGAGCAATCGAATTCCCTTCGGACCCTTGTGCTTCTCTTTCTAGATAGACACCTTATAGGAGCTTGCAGGCAAGGAAGTAAAGCTAGGTCCCTAAGGTACCTCACTCAGAGAACAAATAAAAAAGAGAGGAAGCCAAGTCACCAACCTATGGCTAGAGTCCATTCAAGGGCTTATGCTTCCTTCTCGAAACCCAGGAAAGACATTCTCTCTCTCCTCAGCTCTTCGACAGCATCCATATTGGATTACTGGAACAACCATGCGCCTAGCTCCATCTAATCCATGCTGTTTTGTTCTTCTCTTTTCTTATTTATTACCTTTAGGAAGCCTGGGAAGCTATTAAAAGACAGTAGCAACTAGGGAATAGAACAAGCTTAGAACTTATAAGTCCTTACCTGCACTGGTAGCTCTTGAAGGTTGTTAGCTTGCCCGTCCCTCCATTCCAGCCTGGTCCTCCAATTTTGATTCACTAAAGATCATCTAATCTATAAGTAAGATCCCAAGCAATGCCCCTCTCATGCCTTTCTTGGTTAAACCAAGGCGATGGCGATGCAATTTCCGTTCCGACAAGTCTTCCTTCCTTTTTAGAGCAAGAAGCGGAACTACAGGGACGAAAATGTAACCTCAAGACATAGCCACCTGTGTAGCTGGTCTGGGACTTTCCTTATGTTTTTACAAAACAATGTTTTTCTCGGTCCTGCCTTTCTGTTTCTTCCCCCAGAACCCCACGGTGCGGTGTCGATGTCGGTTGGGATTTCCCTTGCACTCCTTCATTGTTGCCCCTTGATTAGTCAGGTTTTTGGGTTCAAAACATCGTCTCCCGGGTCCTTCCTTTGACCCGTGCAGAGTCCCCGATGTCAATTGATGAAGTTCCACTACTGGGATTCCTCCCCACTCCTAGCTCCCGAAGTACATAATGGAAAGAAAATGCATATTCTACTGCTTCAAAGTCATAAGCTGCTCCTTCTTCGGTGGCTGCTGCTGTTTCGGATCTAGAATCGGGCCCCTTACTACTTTATTTTATTTGATTTGAAAGGGTTTCTAGAGTGCCTTACTTTGTTTTTGCACTTTAAACCAATCGAAGTAGTCGAAGTAGGAGGGTCTATTGGGACATGTATTTTCTCACAATTCGTAGAAAGAAAGAGGCTTTTTTCGGGCTAGGTTCTTTGTCGCAGGGAGTCTCTTGGGGCATTGGCCTTTCTTCCTAATAAAGGATAATCAAAAAGGTTTTCATTCATAAATTTATCTAAGTTAGCGGATCTACTTAATTTATCTAAATGAAAGTTGACAGTATAGGCCTCAAGAAATGTCGTGTCGGGGGGAATCTTTTCTGAATCTGATAGTTATTCAGTCTGACTTTTGAGAATTAGCGCAGGCCTGACGTTAGTGAATGCTGCCTATCGGCCTCCCCACGGTGCGGTAGGGGAGAGGAGAGGTGATGCCCCACAAGAAGTCTTCAACGAACCCTCTTTGCTTTTGAATTGAAGATCAACTTGCAGCAATTTGTCATCCTGGTAGAAGTTAAGGGATTTATTCAACGGTAATGGTCAATCAAAGAAAGGAATCTAGTGAGGGAAAGGAGCGGGGGGCAGCACATTCAATTCATTGAGATTTACCAGGGGTATTTTCGAAAAGAGAAGGAAGAATAAAGAAATTTGGAGTCTTCCTAAGAACATACTCTTTATATGCTCCGCTCTGATCGGGAAAGAACTCATTTAGGGGCGAAGCGGACTAGCTTTCCGTTCCGTATCGAAACAAATAGTTAAATACGTTCAATCTTTACTCTAAATAAAATAAGACAAAGGGAAAACTGCTCCAACCCGATCTCGACGAGGCCTCAGAAGAGTATATCAATTTACTACATCGACGGTTGCGTTGCTCCTCGAGGTCACCGACGACGCACCTACAGAGAAGACTAGGCCGACCTATATTCTAGCTACTAGGAATAGATAGACAAGGTAGCTTTCAATAAGAAGCTGCTCCAGATCAAACCAAGAAGGCAGTTCCACAGTCTGAATCTTGGTCATAAAGCTACCTACCAGCTCAGATCTCGATTTTGTAGTTTTGTAAGACTTCTCCCAAGCATAAGGAGTTGTTTTCTTCCATTTCAACCAAGAAGCAAAGGTATTGCAGAGCCTGACATGGTCGAACAGATTACTACTATGTCTGAATGCGCTGACCTTGAAGAAGAGGACACCAAAAAGGGGATGTCTCCATCCAACTAAGTGGTCTATGTTTCCAGGTTTCCTCGACGCTTCTCTTTGACTTGATTTCATCTTTCGTTCGTCCGCGTTTCATAGTTCTCAGTTCTAAGGCATACGGATCCCCTTTTTTTAGTAAAGGAAAGAAAACCACTATGTAAAAAAGGATCACTAATAGTTAGCTAGGTCCGTTAAGGTGAGTGAAGGTTGAGTTGAATGAAGGGCGCAGTAGGACTAGGTATTCTTTGGCAGTTCCAGTGGCTACAAGGGCAAAAGGAGTACTGAACGGAGTGGAAAGCACAGACAGCCTAGAAAGCAAGGAAAGGACAGTTTGGTATACTATCAACAAGTCTTTCTCTTTTGTATGAAAGTTGGAGGACTCGTAATAAAGCAAAGCATCAAGGATCCTTGGTCTCTTTACATAAATTCCAGGTGCCTATACATATGTTTATCATCCATAAAAGTACCCACCACCATGAGCAAGTATGTATGATCACCAACTCACACACGAAATGAATGACGTGTAGAAAGACTCACCAACCTGACTGAGCTTACGTAAGAGTAAGGTAACCTCACCGCTCCGTGGGTTTTCTTTTCTCTCGTCGTCATCGGGTTGACATTAGAGGTGTCAAATGGGCCGGCCCAGCACGGCACGGCCCGTTTTTCCCGTGCCCCGCCGTGCTACCGTGCCCGGCACGGCACGGTATTTTATCCCACGGGCACGGCACGGCCCGTGGGCACGGTTCGGACGTGCCGTGCCGTACCCGGCCCGCTCGGGCACGTTTGCTCAACCGGGGTCCGGGTCCCGGGAGCCAAGAGGCAACAGCAACACGCAACCGGCAACACTGTTGCCGGTTGCGTGTTGCAACAGCCAAGCACGGGCACGGGCGCACGGCCCGTGCTTGGCACTTGGCAGTTGGCTTGGCACTTTGAAATAAATTTTTTTTTTAAATTTTTTTATTATTTTTCTGTTTATCTTTATTTAAGTTTATGTAATAAAAAAAAAATAAAATTTTTTGTTTAAAAATATTACATTTAAAATTAAATGTAAGTATGTAAAAAAAAAATTAGAAAATTTATTTTTTTTTTCAATTAAGTTTAGCATTTTTTAATATTATAATGTATTAATTAAATATTAAGATTTAAAGTTAATAAATTTTAAAATAATATTTAAATCTTAAATTAATAATTAAATACATTAAGTTAGTAAAAATTTTAATGAAAAAAAATTTAAACTACGCAAATAAAAATTACCATTCATGCTTTTGAAACCAAAACTCCGAAAAAAAAAAGTATAAGTTTCAACTTCAACACAACGTATAATACAAAGTACAAACAAAGCGTATAAAAAATAAATATATCGAAAAAAAAGAGCAGATGAGCATCAATCGTCAAGCGGCATATAATGAGAATCATCAGCCGCAACATCAAGATCAGTATCATATGGGTCATCATCATCGGCAATCAGCTCCTCCGCCATCGTAGTGGATGTGGATGCGACTGCAGTGTCTGTCACAGTCCCAGCTTCAGCACGATCACTGATGCTAAATCTCGAATCCTCCCAATCCTTCAAACATGCCAAGGCCTCAACCATATCTGGACGTAATCTCGATCTCCTATCCGAAATCACGTTCACTGCAACAGAAAAAGCAGACTCCGATGCTACGCTCGACACCGGAGGAGTCAGTAGATCCCGTGCCATCCTAGATAGCACGGGATAGGCGGACTCATATGATTTCCACCACTGTAATAAATCAAGATTCTTATTGTCAGATGGTGATAGGATTGAGCAGTAATCGGTATCTAAGTACCGAGACAGCTCGCTCCTATGTGAAGGTCCACCCCTACGTTTCCCCCTCGCTAGGTTAATGGAATATGGGTCATCTCCGAACAAGGTATCAGAGTCCGTACTCACAGTCTCAACACCACCACCACCATACCTAGTATCGTAGTATGTGAACAGGTCTGTCAACTTCTCGTAAATGAACCCTTGAGGTGGCTCTTCCAGGTTCATGCACGAGGAAATGAAAGTCAGGGTGTTTTCAACCCCTTCCACCTTAGCCCTAGGGTCCATGCATGCTGCGAGGCAATAAAGAGATGGAATGGTGGACCAGTACTTCAGGTACTTGGTCTCCATCTCTGCAACCATAAGGCTGAGCATCGGGTCCGCTCGATACATCCTAAACATGCTACTAATGTTGCATATGCAACGGAGTGCAATGCAAGTGGTGGGTGTATAAACCGACGAACACATGTTCGTCGTGTCATAAAATATCTTCAGGAATTTCATAAATGAAATTCCTGAAGCCCAGTCAGTGTCGTCAATAATAAGTTCGCCACTCTTACTATTGACGTAGTCGGATATCACGTGTTCGTATCCAACACATGATTCCAACATCAGGTACGTGTAATTCCAACGATGTCTCACATCAGATTGGAATTTCTTCTTCTTAAGATTCGCAGACAAACAGAGATTACCAAACTCTTGTAGTCTGCGAGGAGTGCGAATATACTTGAGTGCATTGCGTATATGTTCCAACGCGGTGGAACACACCTTCATACCCGCTTGAACTATAAGGTTAATAACATGACACATGCATCTGACATGAAATATCTCTCCTAAAGGTGCGTCTCTAATATTCCTAACAAACATATTGATCGCTACTCCATTATTCGCAGCATTATCGAAAGTGACACTAAAAATTTTATTTTGAATTTTATATTCCCTAAATATTTTCATCATACACTCAAAAATGGCCGGGCCATCATGAGGATGAAGAATCTCAGTGAATCCTAATATTTTTTTATTTATTGTCCAGTTTGAATCGACATAATGACTCGTGATACATGCATAAGAAGAATCATCGTGACATGTCCATATATCGGACGTCACAGACACCACTCCACTAAATGCCAAAAATTCATTAATTATTTTTTGTTTTTCTAACTTATATATCTTTAGTATGTCACTCCTAGATGTGGACATAGGAATCCTACGATAGGATGGCTGAAAATAAGTCTGCATGATGCGGACTACCCTCGGATCTTCCGAAAATCTGATCGGAAGACCCATCAATGTGATGAGCCTGGCCATGCCGTCCCTACCCAACTCGTTGGAGTATACGAAGGGACTAAACTTTGAGACTGAACTCGATCCAGTCTCAAAAAATGTAGTGCCAAGTTGGGTTTGCCTAGGATCTAACGGTCCATGTTTTTTGGAGCATATTTCAGAATGCCTCTTTAGGTGCCCAGTCCCACATGTACTCTTGCATGTTAAAAGTCGCATACAATATTTGCACTGTGCCATTTCATGTTCCTCACCCCTAACATCTAATTGTGTTATGATTTTAAAATGTGTCCAAACTACAGAAGTCCTCCTAGTTTTTTGTTTTTTAGAACTTTGGGCTGACATGACAGGAGAAACCAAAGTTTCAGGAGCCACGGACGTTTGTGTAACACTAACATTTTCATTTTCCAAATTTAAATATGTGTTAGGTGAATTCGTCATTTTTTTTTTCGTACGTTTTTCTAGAGAGAGAAGATTTAGAGAGAGAAAATAAAACAAAAAGTAAATTATATTACCCGGTAAAAGCAAAGAGGTCTCTCACGTGAAAGATGCACCGAAGCCCGCAGGAAGCTTTGAAGTTCAAAACTCAAATTGAGTTTCACGAAAATTCAAGCCGAAATCAATAAAACGAGGGCCGAGCGAGAAAAGCACGGTTTATGTGAGAGAGAAAAAATTGAGAGGATTAATGTTTTTGAAAAACATAAATTCTATAGGGAGGGGGGTAGATTATATAGCCTAAAAAAAGTTTTTGTTTAAAAAAAAATTATTTTTTTATTATTTTTTTGAATTTTTTTATTAAATTTAATGGGCAGAATCACGAGGACCGTCGGATTCTGCCCCCTAGCCGTTGGCGTCGAATCCAACGGCTGAAAATCGATCTACGTTTGAAATTTTTTTTTTTTCCCGTTATTTTTTTCATTTTTCTCGGTTTTCGGCGGAAAAGACCGCGGGTCGGGTCTGTTTGGACCCGACCCGCGGTCTTTTTTTCGGGGGGGCCCTAGTGCTGGTGGTTCGAGCACGAGTCACGACTCAGTGAGTCGTGACTCGTGACCGTGAGTCGCGACTCACGAGTCAGGGGTCACGCGGTCACGCCACGGCACGCGTGGCACTGGCGGCATGCCACGCGTGCCTGCGGGACCGGCACGGGATGGACCCGTGCCGGCGTGCCGTGCCTAGGCACGAGCCATGCACGGCACGTTTCGTGCCTTGCTTCGACCGGGCACGGCACGGGCCCGGGCACGGTTTTTTAATGTGCCGGGCCGGCCCAGGCACGGCCGAACCGTGCCGTGCCTCGTGCTGGGCCGGGCCGACCCGGCCCGTTTGACACCTCTAGTTGACATAGCTTTCTTCGATAGCCGATAGCCTAGAAAGCAAGAAATGCAGATGATCACTATGTTCTCTATGCTCTTCGTACGGACTCTCAGCTTGTCTCTCATTAGCAGAGTCAACCTCGTACCTTGTCTGTCAGTCTAACTTGTTTCGAGCCTCACCTTTCAGTCAAAACTGTATTGTGTCCTCTAAGTAGCCGAGGGAGGGCTATGTTATAAATCGAACGGCAAAGCAAGCCTAGCTACATTCTCCGGCTACGGAACTAACACATACATACTGCTACCACCTCCTATATGGAAACAACTTATACAGAAACATCGAATTGAGTAATCTATCCATTGGAGCTTATCATCGACCGACCTCTCGCTTGTGGGAATTCCTCACTGACAGTAGCCCGTTGATCAACTATATGTCTACATATTTAAATTGAACCTCCGATCTACTAGCTCGCCTCTTGTTGGGCTAATGTAATGATGCTGCCCCGATGTTAGTGCCCTTTCTCCCATTCATGCCCTTCCGTGTCTTCGTATTCCTCGCTCGTCTTATTATTCACCGATTTTTTACTATAAAGAAATGCTTTCCCTTCATAATGAGACCCCTTATCCATCCTACTACATTTGTAATTAGCCTGCCTTGGGAGACCCAGAGTGAGCCAAACCTGATCGTAGACCACCCTGCTGGTACTGGTAAAAGTGATTGGTAGGCATTGGCCAACCCAAACCATTCCTCTGCCGCTATCTTTCCTCTTTATGTTCTGTGTCTATCAATCTTCCTACCCCAAGCCCCTGTTGTCTCTAGCGCTTGATTGAGAGACCGACCCGCTTTCATAAGCACTTGTTGGCAAGTTCGGAAGAAGGCTTTGAGGGGAACTAACTCGATGTGGCTCCGGTTCGCCTCTCTCTTAAAATCTCTTCCAGCTGAGCTGAGTTGCACTAACAGGCCCACGGAGCGGTAAAGTAAATAAAATTGTAGTGACTACATGCGAAAGCTTTTGCTTCTTCCTTCTGCTGGCAATCTCCTTTTTTCCTGTAGTTCATGATTCCCTCTCTATGCCCATATCTATTTAGTCAAAAGGCTAGTTCAATCACTCTGAGGAAGTACTCTCACTTGAATCAGTATCTCAAATAGGGCGATATCAGGTCTTCTATTTATGGTAAGCGGTCTACCCTTCCCCTTACTAGATCAAATAGGGAAATTGTAATAGTACAGGACAGGAAAGAAAACTATGGAGTATACCCCTAATAGAGTAAGTAGGGAATGAACCATTCGGAAAGAAGTACAGCTAATAGTACGGTAAACAGGAGCAAGAAGGTATGCAATCAATTAATAGAAAGAATACAGGAGGTAAACAATTCCTCTATCTGTCCGTTGCTTCTTCATTCCTGGCTGGCAAGCTCAGTTCTTTTCTAATCACTTCGATTCCCCTACACGACTTCCTTCAAATAGATATATTCCCCCTTCTTAATATGGATAGTACTTCTGTAAGCGCTTCTTTTTTTGGCTTGCTTCTTAAGCCAATCAGTCATGTGCCTGGTAGGTGCAATCAGTCTGTCCCTTACCTGTCCATTCAAGCCTTTCAATATCTCGTCTGGCCCTGTCTTCTCTTCTGTCATACTCTCCTCTATCGAGAATTGGTCTCTCACAACTGTCCTGTGGAAAAAAGATGCCGCTCTTCTGGTAGCCGTTGTTTGCTTCATTGGTTTCAGTATCCTTTGCTTGGTTAATTTCTTTCCGCTTTACTGACCTTGATTACTTGACTAACTAATAAGGCTAGCAATCGCTCGTTTTTCTTATTAGCACGATAGGTGGGTAATCCTTTCTGTTATGAGTGAACCCCGTAGGCTTTTTTATTATCTTTCGTAGGCCTATTTTCTGTAAGTGGAAGTCCTGTTAAAGCGCTCCTCTGGTGGAGGTACTACTACCAGTCAAAACTCTCGCTAATAAGGCTTTCTGTTTGATGGAATCTCATCCTGTCCTTCCTTTTAGAGATAGGAAACCCCTTCCAGTGCTTTCTAGTAAACTCTTCTCTGAAAGTACTTTCCTTTTCCTTCTCTTTTGTCAAGCAAGGAATAATCGAGGGAAGTATTCGTAAAGCAAATCCGTAAGCAAATAGGGAAAGCAGTTAGGGGCATAACGGGAATAGAAGCAGTCAATCGGTAGAAGGCAAGCAACTCTCATAAGAGGTCTTCCCGGTCGAGATGTCTGAGGGAAACAGTTTCGGTATCAACAACTGTAGCAACGGTCCTGTAACTATGGAAAATGGTCCTGTGTTTCAATTACTTGAATCGGGTTATTAGTTTTTATAGAGGATTATAACTGTAGCAAACGTTCGGCAGTACAGGGTAGGGTACCAAAGGGCTCTCAGGATCTTGGGTCAGCGCCTCAAACTTCTCGCGTATCGCACATTGAAGCTCCACTATACGTTCACTAGAAGGGTTAAGCCCCGGTCAAAGAAACCTCGGATCATGCCGAGAATGGCCTAAGTGATGAGAGAAGAAATACATTGTGTGATCATGCCGGTCAAAGAAGAGGAATATATAGCTAATGTAGAGAGAAGAAATACATTGTGTGAGAGGCATTTAACGAAGAGTTGATATTTATGGTTGCCCATGAAAAATTTGAAGACTACATTATAAAGATTTTGGAGGATGCAATTAAATGAGTTGAGACCTAAGTGATGAGAAGTACTAAATTATTTGAGACTCTCTATAAGTCCATTGCAAGTGAGTGGCAAAAAATTTTTGTGGAAAGATATAAAATGATAGAGAAAAATGCTAATCTATAGACTAAAGCTTTTCATTCTATCAGTTGTTCACATTCAACTATGAGTGAACCATGTTCGAGCAAGTTGAATTCGTACTAATTTGATTGATTTATATTGTGAGTGCCCTAGAGCCCCTCCTTGCATTCTATTCACTTCAATCACTCATGAATTAATAAATCATAGATAGGAATATCAGCTATCTAGAAAAGGATAGGCTGAGAGGTAGCTCTTAGAATTCTTCATCAAGTCTAGTTTACTAGGTTTAAAATGTTTGTTAGGCTACCCTCTTTGCAGCTAATGGCTTTAGAAGGCCATGAAGGAAGGAGAGGGAAAAATACTCTAATATAAGTAATGGCTTCCACTTCTCTTTTCAAAAGGAAAACTCTATTCAATGGGCCTATGGAAAAGAAGAAAGCAGCACTTTAGTGATTCCGAGTTCTTTACCAACTTAGTGTCAACTCTAAACATCAAATCTCACGACTAGTTAAGAAAAATTGCACCTTAAAGCTAACATGTGGATGTTGATAAAGCTCCATCTCTTTCACCTTTATTTGAATGGGAGCTAGTTGTAGCTGCCATACTTGTGCGGGGCATTCTTTGAAGAGAAAAATATTTTCTTAAAAGTAGTGACTTTTCACTTAATCATCCGTCTTCTTGTACTTATGTTTTCGCCTTGTTTAGATTTCCTAGACATCAGCTATTTTGAACATTATTTAGGCTATCCCTCAGTTTTTTAATGTAAGAAGATTCTCCCATAGCAAGATTACCAGTCTACTAGTATGATTGTACAAGACACTTCTCATCGTATTGGTCAATCAAGCTTTCAAGATTCCACCATAAGGGGACCCATCGTGGCTTCTCATCTTACCGCTCTAGGAAGTTTTTAGTTTTTCCTTTTCTATTCATTCTCATTAGATGAGACTTATTATACTTAATTTTGTGTAAGTGTGTACTTTACTTTTAATTCCAAACATTGGCTAATTAGGCTACTAATTTTTTTATTTGCTATGAATCCCATGCAACTGCAAGCACTTTTTTTTAGATCTATGTAGAAGATGTTTTTACAGAAAATGCTACTAATGAAGAAGCTTGTGCATATCATCAATTCAATTCATCCTCTTTTCTAGCCACTAGATAGTATAAAGTACTTAAGCCCGATAAACCTAAGATGTACCTATCACTAGCACACTTTTAAGACACTTTTAGTTGGTTGCTTCTTCTCGACAAAAGTGATAAGCCCCATCGCTAGAAAAAAAACCATGCTTTACCACCAATTATAGATTCTCAACATTTATTTCTAGGAAGAACTACTTCTTCAACAAAAAAAAATCATAGCCAATAGTTAACTCCTTCAAGAAGAATGATAATAGGCAAGTATTCTAACTTAGATTGCAATCTCATAAAGTAATCAATTACTATTTGTACTAGATAATCATATGAATTTCTTCAAATAGAAGAGCATGTAAAACATGCATTGATAGAAAGCTTTTTATCTTCAACATCTATGTTATAAAGGTGTCAAATGGGCTGGCCAGTTCGGGTATGGCCCATAGCCCGATCTAGTTCAGTAGTGCCTAGCTTAGCATGACATTGTCTAGAACCATGCCTCTAGCTAGGCCGGGCTACCCCATGGAATGTGTTGTGCCATGCTGGGTTGGCATGAGTTGTGCCTTATGCCAAGCTAGGCATGACCCATGTGCATATCCCGGTGGCATGGTAAACCAGCCCAGGAACCCATCAGGCAGTCACCCGAACAATCATTTTAAAAAAAAAAATTGACCGCATTGTCATGGGGTGGTCTAGTTTTGTTTAAACAATCAGCCACATGACCAATTATAATTGGTTGGCCTATAAGTTGGCCACCCATCACACAATAGATCACGAAGCATGGTTCGACATTGTCATGCACTTGGTGTGCCACTATGCCATGCTAGGATGGTGGACCACGCCACTGGTGGCATGGTCGTGCCTTAAAAAATGGCCCATGCCAACATGGCATGAGCCGTTTGACACCTCTATTCTATTATATATTGAAAAGGTCAATTAGTGTATAGCCTTCCTTACACTCTACCTTCTAGTTGATTCAAGCATGAAAGGCCAGCACATTAACTTGCCTATGATTTCCATCGAGAAAGAAAAGTTTATAGCTACTAGCACTGATTCTGACTAATATGAACTATCTATTAGTAGTCCTTCCTCCTATTGATTCAATAGTAGGGCTTATTCCTTCTATTGAGAAGTAAATGAAGGTTTGGATATCTAAAAGACAGTGATAGAATAGATTTTTTGATATTAGGAGATGAAAGCTTCAAGCCAACTATCGGGTATGCCAATGACATGGATAAATAAACTCAATGCTAGAAGGCTATTGTATGCCGTATGAGTAGATTTAAAGAATTTTTAAAGCTATCGGGCATCTACGTAGGACCTCTTGCAATGTCTACCCAACCATAAAAGCCAAATAGTGTAGCTCCTACCTAGTAATGTTATTCATGTTAGTCATATTATTAATTCATTCTCCTAATCTAATAGGATAACTAACTATGGAATGATGATAAATTACCGAGTATGCCCATGCAATCCACTGGGGACTCCCTACTATGACTTTTTATTAACTCAAGAACTAGCCCTTGGCTAAGGCTAATTTTTTTAACTGATCCAACAATGGCAGTTGTGTGCCCCTTAAGTTAAGAAAGAAACCCTCTTGTTTTGCTTCTAATAGGTAAATTAAAGAAATCTTTGGTTGCTTTCTCTTTCATTAGGCTTGAAACAAACAAGATAGATTTGACTAACTTGACAAGGAACTAGCTTTATCACTTCAATTGGAGGAGATGACCTTAGCTCGCTCTATAACCTACTTTTGATTTACCTAAAACCAACAAGACTATACGATTATGCTTACCTATCTATCTCACCGTTTGCTAACTCCTTATGAATTTTGTATTTGGACCTCTTTTTTGCTACTTATAAAAAAATTTTCACTATAAAAAAGGACTATTAATAAGTACTCTAATTAAATAGTTAAAAGAAGGTAAGGACAAAAAAGTTGTCCTATCCAATGCATTCTCATCACCAAAACAAATGGTAGAGGCCTGCTTACCTGCCATAGCTGTTAACTCACAAAAATGAAGACTCTGGTGTTGTTGACTCTCTTATGTTGTTTGTGCTCATATTTAAGTAAGTTGTTTTTTTTTTCAAATAGAATAAATTGGCGTTCTTCACCCTTTCTTTATCACTTCTTGTAGTTCACCATGTCTTAGTATGAATTAATGATGCTTTTATCCATAGTGTAGTCTTCTGCATATGAATTCAATGGCCCGCTTCAATTTCAAGTCATTAAGTAGTAGTCCCTTATGTGATAGTGCAAGATACCTATTTGATCCTGGGCTAATGATTAAGATAGGTATTCGCTTTTCTGAGCCATCTATGCAATTGTCATCCTAGATATTGGATTTGAAAGTCAGAGCTCTCAGTAGGCTATTCCAAACTAGCCTACCTCATAATATGCTTAACATTTTGTGTCCCACATTCATGTTTCTTGGTTGAATCATCCATAGTGTATCGACTATTATCTCCTTCTCCTCTAACCGACACTAAAGATCATCCAATTTACAATCGAAGAAAGGCTTTGCCAACTCAATCAGTTCAGTTCGGAAACACCCCATAGAGGCAGATAAGCAACCATAGTTTTCAGAGTTTTATTCCAACTAGAGTATAAGTATATAAGATACAAATGGAAGATGATTAATTAAATCAACATAGGCAGAGTGAAAGAAGACAAACTCTAGTGAGATGCATCTCCAGAAAGATTGGGGAGCCCTAAGGTGGTTAGGAAGATGTGGATATTTTGACATGATGATGTAAATAATATAATAATAATAAGAGCAGTAGTGAGAGAAGGTGATGAAGGGTTAAGAGAAGATTAAAGAACATTCCATGCTGTGATGTATCACCAATCATATAGTTTCTATAGACTTGGATCCAACCTAGCTAAGGCAATATCCCAATGTAGGGGCTTCCACTATGTAGATAGATGTTCTTTTCTCTTGCATAAAAGTGTTTCTACATCAATTGAAACCATGGCTAGTGAATCAAACCTATTCACTTTTATAAAAGAAGCCTTGGGTCTAATCTTTGATTATCTGAAGAAAGTAGAACACTTAATAATAGAAGGTGACTAGCTATAAGAAATGGGTACTGATTAAAAGAAGCAGGATAAATCTTCTTCTCAAAGTGGAATTCATCCCAAACAGTAGGATAGTTTGTTAGTTTACTAGAGATGGGAGGGTTCTGTTGGTTAGGTTGCTCCTTCCATTTCTACCTACCCACAATTTCAAGTCTGAAATGGGAATCTTCTTTATTTCAGGTCCTTCCCTCATGCATAAGGCAATAGAGAAGATGTCCTAATCTTTAGATTGGCAAGAAAAGATTTGACTATTTCTCCTTTCCTTGTCCTAGCCTTAAAAAATAAGCTAAAAGTCTCCTACCACCTCCAAATCAAAGCATGGTATTGAGATCAAAGCCCTTATTTAATGGTAAGGTGGGAAAGTGCTAACTTATCCCAAGTAGTATTATGAAAACCAATCCAACCTAGGTAGCAAAAAGAGACTAGTAGTCTAAACTATGAAAATCAATGAACCAAAGAACAACCCGAAAGTCTAAGTTTAAATGTGAAGTAAAGAGCTACTTAAAGTAATAGATTTGGAGTTGAACTTAGTTCACATCACACATAAGGAGAGAAAGAAGAGTAGTTCATGTTAGAATTTCTTATTTCTTGATAATGATTATGCAAAACCATTATATTGCATAGAAATATAAACAATGCAGACCACATTAATCAATCACAAATTTTTAACATGGTTCACTAATCGTTCAACACGACTAACTATGTCTACTAGAAAAGTACTTAGTATTTACAGATTAATAACCAAATATTATAGTATAAAATAACACAAAGAGAGAGAGAGAGAGAGAGACAAAGAATATAGCACACTAAAAAAATTATGCATACAACAATTTTATAAGAAAAATAAATAGGGTTCTATAAATGAAATGAGTCGGATCAACAAAGTAGACCAGGTCATGCTCTAAAAATTTCTCTGGCTTGGTCAGCAGGCTAGAGAAAATTTTTATTCTCAGTGGATTAGGACCCCCATTATTATCCCAGTGCCATGTGACAAATCTCTCAACATATTTATCTACGCCTCTAAATAAAACAAAGAAACAAAAAAAACAAATGATTAAATAGATAACAAAACAAATTATATACTACAAACTCTTTTTAAGCGAAATAGTTTTTTCATTCTCATACTTTTTTTAAGTAATCTCTAAGGATTGAAGATAAATCAAATAGATGCTATAAAGACCCTCTTGAGCCATTCTGAGCTAGGGCATGCTATGTGAATCAATTACCACTCCATGGGATTTTGAGAATAGAAAGACCCACTTGAAAAAGGAGATATAGAAAGTGTACTGGGAAATAGGAATGATCAAAAGAATAGAGATGCCTGCTAAGCAAAGGTAATGGGACCATGTTACAAAGATCTGACTGACTTGCTTTGATTGACTAATCTCATGTTTATGGAATGGCTTGGTCCTCGTTTCCTGAATGATAGAAATTTGGTGCTTAGTCTGAAAAATTAAGAAGGTCCTCTCTTTGCAAGTTTCCAGTAGAAGGAATGCTCTAACTAGGCTAGGCAAACTAATCAGTTGGTCATCCATTAGTGTAAACCTATGTCTAAATCTAATGGTTAGGTCCAGATTTTTAATCCCACTAGTCTTATTACTTTTTCGATGAAGAATGAAGCTAGAAACTTTGTTCCAATGAATGAGTGATATATGCTGGTGATTTACCTTTTGAGATGATTTCTAGCTACTTAAAAAAGGAGCTCCTAGGGTGTTAGTCTGACACTTTTTTCCTACTACTAAAAGGGATAGAAAATGGATAAAAAAAGAAGTGAAATATGACTTGCTTGCACAACTTGTGTTATGTTGTACCCACGAAAAAGGGAAAAGGTTAAAGATAGGAAAATTGACCTTAGATTTCATTTAAAGAAAAAAAAGGATACTCATTCTCATGCAACTATAGCATTAATAACTGAACTAGAACTATCAAGCTCTTTTAGAATATAACTGATGTCCCTGTCATGCCTACCTATAAGTTGAACTCTAGAGGTCAACTCTAAACCAGAAATTCATTCTGTCATGCCTACCTATTAGAATATAAACAGAAATTCATACTAGAACTTGTGTTATGCTTGTACCTGTCATGTCTCAAGTCATATGATTTTTATATGGTATTGGATCTCCTTCTTTTTTCTTTCAGCCTTCTCATCACACACTGATATAGGCACAAGAATGGTATAATACAACATTGTGGTTATATATAATACTTTCCTTTGTGCTTTATTGTACTATAATACTATAAAGAAGAAAGAAGATATATACCAGAGAAAAGATGGAGAGATTTTCTATATCAAAGATCTCAAAACCTTTTATTCAACATATTCAACTAACGCTAGAAAGAATAGCCAAATAGCACTTAATTTTGTAGCAAAGCACAGGCCTTCGACCTTGAAAGTGGCCCAAACTTGCATGCTTTGTACTAAGGATTCTTCTAAGCAACCCCTCTCCTCTCTTTTTTTATTTCCTTCTCACATATACCTGATTAAGTTAATATACTCAGGGCTTTGGTTTGGTTTGTGACAAAAAGCTCTCTAAAGAGACTGACTTAGTGCATGTCCAAGCACACCCATGATTGGTGGAGTACCTATCGAGGCAAAAGGGCCACCAAGCTGCAAACCCAATGGATAAGATGTGAGTAAGATTATTCCCATGTGTTTTCTTGTTTTCATTTCTTTTTCACCAGATGATTTATAGCTTCTACTATAGTGAACTTTTTTTTCATACAATTTGACATTTTGCTGATCATAACAATTGAACCCTTCGGTTTTGTACATTTTCATTTCCTTTTGTAGTTTTGCACAACAATTTACTTTAGATATTTTCTTATTAGGTGAGTGACCCCTTCCATTATGAATATAAAGATAGTGATGAAAAGAAACTAGTAAAGAGAAAATGAATTACATGAATTAGAAGACCAAATCCCCAAATCCATCTCTCATTATTTAAAGCTACCTACCTCATTTTATTGAATCTCTCTCTTTGACATAGGAGGCATCCCACCACTTTCTTTGACTAATGTGGGTATTGAAAAAATAAATGAAAGGGAAGCTCTGGGTTAAATCATGTTTGTTGTTGCATGTCTAGTTTTCTAGAGCATAGATCTAGCAATGCATCCTAGGCATAGATCATTGGTATTGGATGTATTGTTATGGTTGTGATGAGTAAATTCTCACTTTTTTTCTATTGTAGAAAAGAGATCCAATCCCCCTGCTTTAAAAATGATGAATATGAAATTCAGGTAGTTGCAGATACTACGAATGTAAACCCCCCCATTCATGGCTCGACCTGATTGGCGGATCCGAATTGAGTCTGAGATGCTATTCATTTCATTTAACAAAACTTATAAAAAAACAAAATATATCATTTAGGCCACTATTCCATTTCATATAAACATTTCAAACATGCGCAAATATTTCATTTAATTATGCACAAAGGCCTTTACAAAGCTTTGTCGAAACCATTTCAATTCGGTAAGCTCATAAGCATTTAACAAAAAATAAATAAATAAATATAGGTGTTCCATGCCCATTCAAAATAATACACAAAATAGTTTCAAAGTTTAACTATTTCGATCCCAAAACATCAAATGTTAAAAAAAATATAGGATGGATCCAAATGATAGAGTATATACTTTAACCCTGCAGCTTTCTTGTTGACTCTACATTCCTCGATCTTGTCTTTCTTTCTTGTTCACTAGGTACATGCACATAGATACAAACTATGTGCTAAACATTTTCATGCTTAGTGGTTCAATACAAATCTCTCTTTATTTCAGTTTAAATTAAATCATTCAATTTCATAAGACAATACTTTCATACTTTCTTAAATGACCAATGCAGTACAATACATACATAAAGATATATTTTCATTTCATCAATTATAATTCATTAGTCATCTCAAACTATGCATTTTCATGTGCAAAAAATCATTCAAATCATAATTCATGCACTTTTAGCTCTTATCGAATTTAACCTACAAGATAACGAATCACCGGCATGGTCCCACTAGACTGTAGGTCGGTGTAAAAAAATGGTTTCAAAAAAAATATGTACCTAGTTAGTGTATACTACCAATACTGTTTCGTTGGGCTATGAATCAATATGCCACAATAGTACATTTGTTCAACTCTTATTGGTATACCAAATAATCATTCATGCACTTTTAGCCCTTATCAAATTTAACCTATGCTTTCGGTGCACAAGATAATTAATCACCAGCACGGTCCTGCTAGGCTGCAAGCCAGTGTAAAAATAATGGTTTCAAAAAAATATATATTCAGTTGGTGTATACTACCGATACTGTCCTGTTGGGCTAAGATCAGTATGTCACAATAGTATGTTTGTTCGACTCTTATTGGTATACCAACTTATCCATTAATTGAATTTAAATGTTAACATTCTATTAAGAGCATTCAATTCATTTATAGAAAAATACAATATAATATGTATTTTTTTATAAAAACAAATCATTTCAATACTCATGAAATTTTCATGGCATTCATTTCGAGATAGAGATTTGAAATAATGAGAGAAATGTGTAGTATAAACCCAAAATGTTTGGTACTTTGACTCCAATCCTTTGAAATCACAATTTTAGTTCGGGCTTTTCTCTTTACTATCCCATATTATAATACAATTAAAGAACAATATTATTCATGTATGCTAGTGATTTTGGTTAGGGTTGATTTTCAGAGCTTAATATCCTAAAACTCAAGTTAACATTTTAATGCCAAATCAATTACCTCCCTATATCACCTACTAATATTCTTGATTTCTAAGGTCCTTAGGATTTATAATTTTACAAAATTCTTTCAACTACATTATTATTTTAGAAGTCTAGTTTACAAAAATTTTGAATCACTCAAAATGAATGAATGAAACTCAATTTATGACCAAAACACTATAACTACACCCAAAACACTATAACTACCCGAAACTCACATTTAAGCCCATATTCGGGAGCCTTGTTGCTATAATTTTCTTTTGATTCCTTCGATACATTTGTATCTCTATCTATTATGGTTCTTTGCCATTTAAAATCAGTTCATTTGGAAGGTTATACCAGAATCTATAGCCAAAAAAAAATATGAGTTTTTCTCCAAACCCAAACACAAGAAAAGAGGGGTCATGGTTTGATTTCTTGCCTGAAATCTCTTTCAAACTTTAATACTAAAGTTCCTCCTTGTTCTTGATCACTTTAGCCTTTGATTTCTATAGAGAAATTCACAAATCTTCCCATTCACAAACTCTAGCTCTCAACCTTTTTGCTCTAAAATGAAAATTACTTAATGAGAGGAAGGTATCTCCAAGAACAAAATAGGGGCTTTATGTCTCCAATTCTCAAGGCCTTGTTTGGCTACACATTAATTCCCATTTCTCATTTTTGTCACTTTAACACTTCATTTCACTTTCATTTAAATTTCATTTAATTTCAATTATACTTTGGCACCCATACTTCACATTTATGACTAATGAGTCCTCATTTAATATTTTTACAAATATTATTTTATACCCTAAACACAAAATAAAAATATTATTAAAATACTATGGTGTTTTTGGGGAATAATTATAATGAATCCTTTGACTCCTAATCAGGTTTCCTTCCTAGGTCTTGTCGATCTTGCCTATAGGTCTTGATCTGCCTTGATATTGCAGTCTCATCTACCAGTGGAGAATCTACTCCTACGTCATTGCTCTATTGCATCTGGCCTATCCTCTAGACATGTTTCAAAGTCAAGGACTGTGACAACGTATATGTTTTCCTTTGCTCCATAAGTAATTCTCATTAGTTGTAGGGTTTGGTGACCCAAAATTGACTTGGCTTCGCCAAAAGGTCTCATCTCTAGAAGCAAGCCCACGAGGCTTCTCTCTCATAGTAGGGCATAAAACACCTTGCCTCACTCTTGTTACATGCTATCCTTCCCATATTTTTTCTCAAGGAAAGGTTTAGTCCCTTGCATAAGTTTGTGGATCACAGTCTCACGCATTAATCCCTACATGTGCTTATAGTAGGCTGGATGCCCTACCTAAACCAATCATCATATCGGTCCCTAGGTCCCATTGCTGGAAAGGCTTGGCTTCAAATTCATATGTAGAGCTATCGCCTCATACTACTCCTCTAGGTATGGAGGTAGGGCCAGCCTAAGCTTGTGTGGTTAAGCTTGTTATACACGACCTCATAAAAAAGAAGAAATAGAAGAAAATAATGAAAAAATGTCAAGACATAATGAAACGAAAGGGACACCTAAGAATTGAAGTCTTTGCTTGGCTAGCTTGGCTTGGATAGACTGGTAAGGTTTTTTTTAATGTCAAGTAAAGTATTCATAAGCGTAGACTACTGAGCAAGATCCACCCATAGAGGCATATGAACACCAAAGAAGATATTGATCTCTAGAAGTCATTGTGATCCAATTCCAATCTAAGTGATAATCTTGTTGTAATTATGACTCTCCCATTTCTTTTCTTCAAGATGATGATGGTAGGCATCTTATGTTTATCTTTGTGCTTAGGGCAGACTTTCATGCTAGTGACATACTTACAAAGCCGACACCCTTTGAGAAAGGATAAAGCTGCGAAAATCATGAAAGGGTAATTCATACATCATTTGAATAGACATACAACACAAATATATATCAATTGTGAAGAAGACACATAATCTAAGCCAAGAAGATGGATACTACAAAAGCTTATTTGGGAAAAACAAAGGTAAAAACTAAATACAATAAGTCCATAAACCCTAGGAACCGATCAAAAATGGAAGAAAATTGATTTACACCTTTCATTTGATTATCTTTTTGTGGGTGGTATGCAATATGGAACTCTAATATATTTTTAAATTTTTCCATAAATTTATTCGAGCCAAAAATTGGTCGGTCAGATGATAAAGTTTTTTCCATGCAATCTGACAATCTCTTAAGAAATTGGTATAAAATGTGAATAGCATCAGGAGTCGTCTTACAAAGAAAAATATAATCCATTTTAGAAAATATATCTACTATCACAAATTAAATAGAATCACTACCAACCCATGCAAGCCCTACACCAAATCAATGCTGATATTAGCCCAAGGCAATACTAGAACAGGTAAAGGGGTGTAGAATCTAGTATTCTGTGTCTACCCCTTTAATAGTTGTCATATCTTGAAGTGCTGCCCAGCTCGCGATAAGGCCTTAAGAAAGAAATTCCTAAACTAGAAGTATAGTCATTTTAGCAACTCTCATTATAACATGAACTGCTCATTTTAGTCTTTTCACTGCTCTGTAGGCATGAGAACTTTCTTTTGGTGGGATTCATAGTCATCCTTTTTGGGAATTTTGGATTGGAGCTGGTCTGCTTTGAAGGATCCATGGTGTGGTACATTAAACACCACATCTCAACCAGCTTGTCCTAGTAGAACAACCAAACAACTTTACTTTTTCCAATCTTTCCTTTCTATAGTAAGTCGAGACTTAGACTTGTGGTTAAGTGATGGCAAAGGATAGTTCACCCACCCAAGAGGACACTATTACTCCTTTTTGTTTTGATATTTAGCTTAACTTAAATAAATGCCTTTAATTTACTATTATCAAGATGTTATGCCCCTGTAAAAGACCTATTTCAATTCCTCTTTAAGCCTTTGCATGATTTTCCATTGATATGATGTGGGCGGGAGGTTACCAAGAAGGTTTATGAATCAATAAAGGAAGAATGCGTTCCTATGGAATCAGCTCTTGGGAATAGAAGGGGAATGAAGGTTCTACAAGACCCTTTATTATTTTATTAAATATAAGAGGCTAATCAATATTCTAACTCAAAAGGAAAAGGGAATTACATTACGTAAAAGGATTAAGACGTTCTTAGAAAGCTAGTTGAAGACTCAAGACAAAAAGAATTTACATACATATAATAAGAAAGATCTCATGCTATGATTCTTGTTCAAGAATTGAGATAGATTCCTTTATAAGTAGTGTCTTATATAAGAGGTGGTTCTACTCTCATATCTCCAAACATAGCATATCCTATTTCATTTCAAGTATATTTACCTGGTGGGGTGATAAATCTTTCTCTTGTATTTAGATTAATGATAGTTTTTCATATTCTAGAAGTTCTATTCCTATGTCTAGCTATGAAATAGCAGTCCTAAGGCCCTCCAGTTCCATTGAGATAGCTATGAAATGAGATATGTAAATTCTTTTCTAGGTTGGAGTTTTCCTTAATGGAAAAACATTTTGGTCTCTTTGAGATTTGATATACCATATATTTCCCTTGGAGTGGGACTGACCCAGAAGAACCACATCTGTCTCAAGCCAACCTGTCCTTCTTACATCCCCAATTTTTTTTTCCTAAAATAAAGTTATCGTGTTCCTATTTTGGGAATGTTCCTTTATGCTTTGCTTTCTCTGGGAATTATGAAAGTACTTTTTCAAAGAGAGAGTATCAAGGAGAAGGAAATCCAACCTTATATTGGTATAAGATCTTTAATATTGCGAAAAAGTTCCTCTTTCTATTTGGATAAAATAGTTCTTTTATCAACCAATTGCGATTCAATATGGGAATACCCGACAAAAGGTGCATCTTT
Organism: Sapria himalayana; assembly: GCA_029783825.1. Taxonomy (NCBI): domain Eukaryota; kingdom Viridiplantae; phylum Streptophyta; class Magnoliopsida; order Malpighiales; family Rafflesiaceae; genus Sapria; species Sapria himalayana. The sequence goes on along the minus strand of JAREIK010001561.1, from coordinate 878,524 downwards.
TTCGAAGCTATTGCTTTTTTAGCAGAACTCCATTATCATACTTATCTATTTGTAGATCTAAGATTTCTTGGGTAAAGACTAACTTAGCCTTAGTGAATATCTCTTCTTTATAATAGTATGATCTTCGGCATATGAAAAGATATTTTTAAGAGGGAAGACTAACTGAAGGGAGTAGTCCCCATATCAAAAACTAGATTATTCTCTAATATCATATATCGAGTGAGGGCCTATCTTTAAGAGAGATGATAAAGCTACTAAGCCATTAAACAAGCAAGAAGGACTAGTTAAATGAAACATGATCTTCTTGAGCTCAAGAAAGGAAAGCATTTCACAAGAGCTTTGTCTATGACTATGAACTTGAGTTATAACCTGAAAATCATATGATCAAAAAAATGTCATGACTAATAAAATCACCAGTAGGAATTATTTAGTTTAGTTAGTCAATGTCAGTTGATGTAATTATTCTTATGAAAGGATAGTTCTTTTTTAGTAGTTTAGATAAAATTGAATTTGATATATCTTTTTGAATCTAAATACTAGTCTTGTTATCTTATTTGAATATATTGATAGTTATATTTTGGTATTTTGTTTGTCTTTTTTTCCTTGTTCTTTTATTAGCACCCTTTTATGAGATGAAGCTCTAGGACCTAGCTAACTCCTCTGGACCTAGAAATCGAAAGAAACAAAAGAGTAATTGGCAAAAAAACTAATAAGGAGCTTATCAAGTGAACTATATTAAAGACCCCCAAAGCAGCAATGGGCAAACTTTCCAACAACCCAACAACCACTACACTTTGAGAAATAATTGGAGGATCATGATGATGAATAGTTATTTGGGTATTTAGCTATAATTAGTGAAAGTAAATCACTTTGAGTAGAAGTTTATTTTTATAGCTATTATTCAGTAACACTAGTACTATGGAAATGCATCTAAGGATCCTAATAGTCTTGTTGTTATATTTTTAGAGCAATAAGGTTTTTTTTATTTTTATTTTCATTCAGAGATAAAGCATGGAGTTGGTTCTAGTATTTACCTCACGGCTCCATTAAAAGCTAAGATGAACTAGTGATGGTCTTTTTCACTATATTTTTCCTGCCCCAAATTATTTCTGATGAGATAAATCAGTTCTGACAAGTTAACCATGAGATTCTATATGATACTTGGGACCATTTTAAGGAGTTGTTGAAAAGATATTCTCAAAATAAGTTCGAGTTTTGGTTCTAAGCTAAACTTTCTTCAATGGACTAAACTATATGATGGGATGCATGGTTGATGTGACCACATAATATTTGATTATGAATAAATTGTCAAAGGAGGTAAATTATTTGTTTGAGGACCTAATAAATAACAACTAAATTCTAATAGATCATTATTTTGAATGAAGACATGCTAAAATATTGGAGTTGAATCGATTCACCATAATTAAAGCAAAAATGGAAGCTCTCTTAAAAAAGCTTGACTCCCAATAAGAAAATAGATAAGAATCAAGGGAGATCACTATTTTGTATTCACAATAATTTATGGACTTGGATTTCATTTATCAAATAGAAAAAATTAATGAAATGTAAAGCAAATGGTGTATATTTTGATCCAACAATAATATCATGATATATTATCATCTTAATGTTAGAAATCATGATAATTTTTGTATGAAGGCTATATGAGTGGGCTATAAAATATTGGACAATCTTCAAGAATATGTGGGAAAAATGTAGTGAGATACAATAATCAAGGTTGCTCGAGCTTGAATTATCAACCATAAAGAAGAAAAAAGAATTTAACTCTGGAAGAAAGCTTGAGCATCAACTTAACAAAATTTTAAAAAAAGAAAAGATGCCCAAGACACTCGAATGGGGAAACTTGAATCGATGTTGGATCAAACGAGTTCGACGATGAGAATTATAGAGAATCAAATTTTATTATTAACATTACCATTGAAGGGAAAAAGAGTTAATTAACCACCAAGTTATACTAAAGTAAATCTAAAGAATTACTCATCTATATTGCTTAGAAGTATGAAGGAAAGGTCAATTCATTAAACAATGAGTATTCTAGAACTTCTAGAGGTGATAGCACTATGACTTTCCAAAAAGTTAAAGGTTCAACTAAAATTTTCCAAGAACTCTTAGTCCTTACTAAAGAGAACTCAAAGGATGAAAGATATAATACTGTGATACCTAACAAAGTCACATCTCCATAGAAAGTACAATCCCAGATCTCACTCAAATATGTGAAAGAGAGAAATGAAGAAATAGAGGAGTGGAAAGAGGTTATACAAAGTTATGAAGATAAAGAAATGATGTAGAATGAAGCTAAGAGTAAGTTTCTAATAAATCTTTTATTTCCACAATATTTTGTAAAGGGCAATTAGATAAATACTTTGAAAAGTTTCTCGATATTCGTGAAGCTATAAGTTAATATACCATTTACTAAAGCTCTAGTATAAATACTAAATTATATAAAGTTTATTAAAGATATAATGAGTAGTAAGAAGGAGATATACAAAATGATGAATATGAATAAGAAGTATAGTGCAATTATTTAAAGAAAATTTCATAGAAAATTGAATGACCCTAAAAGTTTTACTGCCTTGCACTATTAGAGATTACACATTCCTTAAAACATTGTATTACTTGGGATCAAATATCATTTTGAAGTCCTTCTTGATTGTGTCAAGATTAAATCTAATAAAAATCACTCCAATATTTCTTTTAGTCATAATGGCTGATCTGACTATCAAGCACTTAGATGAGATTATCAAAAATATTTTGGTTAAGGTGGGTATCCTTATTTTTTCTAACAAATTTTGTTGCATTGGATATGAGAAAGAATAATTACACATTATTATTATAAGGAAGGCCATTTATTCCCTTAGGGCTAGCCCTTATCGATGGCAAGAAATGAGAGTTCACTCTCCATGTTTGCCAAGGAATAAATAAAGTTTAATTTTTACAAAGGCTTGTAGAGTCTTGGTGATGATGAGATGGTTTGGTGGAGACTAAATAATCTCATCCATAATTCAATGCAACAAAAAGTTGCCTTCTAATAGAAAAATTTTGTAGAAGACTACTAGACCAATGAAGATTAAGGATATGAAGCAAAAACATAACTTTGCAGCTTTGAAAGAGATGAAGATGAATAATATGATCAGGAAGAGTTATTTTTGAGTTATGAAAATGTTGAAAATGAGGATGACAAGGCTAAGATAGAAATTATGGAGTATTCAATCAAAGACAAAGCTACAACTATGTATAGTGCTACAACTTTAGTATTATAGAATAAAAATGGTCAAGGAAAACTTGAAGACAAAATTGTGGTTATGCACACCACTATGATTTTTGGTGTTATAGAATGAAAATAGTCAAAAAAACATGAAGATAAAGTCATAACTATGTATAGCACCTTGACTTTTAGGGCACAAAAACAAATTGGATAAGGAAAATTTAAAGACAAAGCCATGACTATGCATAACACCATGACCTTGATGTTAGCTAATGAAATAGTCCATTAGAAGCTTAAAGGCAAAGTTATGGTTATGCACAACACTATGATTTTGGAGTTATAGAATGAAAAGTGCCTAAAAAAATACTAAAAAACAAAGCTATGGTTTTGCTTAATGCCATGACTTTGGAGAACTAGGAAGAAAATTGCTAGACTAGTATAAAAGAAGAAGCTGTGGAATTGATTGAAGTGCTCAAAGCCACAACATTCATAGAAAAAAATATACAAAAATTAAGTATAGTTAAAGCAAGACTAAAGAAATTAATAAATAAGAAAGAACTCCATCACAATTATCAATATGTCCACTTGTAGTTATTCCACTATTTTGAGATCCTAAGACACTCAATCAAACTTAGTCTTAGGGAAAAAATATTTTTCTTTTAGATGTTGGAATATTTTTTTACTAAGTGGGAAGTTATTGCTCATGAGCAATAGTTTTATTATTAGAATTTGTTTGATGTTCAAATTACCAAACTTTCTTACATATTTTGATAATTTTTGATGATGTATAAGTATGAAAATGTGATATTTATGGATAGATTTCATGACTTGAGAGTTTTGGTAGATGTTAATGGAGTATCACTTAGTTTCGACATTCATTATTACTCAAAATTCTACCTAATTCGTCATGAAAATCGTTCTATGCCATGACTGCTAAATCATTAGCATAATTCTTCAACTATGCATCATATTTATTGTGCCTATGATACTACCATAGAGTCATACCCATTCTTATCTCATAAAATTTAAATGATTATAATATTAATTTATTGTTGCAGAAACTAAGTACCTCATTGGTGCTAAAAGTCATGGACACATCTTAGCACCATGACTTTATCTTTAATATAGTTTAGTAGTCCCAAGTTAGAGTCATAATGCTTTTTATAAAGCTATGAATTTTGAGCTATAGTAAGTTATAGAGATAAAATTACTCAGACTAAATTCATGAAAAGTACTCAGTGACATGACTTTTGGATATGAAATATTATAAAGAGCATTACTTGAGTACATTCATTCCCCAAGGCCATGAATTTTGTCCTCAAAAGATGGCAAAGTCATGATATTTATGTTTAGCCTAATTATTAGTGCTATGACATATTTGTAGCATCAGTACCATATGATATATGAGTGAGGTCAAGGCCAGCATCATGACCATTCCTAGCATTTTGGCTACTTGGGACAGATGAAAGGCTATATGATACACATGATAGGTATTCTCAACATTGAGTCAATTTGCTAGTGTTATGTCCATATTATGATATGAGAGGGCATACACAATGCCACATTCATTCCTAGTATTCCCATAATATGATGAACAAGAAAGATGGGTATTGAAGTCATAGCTATTCATAGTACTATGACTTTATGTTATAGAGACATTACTCTCAAGTTGTAGACATTATTACCCAACATTGCGGCTTTGTATTATAAAAAGATTTAGATATATTCTAAAATCATGACCACTTTTTAGAGTTGTGATCTTGAGTTTATAAGATATAGGACAAAGTGATAACTTTCTTTCAAAAGCTAAAACTTGCCACTAAAAATAATGCAGAATCATTCGAGTATTAAAGATGAAGACGAGAAAGAAATTGAAAAAATATTCATTCTTCTTCTTCTTCCATGCAACAAGAAAAAGCAAAGACATAGCTACCAAACCTTACGGATGATTTTCTCACCACCTAGGAGCTCCACAAGAAAGCAAAGGATGCAAGGCATAAGCTAATCTCTAAAGCTAGGGGGAACGACTCTTAAACCCTCTTCTCTAGGTTAGATTCAAGAAATTTATGTCAAAATAACATGTCATCTAGGGTTTGTGAACATTATTTGTGTGATATATAAATAGCTTTATTTTAATGAAAGAGCTTTGATTTATGTTGTAGTATAGATATTGATAGACGAGTGATTAAATAAAATTTAAATTAGGATTTTGACTATTAGTATGTCTGTGCGAGATTTTTGTGGTGGATGATAATTAGGTAAATAATGAGGCTCACTTATAGATACTATAAGAAGGAAGTGATAGTTCTTTTGACTATAATGCATAAGACAAACCTAAATGTAAAAATCCTAAAATTTGGATATGTCAATAATTGCTAGTATGATACTTATGAAGTTGAAAGTATGAATATTTTTGTATGTCAATCCATTATATATGTCTTAGAAAAACTTGTTCTCGATTGGGATGGACATTATACATAATATTCTTTTAAGAGTTTTACCTTTTGTGTGAGAGTCACATTGTAATCAAAAATATTGGTCATAGGTTATCCTTGGGACATATGTAAGTATACTATGATTCATAGGGTGGTAAAATCTTTTTGAGTTACATTTACTTGTATGATTCATACTTATAAAACTTGAGAGAAGCCCATTTTATCCGTGTGAGTATGATACTTATAAAGCTGGAAGTGCAAATACTTACAAATAATATTAATTCTTAGTCTTAATGGCATATGAGGCTAGATGAAAAAAGTATACATACAAAGAAACTAGCAAATATAGTTGATAAGTTACCTAAAAGGTATGAGATTATGAATGACTCTCGAGTAGATATAATTTATTGTCTCAGTAATGATATACCAAGTGGATAGCTATTAGGGGACATCTAATTGGGTTGGGCTCTATGGGATAATCATCTTATATATCATTAGGACGAAGAGTCATTACCAATAACTCAATTTTCATTTTATATCTAAATATAATATAATTTAAACTATTCAAACATACATCACATAAATTAAATGAACAAATCTATGGATCTAAGATTAATCTACAATTTGAAATATCTATTTAACTAGAATTGAATTATTTTTCTTTCACTGTTAATTGACTAAAATGGCAATGCAATATCTATGTGATCGATATTTAGATAAACTTTTTACTACTTATATGACATATATACTTGTGAATATTTGTTGATGAGTTACTATCATCAATGAGCTTTTGAGATATTCCATAACCAATAAAATTAAGTAGTGTAACAATATCACAACATATATGCAAAATTCGCATACTAATGAGAACCTAGTAGATATAATGACTAAATTAATCAATACTGCAAATTTTATATGGTGTAAAACCAATTATGGTTTAGCAAGAATGTAAGTATGCATAAAGTTGGTAAGGGATAAAAATGAATTTTAAGTGAGAGAATTTAATGTCATAATGTATTTAAAGTGGGTAGGTGAAATTTCACCTTGCCTACATCAGAAATCTATTTGAGATTTCTGATTTTTCATCTATAAAAGAAGGGTTTCTCCTTTTGTCATTCATCCCAATCCCAAATATATTTTGGCTTGTATTTTATTTATTGTATTTTTTATTTTATTACTTTTAGATTGAATTTTCTATTTTAAAATATTTTGGTAGGTTTATTTTTATGTTAGTTATTATTTTTGTTATGTTTTTAGTATGTTTTATGTGGTTGAACTTTTAATTTTACATGATACAACTTGGAAGAGAAAATGTTGACAATAAAATAAAGAAAGTAAGATTATACAAACTACATAAGGAATTAGTGGAGATATGTAAATTTTCATGAAGCACAACAAGGGAAGGAAAACAAGGAATATGAAAAGAAAATGCATAGGAAGCTACATTTCGTGTCTTGCAAAATTCGGCAAGAGAACGTGAGTTGGGATATAGTCACTTTTAGTGATTCGCACATCTTTGTGAATTTTCACAATGCAACGTGAAATCTAGTTGAAGTCTTTATTTCTAAGTTTTCATATAATACATCATAATAATTGAAAGGCTGGTGATTTATGTAGGCCAGTGGAATCCAAATACATGTACCATGTAAAGCATGAGAAATAGAAAAATCAAAGAAAAAGAAAAATAAAATAATTATGATGTGATTTTTTATAGATAGAATACAATTTTGTTTTTTTCTAACCTCTCCCTTCTTTCCATCTCTCTATTCTTTCTTCTTCCTTGTAACAACACATCTTTGGAATACATATAAATGGAGGATATGTAGCTCAATATTGTTCTTCCTAGGTGTAGGAAGATGTTGGAAATATTATGTATGATTTTTAGGGATTGAATCTTGAATTGTGAAGTAAATAATTTTACCTGATTAAATTCGAGTAATTCTTAGTTTCCCTCTAGAATTACTTTGGTTGGGTGATTATTTCATATGATATTAGGATTAGCTGGATGCTTATTGTTAGATCTATCATGTTTCAAAGTAATCATTCAAAATACATTGAAGTTAGATCTAAAAGGACTTTTTGGGAATTATGGAAGTTATCCTTTAAATAGTCTTTATACAGAATCATATCCTAAGTGCAATTCATAGGAATTCAGAAATAATTATTGTGAAAACTCATTTTAAAATGGATTCCAACTACTATGGTTTCTAGTTCTTTTCAATCTCTTTGTCCAATATGGATTCCCTTTTGAAACCATAACATTTATTATTGTTTTGTTAACTTAACCAATATTATTTATCTCACAAATAATCTTAGATCACTAATCTATGATAACCTTGTCATAGAAAGGAACTTGGGTTATATATGTTTGGCCACACAATCATGTTGGATGAAATGACATCATTACCAGTGATGGTTCTGAAGTGCCCGTGATCCTATTCTGTATATTTTTCTTTGTTTTTATTTTTTTTTGTGAACCTTCATGGACTTATTGAAGTTATTTTGTAATTGTTATTGTTATATATTTTCACAAATTCTAGTAGAAATCCCTTTGCATGCCACCTTGGATATATAATATAGAAGGGAGATTATAAACTTTCCATCTAGTTATTCTAGAAATTCTTTATGGAACTCTATTGCGATAGATGGACCATCAGGATGAAGAGTCACCAATCCAACAAGAAATTTTTTATGCTAAGTACTCTATAAAATTGTCCATGAGATATCATATCCTTCCACTGAGAATGAGCACATCATTTTGCATTGGAATACAATCTAAATCCATTACTATTTACATTTATTTTTTTCACTTCTTTTTATATTTTATTGTGTGGGGACTAAAAATGTTTCTTCACACATAGGAGACTTTAAAGAAGTATCTCACCCATTACAATAGGGTGTAACTTTTTTTGACTTGATCCATCCAAATCTATTTCCTTTCACTCTCATAAACAAGGCAAAGATATGGCTCAACTACTTGGGGCCATGACATATACATAAATGAATAGACTTACATGTTGCTTGATTTGAAGAAACTCTTTCCAACATATCATACATGTTGAATGAAAGAAAAACCATGAATATTGTTGTCTTGTTGAATCAAATATTTGGATGTCATTAACTCTTTCCCTCATCATGGAGATACATGAATGTTAGCGAGTCAATTTTATGAATGGATGTCACAAATCATGAAATAAGTTATAGAAACAATATATAATAAAAGTTTCATACATAGAAATCCATAAGAGACCATTGATTTTCTCAATTGTATAATTGATGTTCATTGGGGATGGGATGAACCAAATAGTAGAAACTATTGACTACAACAACACAAGTCACAAATGAATATTAATGGAGACATTTATGTTTTCAAAGAGGAGTATGATATAAAATAAAGGATGACCAATTTGGCTAGAAGACAAGAGAAATTAGAGATAATATGGTTGAATAATATGAATTTGAGCAATGAACTTCCATAGTAAGCGAAACCATTCATAATGTTCCACTCTATTGAACACAAAGTGGATAAGTGATCTATACTTTTAGAAAATTGGAGATGTTTGTAGAGCAAATTAATGTGGTTATGAATTTTAAACTAACATTTTTTTTTTCAAAAAGTTTCTCTAATGGAGTGATAATCAAGAATATTTTTCTCAAAAAACTTCTCTAATGAAGAAAGTAATCACAAAGTAGAGTAAAGTGGCAAGAGAATTTGTGGGAAAGCAAGAAGTCATCAATGAGAAAAGGAAGCAAGACTATTAAAGGAAAGTTTGATTCTGATGATTATGACCATGATATCAATGATTCTCCATAGTTGTATATGTTTATTTTCTTTGTATATTTTTTTTTATATTTTTAATTGCACATATATGTTGTATCTTTTATATATATAATGAATATCTCTTCATAGATCATTCACTTGAAGCATTTATTTTACTTGGTATCAGAAGAAATAACTCAACTCTTTGTTGATTTAATAATTTTTCTATGGATGAATCATATTTTTTCTCTTCTTCCACTTAACACTTTGATTAACACGGTGACCATCAAACTCACTTCGATAGATTATCTCTTGTGGCATCATCAATTTGTTCCCCTGCTTGAAATTCAACATCCTAAAGATATTTGTATGGGCTTTTGTTTGGATGTGTTGCTCAATTCCATGATGGAAATGATTGTGTTCCTAATCTTGCCTACAAGAAATGACACACACATAATCACATTTTACACAACCTTTTGTATGCCTTTTTTAACAAGGAATGTTTGACTGAAGTCATTAATTGCACTACAATTTGTGATGCTTGGTTGGCCATTGAAGTTTTATTTTCTCATTGTTCAAAGACTACATAACTCCAACTAAAAGATGAACTCTAACAAATGCAACACAACTATGATGGTCTTGATGAACATGCAAACTCTTTTTGATCATTATGTGATCATCTTAGTGCTATTGGAAAACTAGTCAATGACATAGAACATTTGTTCTTGTGTGAAATTGATTCTAATTTTAAAATTTTTTTAATCTCTATGTCACAATTGCAACTACTTTTTATTTCCAATCTAGTTTTGAAAGCTCTCAACCATGAACTTTTTTCTCGATCAATCACTGAAGATTATTCTTCTCTATCGACTATGGTTTCCCAAACATGCTACTTCTTTTGGTCATTTTAAACTAGCCTCTCCCTTACTAGCATAAGAATCATCTACTTAAATCATAAATTTGCAACCACTTTTCTTGGTGTAGAAAAGAATGGCACACTGCCAAGAAATATCATAAATTTAGCAAACTATTAAAGAAACGTATGGCTGACATTTTGATGGAAGCATTTTTTGCCTTATTTCTTGATGATTCTAAAGATATTGAGTATTGAGTTTTTGTGAGTATTTTTGGTTATTTTTATGATGTGTTTATACTGTAAATATGTTTTAACAGTGAGCATTTCATTATATTATGTTTTTGATAGATTTTGATAAATAATAATAGAATTAACTATAAATAATAGACTTAGTGGAAAACAAAAAATGGAGAGACGATGAGTAAGGAAAATTTATGATATTTTTAATACCACAATATTTTTAATGCCACATAATTCCACGTGCCTATTGTGAAATCATGACAACCCTTTTTTGGTTGTGACATAATAAATAAGTCATGGTATCCATTGTTTTCATGACTCTATCACATAATTGTTACATCTTCCACTATGTAACTCATTTTTTGTGACCATGATATTATTTTGGAGTTATAGATATATTTTAAATATAATTTTGGTCATAACATTAATTTCATGTCATAATAACGAAGTGCCAATTTGATCCATAAAGTCATTATCTGTTCCAATATCATGACATATTCTTTATAAAATCAAAATTACACAACACAACAATTTTAAGTTGTTCCATGACTCGTTGTCGTGACCTTGTGTTTCATAGAGGAATTTTCTTAGTCACGACATCTTTTATCTACGTAACTTTGTATTTTAGAAATGAATTTTATTAGTCACAATATCTTTTGCTATTGTGACCTTGTACTTCAGAGAGAAATTTTTTTAACCATGATATTATTTATTATTATGACTTTTTATTCTAGAGAAAATTTTTCTTGGTCATGATAATGTTTAACACCATGACTTTGTTCTCGAGATAAAATTTTCTTATGTTACATAATTATTTGTCGCCATGACATTGTGCTCTAGAAAGTAATTTCCACATTCATGATATTTTTTTGCCATAATATTGTGCTTTAAAGAAGATTTAAAGTTTAGTCAATATCATGACCTCAACCTAATATTGCAACATTGATCTCATTAAACTACTATAGTACACTATGGGACCAAGATATATAAAATATGGACTTAAAGAATCCAAAAGAGATGATAGGGAGAAAAGAGAAAAGCATAGAGTAGTACACACGATGCAATCTAATGCCATGCCAAGATGCACCACCTTCTTTGACTAATAAAAAAATGTAAGCCATATGCAAGAAAGTATTTGCTAAAGAGAAGCATAAGGATGAAGTCATTTCTATCACTCTTACAACTCATTAACAATATTATTTGCTAAAGAGAAGCATAAAGAAGAAATTTGATAAAGAATTTGCAACCTAAAAAAAATCAATGTCATATTTTGTTAATATCACATAAATTATAGTAAGAAAATATCATTTATATGATTTTCAATAATCCTTGGGTAAGGCATACTCAAGCAGTGCCAAAAAAGTCCACATTGATAATTACAAAACACGAAGAGGATGAAGTCATTTCTATAAACTTGACAATTGGATGGATGATTTGTATTGAATATAAAGAAACTGAATGTGAAAACAAAATAAATATCAATTTCTTCATATTTTTATCAATCAAATACTTAAAAATGATGTATAGAAAACCTTACTTTTGCTTCCTTGATGGCTATTCGGGGTATTACCAAATTGAAATATCAAATTTAATTTCATTGTCACACCTACTAAAGTAGTGGAGGTGAAATAATTTTTTATACGTATCGATTATTATAGTTGGTTCATCAAAGACCTTTTAAATTTATAAAAAAATCATTGTGTGGATTGCTTGTTAAAGTTAAATTTCATGAAAGGTTCAATATATTAAAAGTTCTATTGACTAGCACTACCAATGTGAGAGTACTAAATTTGCATCTCTTATTTGAATTGATGTGAAACATAAGTGATGTTCTAGTAGAGGTAGTTCTCATGAAAGAAATATGAACTATATCTAATTTACTGTGTAAGAAAAATTCTAAATGAAACTCAAAAAAATTATGCATCCATGGAGAATGAACTTCTTGCCATGGTATTTACTTTGGAGAAGTTTCAAGCATATGTTATGGGATTCCTCATCATTATATTTATAGACTATTCAACATTTAAGCTTATCCTACAGAAACAAGATGCCAAGGCAAGGCTTATGCATTGGATACTCTTGCTTCAAAAGTTCAACATGAAAATCAAAGATAAAAAGGGTGTTGAAAACATGATGGCCGATTGGTTCTCGTGGATCTCTACCAATTATATCTCTCTAAATCTTCCCATATATGAAAAAGTATTGGGATAGCCAGTTATGATTTTAAAAGTTAGTCCATGGGATTCATGTCCAACACACTTTCTAAGAACCAATAAGATACTTAAAGAATGATCCAAAGAAAAGAGAAACTTCCTCATCCAATGCTCATAATCATTATTGGTAGAAACTATTCTTATACAAACATTATACATATCAAATAATTCAAATGTATGTTCAAGAGAAGAATAACAAAACATTTTGAGTCATAACCATTTTTATTGTCACTTTGAAACCCAAAAAACTAACTTTAAAAGTGCTACTATCAAATTTATGTTTGATAAACATATTCAAATATGCTCACAATTTATATAAGATTATGATAATTTCTAATTGATGGGAAAGTTGAGAAAGATGAATGAATAGTACTTAATTTTATTTTCTGGTTGAGATCATTAACGTATCGAAAATTTCATGATACAATTCCATGATTAATTCCATCAAATGTATATCTTGGTTAGAGTGGACTAAGTTTTGAATTGTGTTGAAGATATAGTTTGTAAACAAGATAATAAAAAAGTGGTTATCAAATTTTTCAAAGAGATTTTTTTTATCACATCTGGTTACTAAATGTACTAAAGTGATGGTGCATGTCACTTTTCAATAAGTTGTTAAGAATCACTCTCTCCAAGTGTATTATCAAACACAATATGGCTACCACTTACTATCTGCTAACTAATGGTCAAATAGAGTTAGCTAACAAGGAAAAAAAGCATCTTAATGAAGGTAGTGCCACCCAACCAAAATAATTGGTCCTTACAAGGAAACATATAAATTAATATTGGGGATATGTCTCATTTTGTGTATGCTGTATGAAAAAAAAAATTCTATGTGCTAGTTTAGCAACAATATAAAACATGTTGGGTTGTGAAAAAAAAGCTAAATTTCAACATGGAAAAAATTAGACTAGAAATATTTTATACATTGTCAGTGAGCTATAGAAGTTGATGACTCATGCCTACTTCAATAGAAGGGCTACTAAAGCTAAATTTAAGAGGTGGCATAATCAATCTTTATTGTGAAAGCAATTTTAACTAGTCAAATGTTTTGCTATGTGGTTCCAAGTTATAACTCTTCATGGCTAAGTTGAAATCTAGATGGATTAGGATGTTGAAGTACATAAAATATATAATAATGGAGATATAAAAATTATTCATTAGAAGACTAATGCCATTTTTAAATTTAATGGGTATTACTTTTAAATCATTATGAAGTATTTCATCGAAGATAAAGAGTTTTTGCTCCTTTAATTATTGTGAAAATGTAGGATTCTGAACATATATGAAGTTTCACAATAATGTTCAATTAGATTGATGTAGTTATTCTTAGCTAAATTGTCCATCATATTTTACTTTGTGTTATCTTTTTGTATCATTAAAAAAATAGAAAAAATAATAAGAAAATAAAGAGCGAATGAAAGGAATTGATAATAAAATATTGAAATAGGATGCATGGATTTTTTGTATTTTTGTGGTATCAATAACCTAGACAAAATGTAAGTTCTTATGGAGGTTCCCCAAAATTGATAAAGGTGTGAAATTTTTTTTCTAGGTATGAAAAAATGACACTCAAAACACTCATAGGTTTATATCAATTTTTTGCAATAGTTGGAGATAGATTGCTCTTGTAAAATCATATGGAGTAATCTCCTTGCAAATTTTCACAAAAAGGATAAAAAATTATTTTGAGTGGATGATGTTCTGTGTTTAAACATTTTGATAGAAAATGTGAATAATTAATTAAGGTGGTGGTGCACATGTACAAGTACAAAACATCAAAACTTTATAGAAAATATCTTGTACAAAACCTCACTATAATGAAATCTCTTAAGAAAGCTTCAAAGATAAGTGAAACTCTACAAAATTATGAAATACTTGAATCTACTAAAATCTCTCTATTCCTATTGTTACAACCCATTCCAAACTCTAATTCACAGTCTAAACTATGATTTTTAAAAATTATCAAGTAGCCCATATACTCACTATCTCAACCTTTTATGTGACAAGTATTTTCTAAGACCATTTTGTTTGGAGACCCTTTTATTACCCATAAGTTTTAGTGGCCTTTTATCAAACAATATCTTCATGAAACATGCATTGGCCTACCTCAATCTTTTTCATCATTGATGGTTGACAAATAGTTTTGTATGAAATAAGGGTTGTAGTAGAGGGATTCTAGTTTTCATGGTTTAAGGATTGCCCATTTTTCTTACTATCAATGGCATGGTTAGCATACTCTCAAATGAGCCTATTACAACCTAGGGTATGTAAAAGAATGGTTTGGTACTTATTTTATGGTTGTTGGATCAGATGTTAAGATTTTAGATCATCCCATTTCAACATGCATTACGAATAATTAAAGAGATTTTACAGATAATTTTCTAATTTGTAGAGGGATACTAGTTTTAAATGACACAATTTTCCATGGTTAATATAATCTATTTTGCGTAATTGGTGCATGAAAGAAAACAAAAGATAGAAGTCAATTATCTTTCTCTCACATAGTCTCCAACATATTATAGTTGTATGGCATTATAGTTTAGCTTGACGAAGAGAGGAAGGTGCATTGTAAGGTAATAATTAGTCTCTCCATATGGTGGTTGATTAGTGCAAGCAACAAGGCTACATGAAGATTAAAAAAAAGTGGAATGTTATTTTTCTCTTAAATGTTTAGATGGAGCCCTTGTTAAAGTTTGAATGAAAGTTTATAAAGTTTGCTATTTTTGGAAGATATTTGAATTTGCAGGGTATATTGCTAGTGATATATGAAATTTTCTTAGAGATCTCTAACGAGCACATGTGGACAAATGAATTAAGGAAAGTTAGAGTTTAGAAGTTGAAGAAAGAAACTATGAAACCTTATGAATTTTCACAAAGTTCAACACGTGAATACAATGAAGCAATATGGTTCAAAGTTGTGCATGAAGTTGCATTTCCTAGTTTTTGAATCTGGAAAGGGAACATGATGCAAATTGCAATTCCCTTCAGTGCTTCGGATAACTTTGTGAATTTTCACAAAAGAAAGTGAAATCAAGCTAAAGACTATATATATATATATATATATATATATATATATATATATATATATATATATGTTTTCATTCACTACTATAGACTAATTGTAAGAATTGTACACATGAGACATTGGACTCTAGACATGTGTGTCATGTAAACAAAGAGAGAGAAAAATCAAAGGGAAAGAAAAAGGAAAGCATGTGAGATGTAATTTTTGAAAATGGAATATGATTTTGTTTTTTTGGGTTATCTCTCTCTCTCTCCATTTACCTCTTTCTCTCTCTCTATTTATCTCTCTCTCAGTTTATATATATATATATATATCTCTCTCTCTATCTCTCTCTCTCTCTCTCTCTATCTATATATATATCTCTCTCTATTTATCTACCTCTCTCTCTCTCCTCACCATCTATCTATCTCTTCTTCTTCCTCCTTGACTTTTCATATACTCAAGAAATACATCTTTGGAATACATACAACTAAAGAAGGCATGGATAATTTATTTCCTTCTTGAGGGAAGAAAAATGTTGGAACTATTTTGAATTAGGGATTGAATGCCAAATTGTAAGGTGAACAATTTCACATAACTAAATGATAATAATTCTTAATTTCTCTCTAGAATCACTTCTAATGATGATTATTTTATAAGCTATTAGAAGTCAAAAATACTTATTCATATAACTATCAAATTGTGATTTCTTATTTTGTTGTCAAAATTGAAAAATTTAATGGTGTCACACAAGTATTTTTCATCTACAAACAATAAAAATATAAAAACACCATTTTGAATTAGAGGTATGTGGTAAATAATTATAGGCATGTATAAATATATGCCTGTGTGTGTATCTATGGGTGTGTTTATGCATAGTAGTGTGTATATATATAGACACTACAGTGCAGATGGCTAAATATTTACATGTTTAATTAATTATATATATATATATATATATATATATATATATATTTGTGTGTGTGTGTGTGTCTAAAGATAAAAATTTTATTTATAAGCACTATAGTATCTATATATATACATAGTACTATGCATAAACACACACACACACACAAACACAAACACACTTACACACACACACACACACACACACACACACACACACACACACACACACACACATATATATATATATATATATATATATATATATATATAAACACACAATTGTACATACACACATACACACAAATATTTATACACATGCACTACAGTGCATGTGTATAAATATTTACTTGTTAAGATATGAATATATAGTTATATGTATTGGGGGCTTATAGTGTATATACTTGTGTATATCTATATACATGATCTATGTGTATATATAGATATGCATTGCATTATGTATGTGCACAATTTTATATGTTTATATGGACACACAATTGTATATAGATATAGATATATATATTCACTATAGTGGATATGTATATTTATATATATAAACACTATATTATTGGATATGTATATATATACTATAATGTTTCTATATAAATATATATCCATATTATAATATAACATAAATATCAGAGTGTGTATATATAGGCACTATAGTGCATACTACATATGTATTGACACACACACACACACACACCAGGGGCATACAATATATACATATGTATGCAATGTAGTGTATAAGTATGTGTGTGTTTATTTATGTTTATATGGACACGCTACCATATATGCATATATATTCCCTAGTGTATATGTGTATATATATTTATACTATTGTGTGCCTATAAACACACACACACACACACACACACACACATATATCTCCATGTTTAAATTATGGCAAAGTTTTTTTGGTATAGATATCTGTATGTTTAGATTCTTGTAGTGCATTTGTATAGATATTTTATATTTATATGTTTAGATTCCTCTTTACTATTTTTTTTCTTTTGGATTTTTACTTTTTTTCTTGTTGGACAAACAATTTTATAATGCCATATCAAGATTATTATAAAAAGTATTATTAATATAATTTTTAATAGTTTAATTCTTGCAAAGTGTGTAGATATCTAAATCTTATTTTTGCCATGACTGTTGGGATGATTCTTAAATGAACAAAAGAATATAAATCAGAATCTAGTGTTTGAGAGTATTCTACCAAATTGAAAATAGATGATGATGGTAATGTAGAGCAATCACCATATAAATATTAGTTTTACATGTTTGGGTGCTCTAGCTCTCAAGAAACTAGCACACTTTAAAAAAAACTTGAGAAGTGTGCTAAACATATATATAACAAACATGACAAATATTAACTTTTTTCATTCTATTCAATGTCACAAGGTTAAGAAAGTATTTCTAATTTATAATTTTGACTAAGAACTTTATCATAAAGAACTTGCTAGGATAATTATTGTTGATGAATTATCATTTAATTTTGTGGAGAAAAAGAGTTTTAATAGATTTTGTAGTGTGTTATAACTAAAATTTTAATTCGTATCCCAAATTATGATAACCAAAGATTATGTTAAGATATATTTAAATGAGAGAAAATAATTAATGATATTTTTAGATCGTGATTTCATTAGGATCATTCATCAATGATTTATATATTTATATTCAAATCATAGATATATGTTTGTTGTTACATAGTTCATTGATGAGGATTAGAAATTAAAAAAAAAATCATTAACTTTTATTTTGTTCAAATTTATTATCATGTAAGTTAGGATGAGATATTCATAAATTATACACATTGATCATAGATAATTTATGTTATATTATATGGCAATCACAAGTTTGTTATGAATATTTAATAAGAGAAATTATTATAAGATGGAACATTTTTCTGTGTGAGGTGTTTTACGTTTTTTTTGAATCTTATAGTAATGGAAGGAATCGACGAGGTTAAAAATTCATTAGTTCATCTTCAAAAATATGTGAAAAAGTTTTTTTTTCATTTGCAAGTGGGCAAGAATTGTGTTGTAGAAGAAAGAACTTCTAACAAATCTTTATGTTTAAATGTGGAAATAAGATTAAACTCCACTTACTAAATGCTACATGCTACTCATGATCATAAACAAGTATTTGAATAAATGGAGGAACACTATACAAGTTTAATGCTGCAACTTTAGTAATAGTTAATTAGTGAAGAATTTTGCCTAACAATGAGAAGCTTGTATATTTTTCTAAAATATTTATATACCATTTCATTGTATATATTAGGGTTAGAATATGTCACTTCTAACACTTGTTTCATTAAGTGAATTTCATCCAAATCTTAATTTTACAGTGACCAAAAAGTGAGAATACTTCTTTACTTGATATGACAAAAAAATGAACATCAAATTTAAAAAATATTGTAACATTGACAAAATGATTATGTTATTGATTATGGTGGTGGTGTTAGACCCTTGTTTTAAGTTGAAATATGTGAAATTTTATTATTCAAAATTGTATCACACTACCGAGGTTGATGAGATCATATAAAAAGTGAAATATTTTATATAAAGTTAATTTACTAATAATATTCATTGACCATGTTAGACAAAACTTATAATATTGTTATTGAATCTTCTCAAAATTTTAAAGACATTTGACAAGAACAATGCAAATGTAATTAAAATTATTTTTAATAAGAATACAGAAGATTAACATAACTTTTTAAAAAAAGAGGAAAGTGTGATCATTTGATTAGAGTTAGATCATAACATAGGAGTAGAAGATTGTTAGATCTGATTGGTTTTGGGTAGATAAAAATGTTAATTATTTTGGTTTGTTTTTTTTAAATCATAGTGAGTATGCTCTGTTTAAATCATCTGTTTAAATCAAAAATAAGTAATGGTTGGGTTTTTGAGTTTATAAAGACGTGTGTAGAGAAATGATAGCGGGGCAAATATTTATGCTAAAACAAAAAATGGGGAGGCTAATGTCTCAAGAACCATGTGAAAGGTAGTCTGCGGTAAGCTTGCAAAAAATGGGAGAGATCCCTTTTTTTTATTTTCTTTTAGGGATTTTATCCCATGCTTGTCTGAGTGTGAATTTTGTGAAGCATGGAATAATTTCCCATGTGAGTGAGACATGTAGTGTGCATGTGCAGTTCGTGGGGTGAACAATGAGGTGATTAGTGTGTGTTTTGTATTTCCTTGTGTGAAGAGTATCTGATGCCTTGTTTTTATTTATTACATGTGCTTCTATGCATGTTTTGTGCTTTTATTGAAAAGAAAGAAAATGAGAATGCTTAGGATCCCCATTTTCATGCTAGTATTGATAAAAATGAGAATTATTTTCATTTTTGTTTTACATAGTACTCTGGTTACTCTTCTGAATATTTTATTAAATATTACAAATATCCAATTATAAGTTTAATAATATAAAAAAAATATAATTTATTTTCATTTTCTATTTATGTTAACAAGGATGCTGGATTCATGCAAAGTTTATGCTTATTCCCTATGGAATTCGTGCTGTGTTCTAAAGAAATTATGATTATATTGTGCTTGTGTCATGTTCATATTGTGCTTGTGGTGTGCTTGTGCTGTAATAGGAGTTCTCAAATTTTTTATAAAATACCATGTCCAGAATTAAAAACACTATTCTACAATTATTTTCAAATATTTTACATTTTGTCTGAGTTATAATAATTTGGACATTGTGACTTTGTGTGTGTGAGTGTATAAATATTTTGGTAATTTTGGGAGTCAAATATTTATTGTGATTGTGTGTTATTTATAGTATTTATTTTTATACTTTCCAGCATAAGTAGATAAGCATAAATATATATATATTTCCAACTGTTTGAAGTATATTTATTTATGTGGTTTGATAATATAAATTATTATTTCCACTGTACTTTTTATTTAAATTTTTTTAATATTTCTAAGTTAAAAAATATCAAATAGATCTAAAAGTTAGACTGAGAATTTATTCCATAACTATTCTGGGTTTTTGGGAGGAATCTAAGTTGGTCCTCAACAAAGATTATGTTCCTACTTTTGAAATTTTAATTTTATGGAAGAGAAATACTTTTTCATATCATGTTCTCTCTCTTATGGAACATCATATTTTATGAATTCCATTGTGAAATGATTACATTGAATTTTTTTTTGTGCCAGATGTCAAGTACTCGATGAATTTTATGGTTATTTACCTCAAAAAATTATTGAATACTTGATTTGTGCACAAGATTAGTTAATTAGTTAATCAGTTACAATTGAAATTGATGAATAAATAGAGATGCTTGAAGAAATTAGGTAAATACTTTTTTTGAGCTTTTTTTGTTCATAAAAAAAAAATCTTTTATGTTTGGCAAATTTAAAGAATAATTTTATTAAGTTGGAACACGTTCTCTAATATTTATTTTCAGAATTTTTATTAAGTGTGTGTGTGTGTGTGTGTATTTCCAACTTGCTTTTACCATTCTTATATTTACTTAATGTCTAATATCTTTTTTGTTTCTTGTTTTCTTTTTAATTCAAGAAAATGACAATTAAAATTGAAAAATATGTTTTATGCTGAATACCTGATTATTTATGACATACTTGATACATAATTTTTTTTGAAATCTATTATATTATATTTCATGTTGATAGTTGTGTTGGGTTATAATGAACATACTTGGTTTGTCATTTTTCATATTTGTGTAAGCAAAATCATGTGTAATTATTAATTGAGTTTTTGTGCAATGCTACTCAAAATGCACTAAAGCTATTAAAAATATATACATACCAAGGGATACCTCTTTCTCTTTACATTTTTATAAATTTTTATTTATTACATTGTTACTTTTTGACAAATCTAACCCCAACCAAATCTCAACCTGAGATTAATAAGTTCAGTTCATGTTGTGCTTGATTTGAAGGTTTTGGATTGAAAATCAAATTGGATCATACCCCAAACTAACATTTGTTAGGTTTGGGTTGAACTTGTGTTGGCTCTCAACCTAACACAACTAGAGGTGTCAAATGGGCTGAGCAACTCGAGGACGGCTATCGACCAAGCCCAACCTAGAGGTGTCAAATGGGCTGGGGCAGCCCCGGCCTAGCCTATTTTTAGGTGGCCCAATTGGGGCACCATGCCATGCATATAATAACCATGTCGTGCATAGCACGACATGGCTTTAACAGATCCAGCCCAGTTTGTAACTTTTTTGGATCAAGTCGTGCCTGTAGT
The DNA here is from genome assembly GCA_029783825.1 of Sapria himalayana. Lineage (NCBI taxonomy): Eukaryota > Viridiplantae > Streptophyta > Magnoliopsida > Malpighiales > Rafflesiaceae > Sapria > Sapria himalayana. Next base: position 856,649 of record JAREIK010001561.1, on the reverse strand, counting down.
TACCGGATTGGGCCAGTTCGGATCAGATTCAGGCTGTTTGGAAATTGTTAATACCAAATTCAAAATTATTAAAATAATTAAATTTTAATACTTAAATTAAAATAAATAAATAAATAATTAATGTTTAATTGATTAAATTAAAAAAACATAAACAAATAACATCTAAAAACAAATAAGTAACATGTAACAACTAACAACTCACAACTAAAAACACGTAAAAAGTATAAAATAATAATTAAGAAAGTGAGACCAAGATTGAATAATTAAAAGATAAAAAACATACATCAAAGATAAACTCTAAAATATAAAACATGAATCCAATGGCAATCACAAAAGCATAAGTGTCTAAATCAAGCCTAAAAGTAAAATGACAAAAAAAAATAAAGTCAATCCAAAAATGATAAATGAAAATGATAAATCTCGTCAGTGTATGATCAATGATGATATCAGTATTAGTGTATCAATAGTAGTAGGCCGTAGGCAGTGAAGTAAACTTAGGTGCTCAGCTCAATCATCAATGCTTCAATCTCATATTTGTCATCTATCATCATTAATGTCCCAAAAATCATCATCAGCAACCAACTCTTCTGCTTTTACTGCAATCCCAGCATGATCCTGGATGCACAAGCTCTAATCCTTTCAATCCTTCATGCATGCTAATACCTAAATAATATCTAGCCATAATCTCGATCTCCTATCTAAAATCACATTCACTGCAAAAGAAAAAGTAAACTCAAATGTAATGCTGGACACTAGATGTGTCAGTAGATTTTGTGTCATCTTAGACAATACGGGATAGGTGGACTCATATGATTTCCACCACTATAAAATATCAAAGTTCTTTTTATCGGCATGTGATAAGATTGAGGAAAAATTGGTATCTAAGTACCGAGACATCTCGCTCCTATTCGACGGTCCACCCCATTGTTCCCTTTTGTTAATTGAATGGAAAAGTCATCATCTCTAAATATGGTATCCATGTCAGTACTTGGAGCCTCACTACTACTACCATCATATCTAGTATCATAGTATTTAAAGAGCTCAGTCAACTTCTCATGAATGAACCCTTCAGGTTGGTCTTCTTGGCTTATGCATGAGGATATGTATGTCAAAATATTGTCTATCTTTTCTACCTTAACCATAGGGTCCATGTAGGCTTCCAGACAATAAAGAGATGAAATGGTGGACCATTATTTTAAGTACTTGGTTTCCATATCTACAACCATTTCGCTAAGTATTGGGGTATGTCTAAACTTCCTAAACATGCCACTAATGTTGCACATGCACCTAAGTCAATGCACGTCGTGGGAGTAAACTGACGAATACATGTTCATTGTGTCATAAAAAATCTTCAGTAATTTTATAAATGAAATTTCAATAGCTAAGTCAGTATTGTTAATAATAAGTTCATCATTCTTATTATTGACGTAGTCAGATATCACGTATTCGTATCCAACACATGAATCCAACATAAGGTATGTGTAATTCAAATGGTGTTTCACATCTGATTGGAATTTCTTTTTCTTTAGACCTGCAAACAAATAGATAGTACCAAAATTTTATTGTCTATGAGATGTATGAAGAAATTTTAGTAAGTAAGAAATGTTATCTAAAGTGGGGGAAATAACCTTCATCCCCGCTTATACTATGATGTTAATCAAGTGACACATACATCTGACATGGAAAATCTTTCCTAATAGTCCATTTCTTAAGTCCTAATAAACATGTTAATGGATACTCCATTATTAGATGTATTATCAAATGTGATACTATAAATTTTATTTTGAGTATTATATTCTCTAAAGATTCTCATCATGCACTCATACATGGTCGGGTAATCATGAGGATGAAAAATCTCTGAGAATCTTAATATTTTTTTTATTTAGTGTTCATATAGAATCTACATAATGAGAGGTGTGACATGCATAAAATTTAATATTGTCATGATTAGTCTAGATATTGGATGCCATGAACACTACTTCACTATAATCCCTAAATTCTCTAATTATTTCTTTTTCTAAGTTTTATTATTTTAGTTTGTCATCCCTAAATGTGAACCTAGGAATCCTATGATATGCAAGCTAAAAATAAGTCTACATGATACTAACTACCGTTTGATCCTTTGTAAATCTAATCGGAAGATTCATCATGGTGATCATTTTGACCATGCCTTCCATCCCTAACTCTTTGTGGTATATGAAGGGGGCCAACATTGAGGCTGATTCGGATCCAACCTCAAAGAACCCACCATCAAGTTGGGTTTGTCTTGGATCTACTGTACCATATTTTTTGGTTCATTATTTGACATGCCTTTTAAGGTGCCTAGTCACGCATGAACTCTTATATGTTAATATTTTTATATTTTTAATATTGTGTCAATTCTTCATCGGCACCCATAATATTTTATATTATATTATATTAAAGTGAGTCCAAACTATTGTTGTTCTTCTAGTTTTTTATTTTTTAGATGTTTGCGTCGAGGCAACCGGAGAAACCAAAGTCGTGGTAGTCACAGATAGTTCCATCGGATTTTTGTTATCTATATTATAATTTTCTATGTTTATGTTTATATTAATTTCATTTTCATAATTTAAATTACTATTTGTCATTTTAAATTTTTATTAGTTTTTTAATTATATTGTAATTAATGCTTTTAAAATTATATATTAATTAATATTAATTAAAATAAATCTAAACTTTTAAAGTTTAAAGTTTTATCTAAAATAAAAAATAAAACTTAACTAAACAAAATTTAAAAATTAATACCCATAATGCATAAAATCATGTTTGCCTTTTGATGTCAACACCACAATCGATAGGTCACACTCCACACCTACGTCCCAAGAATTGAAACGAAATGAGAGAGAGAGAGAGATGATAGCTGAGAGGAGATAGAGAGAAAATATGAGAGAAGAGAGAGATAAGTTATAATTTAAGAATGGGTGAAGGGGGGGTTGTTGATTTGAAAAAGTTTTTTTAAATCAATTATATATATATATATATATATATATATATATTTGAAGTTTTTAAATAATTTTAAGTTGTAGAATCCCTAGGGTCATGCCAACATACATCGCCTTCGAGCTAGGGTACTAGGCCTTGCCTGGCCTGGCACGAGGTCCGGGTTACCTAGGCGCGAGTCCAGACATGGTTTTGGACCGTGCTATGTTGGGTTATGCATGGCTAAGACAGGCTATTCCTCGGGCTAGGCCAGGCCTTCCCAGCCCATTTGACACCTCTAGTTCAGCCTGGCATGGTCTAGAACCACGCCTCATGCCAGGCTGGGATGCCCCATGCAATGGTTCATGCCGTGCTAGGCCAGCATGAGTCGTGCCTCGTGTCAGGCTAGGCACGTCCCACGTGCCTAGCTCCATGGCATGATAAACTAGTTTGAGTGAATATCCAACGTTGGCCCCTTCAAGTGCGACGAGTGATCACCCGAATTGTCTAATTTTTTATTTTTTTTAACCAACTTGATCTCGTGATGGGGTGGTATAATTTTTTATTAAATAATTAGCCACATGGCCGATTGTAATTGGTCGCCCACGTGAGTTGGCCACCAATTGTATTTTCACACAATGGGTTTCACATGCACCTTCGACATAAGAATTTTACCATGCCGAATTGTAAGCATGGCACGATGGACCAGTCCATTTTGTCGTGCTTGACATGATATGAGAATTTTATCGTGTAGTCTCTGGCATGACACGATGGCATGATTGTGCCTTGCAAAAATGAGTTGTTCCAGCATGACATGACTCATTTGACACCTCTAAACACAATGCATCTAATTGTAGCCTTATAGTTTACTAATCAAAACTTGATATTCACTATTATTTTGATCACTTACACTAATAATATCCATCTCGTGTGTTATCCTAGACCACTATGTCATGATAACCATGCTGCCTAAAACTAGTGTCCAATTTATAACTATTTTAGTGTTGCTAGTGGCCATGAATGATCTTTTTAGTAATCTTCCTACTATCTAGATTCTCAACAATCATCATTGAAGCCAACATTTTAAAAAAAATGTAATCATGGAATGAGATCTAGATGGGACTATTATGGCTTTAGCCAAGTTCATCATTGCTCCCTTCATGGGGCCCATCATCATGCTACATTTTTATTGTAATAGCAAAGTTACTTGAGCATATAAATTTTCTAACTATAATTACTAGGCTTTTATTTTCCTCCATGGAATGATCATGTTCTCTTTGGTAATCACAAAGACATCTTTTATCTCTTTATACATATTCATTTGAATTACTCTAGCCTATTTAAAACTTTGGCAAATACCATATGAAATGTAATATATGTTAGTGTGACATAATCAAAGACAAAAACTAAAGTAAATTATGTATCACTTGCCAAGAGTTTCAAGGAAATGATATGGCACATTTGGCTCCCCATCAATAATTTATCAAGGGTTTAGTATTTATACAATATCAAATGATGGTTGTATTTTGAACTAGTTTTTCTCTATCATATGCTCATCAAATGAATGACTCAAGATCCTGACCAATTTATGTAGGGTTGGACAAAAGTTTTGTTAATAGTCAAGTCTTCGACTTGCTAAAAAACTCTTATAACTCAACTAGGTCAGCCTGTTTGAACTCTTAGAGAATTATGATAATTCATCAACACACCCCTTTAGAGCTCCTTTTATTTTTTTTATACTTTAACCTATCAACAAATTAATTACTAATGTACCTTTGTAATAAGTTATGAATACTACAGTTATGAGTTTGTGACAATCTCTCACACCAAATCCATTATACATCCTAATGCAATTCTTTAGTAGAATTTGTCCAAATGAAACCATCAACAATTACTTGTTCATTATAGGCTAGGAGATATCCACCCTAGGAAGAGATTTCACTTATCATGATGCTTTGATAGCATACCAAAATTCTTTATGAATTCCCACCCTTAGTATGCATGCCATTGTGGACTACTAAAACAACAAATTGTATCACCTAATTTGAAGGCACCTATCATCACTCATAGACCTTCTAATAGTAATGTTGATCAATAAGGTAGTGATGATATTTTAACCACTATCACACAAGCTTCATTGATTACTAGTATAAATATTGAACAAATTATACTTCAGATATGAGGATCAATAGAAGAGCCTTCACATCCTCATTGACTCTTCAAAATGCCTCTGATACTATTTTTTGTAAGTCAAAATCTTCGATACTATATAGGCGAGCTTAGGATAAAAAATTATTTTTCATATTTTCCTAAGTTAGCTTACTTCTACCTTTCATAATAGTTACATCCACAATATCTCACACTCATGCTGGATAAGAGAGAGAGTGAGAAAAATATAAATATTACAAATAAAACATAAAAATGTGAGTAAATAGAATAATAGAAAATGCTCTGTTATATAGCGATAACTTTTCTTCACCTAGGGCCAAGATTATATCATATATCATAATCTTATTACATAGGAAATCCCCAGATAATTTTAGAATGGATAGGTGTGTTCAAATATCTGGAACCTTCTAAAATTCCACTGCATATCTCTCAAACCATTTGAAACAATTTAGAATATTTCAAACTCTTCTAGTTTATTGTAGAAGTCTCCAAAACCACTCCCATTCTAACATTTTCAAAATTTTCATTAGGTTGTGAAATTTTGTCCCACTAATCTTGTCGATATCCTAGTCAGATCTTCTTTGTGAAAATTTGTGATCTTTTTTTTTGAATTTTCATGATGCATAAGCAGGTTCACAACTAGCTTCTATGTTTGGTAGTCTTCTCTATTTCACCATGTATTCTTGTCTCAACATGTAATTCTTTTTTCTAAGAACTTGTTCTACCAAAATAGCTTATGTGTTCTCTTCATATGAGACTTCCACTGTTATAGGTGCTAGGTGTGACTTGCCTCATGTTGGATCACCTCGATCTTCTTTGAATAGTTTCCACATGCTTACATGAAATATCAAATGTTCTTAAATTTTGAGAAAAATTAAGTTGATATCAAACATTATCAAATATATTGAGGGTGTGATAAGGCCCTTTATATAGTTTCACCAATCCCTTTTCTACTCCATTGTGCCACAACAATAAGTGAAGCCTTACCAATACTAAGTACCTCACTTGATAGTATACATCTCTTCATTTGTTATTAGTAAACTTTTTAAAATACTTTACTTTTTGGTGAAATCTAATTTGAGAGGAGTCAATATTTTCTCACTACTTTTTAAAAAAATGATATGTTGATAGATTTGGTCAGGCATACCTTGTTGCATTGGTGATTGGAGTATGCGGCTGTTGCATTGTCATAATTTTTAATAGACTTTGTCATATTGCTTCTCGATAAAAATTATATGAAAATTATTTTGACATCTAGTAAATTTGTCCAATCTCATTACAAAGTATTCATAAAGTGATGCAAATATTCTCCAATAAAGTATTCATTCTTTTTATCTACTCATTTATTTGGAGGTGAACACTCATTTAAAAATTAAAATTTAATCTTGTTAGTTTGAATAATTTTATTTATAATAGCCATGTGAATTTCTCATCTAGATCACAAACTATGGATTAAAGAATACTCTAATAATTACCATGTTATTTAGTTAAGTTTTTTTTTTTGCTTCCTCTTTTGGACATTCTTTTATTGGAAGGATTAAGTGATATTCTTTAAAAATCAATCAACTCCCACTATAATACTCTCAAAGCTATCAACTTTGGGTAATACCACAATGAAATTCATGGAAACACTCTCTCACTTGTTGAAATTTGCAATAGCTATAAAAGCTATGGTATGATCCATGCATAAATAGTCTTCCCAGTTGAAATCCTATCACACATGTATGATCTCCTTCTGCAACTTCCCAAATGAGGGGACATTTAGTGATTACCCCTTAATGAAGAATAATTCATCTTTCACCATTATATGTAAGTTTTTCTTCAATGGAATACTCCATAAAAGATTTGATTATTGTGTCTTTGGATAGTCCCTCTTTAATATGGTCTTTTAAACAGTTATGTTATTAGCTAATCTCCACAAGATCCATCTTTCAACTTAGTACACCTATTACCATATTGGTTTTTATAGCTTGTACTCCAATGTGCAATCATATTTGGCAAAAAAACTCTTGCAATTGAGCTTGTTTGAGAGTAAACTTCTTTTGTGTTTGGAAATAACTAATAACTATAAAATTAATTTTTACCAAAAACTATGATCCCAAAACATAATGCCTCTAAATCTATAAATAATGAATTTAGCTATCATATCTTTTTTATGGAATATGTATTACTATTCAATTTCATCTAGATTTTGACTTTCCAATGCAATTGTATGGCATTTCTATACAATTGCCTTTGTAATTGCAATATTTATAGCATCTAATTATATTTCAAATGATTTGGAATGATTTGACAAGACCTTGATAGGATATTTTGTGAAAGCTTGCTAAAATGCTCAAAAATATCTTAGTAAGCTTCATTCTACTTCCAAACTCTTGCTTTTTGGAACATGCTAGTTTGTAGTATGGTGATGTAAGAGTAACCCAGCATAAATTGTAGTTGGTAGCTCATATTTAAAAATAATCTATACTTTGTCTTTGTCTATCTATATCATCCTATTTCCCATAAAATGATTCAAAAATTAAAATATTGGATGGGAAAAAGAACAATTTTCTTACTTCACATATATTTTATTCTCTCATAATGTTTAAAATTTTTGCCTCAAATAATCAATGTTTTCTTCCAATGATTTGTTATACACATTGAATTCATCCAAATATACCACTAAAAAAATGATCAAGTAAATATTGCAATAAATTTTTCATACGTGTACAAAATATGGCCAACATATTTATAAGCCTAAATAGAATCACCAATAATTCATATGACTCATACATCATTATACATGTCATCTTTTATTATATTTTAGCTATTAGAACTTGATAGTACATTGATCTCAAATTGAGTTTGGAAAATCACTTCATATCCCCAAGTTAGTTGAACAAGTCTACAATCAAAGGAGTCAAATATTCATTCTTCACTCTCAATATGTTGAGGGACTAATAGACAACACATAATTATAATGATCCATTATATTTTCTTTTAAATAAAAGAACACCATATAGAGCTTTTGAGAATCGAATAAACCCAACATCAATAATCTTTTTGTATTTGCTAACATAGCTCTTTGAGTTCTAGGAGAGACATGTGATAGAGTATCCTAGCTATTGGAAGGGCATTTGGTACCAATCCAATCAGTTGATCCATCTCCCTTTTCAGTGGAAACTTTTATGGCAACTCATTAGACATGAAAACTTGAAATGATTCAAGAAATCCCAAAACTTCTATAAGAGGTTCATTGATATACTCTTAGTTTTCATCATTCTTTAAGATTATCAGATATGTCATTGTATCCTATCTCACAACTTATGCTAATTGCATTGAAAATAATATATTTCTAGATTATCTATTATGTTGTATTATTAAAATAATGTATTAGAAAATAGGTCTTAGGATACATATATAATTTAAAAATAGAACTAGAAGTGTATTCACTCAGTCTTAGAAATCCAACCCAAACATCAAATCATAGTCATCTAAAAAAGTTATCTCGATCACTTCTCTTCCCTTTTAATATCGCAATGTGACCTTCACACTAGGTACAATGCTAATAATTCAAATTTCAGAATTCATTATCTTGATCCACATGTTATCTTTGCATAAGTAATAATCTTATCTTTTTGTGATCTATTTTTCTTATTTTTGATTAATAATTTGATATTATGATTAGTAATAGTGATATACATGAACATCAAGTATTTTAAAATTTCATGCTTCTTATTTTTGATTGAGCTTAACATGATTGAACTTTGTTTATTGAGATCCTTTTTTTTTATTCTCTATTGTCAAAGGCAATAGTAACAAGTTTTATTTGAATGTAACAATCTCGAAACTAATGTGGTATGTCACAAGAAAATAATGATAGTAGCCCTTTCTATTTTTGTTGTTGTTGTTTTTGGATAGTTTTTTCTTTATCATTGGATAGTTATCCCTTAACTATTTCTCTTGACCAACCTAATTCTTTTATTTACTCTTGAAAAAGTTGAGCTTGTCCACCTTCTTGAATTTCATTAAGGATTCAACTATCAATATTGCATGAGTCAGGTCTTGGATACTTCTTTGTAATTCTAACTTTGTCCATGGTTCGAGACCATTATTAAAGGAAATGAAATCCTCTTTTTCACCAAGATCAAAATTTTGAAGTATATGTTCAAAAAACTAACATTCTTAGTCTCTTGCTTTGATATGTTGGGTTAGTCTCTAGAACATAATCCTTGCTTCATCTTTTATATAATCATGATAAAAGTGTTGATGGAACTTAAATTTGAACAATTCCTAAATATCAGCTTTAGAATCCTCGCATCTTTGTGACCACCAAAGAAGTATGACATATGTCATATATTTAAAAATATTATTAATATTGGTTGTGTCTCTCATAATGTCTATCACACAAATATTACTCCATTCACCAAAGGATATTAGCCACCTTTTTTGTCTCTCAAGTACTTTAAATTCTTTTGGCTTTGAGATTTCTACCCATTGTGATGACATTTGACTAATCATGTCACCCTTTATGATTTTCTTACAAGTTGAAAGCTTCTTATTTAACATCTTTATCTCTCTTGCATAGTAATCACCATGGATTCCAAAATAAACTTTTTTGGATTTAATATCTCAAAAATAAATATTGAGGGAACCTTACATATCTTCTTGGACTTTAACCTTCATCTATGTCATCTCATAAATGATCTCCCCATTATCTTCAATATATCTTATGATTTACTAATGGCTAGCTTTGTATCAATCATTTGAGCTTCCATAAAAAAATATATATCCTTTGATTTTTCTTTCTTCTCTCAACCCTTAGCATCATATATATCTTTTTTAAGTTCTTGATCTTGGAAATGTAGCTAATAATAAGAAAGTAAACCATCATCTAATACCACTTATTATAGGCCAATAGTTTTAACATGATACCTTAGCCCATGCGGCATCCCATTTAAAATTCATTAGAGGTTTAGCCTTTAGTATATTATAAACCAATATTTATATAATGAACTTATTTCATCCTACAATTAGCTCATTAAGAAAATATCTACAAATCTCGACTAGTTTGTGTAGGGTTGATCAAAATTGTACTTCATTATGAAGTTTTGGCTAGCAAAAAGTTTCCAAACTCAACTAGACCAGCCTACCTAAACTCCTAAAGAATCATGCAAATTCATCTCACGTTCCTCTCAAGATCTCCACATATCTTTTATTCTTTAACCAATCAACATATTAATCAGTAGAAGTACTTTTGTGCTGAGTCATGGTTGATTGACCCATTACTCTTATGAGTCTATTACATTTGCATTTTGTCAAGGATGGTTGTAAAGTTTCTAACATATAACTTAAAATAGTTTCCAAAAAAGTAATTTTCAAGCTGCTCAGCCTATTACTCTAAATAGGTTGCCTAGTTAATAGTTATCAAAGCTTATTGAGAGGCTACTAATTAGGACTCAATAATTATATTTTTATATGATAATATTCTTATGATATATCTACTTGTTAGCATACATAAGATATAATTAATTTAAGTGGCATGCTATGGACCTTAAATTTCAATGTTGTTTTTGCTAAATTTTTAGTGTATAATTAACATGTGACAAAGTCACCAAATTTTTCCAACTAAACTTTGTTGAGCACATGTGGACCAAAGCAAGAAAGAAAAGTTAGATATTATAAGTTGTAGAAAAGATTTGTGGACATCGGTGAATTTTTTTAAAGTCTAGCAAGCGAAGACTACCAAAGAACATGATAGAATTTGTGCATGATGCTACATTTGATGGTCAGTAAATTTTTGCACGGGAACACAAGTTAGGTTGTGATATTTTTCAGTGACTGACATGGATTTGTGAATTTTTGTAACACACTACAAAAACTAGTTCAAGTGTGTATTTTTAAGTTGTTACAAGTTTCTATGTAATAATGATAAGTTATGTACTTTATGCAAGTTATTGGGCTTTGAAGATATGTACCATGTAAAGGTTGAGTGATAGAAAGGCTAAAGAGAAAATAAAAGAAAATAAAAGATGTCGAATGTAATTTTTCATCAAAAACATAGTTTTATTTTTTCTCTCCTCTGCCTTTTATTTATATCCTCTTTTTTTCTTTCTCTTTCAATATTGTATTTGGAATTGAATACAAGATTGTGAGATTAATCCTAGAAATCAATTATGTTTTTTCTAAATCTGTATGCTAAGTATAGTTTGCATGAAATTTAAAAACTAATTACTATAGAAATTTATTTTCCAAAAAATTCCAACTCCTAGGATGTTTTTATTTCTACCAATCCCTTGTACAATAAAGTTTACTAACTCAAACTATGATAATTATTATTATTTTGATCACTTGCACTAGAATATTTATTTGCAATATAATCTTAAACCACTATGCTATAGTAAATATTTTGTTTTAGAATGGTGATTACGTTATAATTGTTCTGATCTTGCCTTCATGTTAAATTATATGGCATAATTATTAAAGATGGTTACAAAATATGTATTATTTATTTTCTTCACATTATACTTGATTATTAATATATTATAATTATACACAAACTTGGCAAAATTATTTTGAATTTTGTGGTGTTATGAATTTTCCCAAATCACCCTTCCTTGAAATTCTCCCTAAAATTCCATTGAAAAACATGGAACACGAAGCTGAACAATCCAATATGAATTTTCTTATTTCAGTTACCCTATATACAATCTATGAGAGATCATATGTATCCACTGAGCATGAGCACACCCTCCTACAATGTACTGGCATTTGAATGCATTATTATTCGACCAACTTTTGTGACATGCCTCTTTGTAGTCGAAAGTGTGAGGCATCAGAATATTTACTCATATAAGAGAGTTTAACAACTATGCCATATATTCCATCATGGAGAATCTTTGGTTGACTTGATTCATCTTATGGTTTTCCTCCTTACTCTAAAAGATAACGCAAAAATGTTGGTGAACTTTCTTTGAAGTTAATGCTTCCACATATGCATGAGCTATATCCAATTTCTTGGAGAGCATTTAGAAAAATAATGCCTCATTGAATCATTAGTGGAAGAGTATTATGGGTAGGAGATGTTTGGGATTTCCACCAAAATTGTAGAGAATTTGGAACCAACTATAATTACAAGAATACATAGTTTAATTCACAACACTATACTCAGTTTAATTAGGCATGGCCACAAAATATAAAAAGGAATAATTTCCAACCTAATAAAGTTACATTCATCTTCTACATTTCATAGAATGTCTTAAAAATGCCACCTAAGTGGTAAACAAAGAATTACTATCTAGCATATTATCAAACGTTTACTTAGTATACTCAAACATGTATATTTTGATAAATATAAAAACCTTCTAGTATTAATTTCATCCACTCTCACAATGCTTCAAAAGTTTTCTTGGATAATTTTTTTGGAAATGAATAAAAAAACAATTGGATAGAAGTGTATCTAACATAAATTGGAGTTAATCCCTTGTTTTGTACCCATCACATATATTTTGAAGACAATGTTAAACTCATTCTTCCACCTCAAAGAAGACTCAACCCATATGGTTAAGATGTGCAAAAGAAAATACTAAGTGATACCCTACTAAGTGATACCCAAATATTTGGACTAATAATTGTAAGAAATAAAGAGGTTAAATTCTTACCTATAGAGATAACAATTAGATGGAAGGTTTGTATTGACTATAATAAATTGAATGTCATAACACGAAATGATATTGTTCTCATTTGTTTTTTGATCAAATACTTTTGCATGTTGATAGCTTTATGGGATACTTCGAAATTGAAGTAGCCTTATAAGATAAAGGAAAAGCAACTTTTACATGTACCTTAAGTATTATTTCCCATAGAGGAATATCATTTGGTAATGGATTGAAGTTGATAAATAAAAAGTGAAGCTCATTGTTAAATTTTCACGACCTATTATTGAAATGGAGGTAAGATAATTTATCGGAGATGTTGGATTTCAAAGATGTTTTATCAAAATTTTCTAAAGTTTGGACAAATCATTATGTATTAGTTAAAGACATAAATTTTGTGTGGGATGATAAATGTTGTATATGTAATTTGTTTTTTTAAGAATCTATTTGTATAACCAAATATTTTTTTTTATTTTAATATTTTCATGTAAGTGTAGGAAAGGAAATATCAAGAGGTCAGGGATGCAGCAGTAGCACAATAACGAAGGTACCACTATCCGGTCAGTGGGCCGAAATTTTTGGAGCAGAGCCTAACCCATTCCATGATCCGACCCGCTCCAGTTAAATGAACCGATAGATTTTTTTTATAAAATGTTCTGTAATTTTATTTTCAGGTGACTATTTTTGGACCCGTGGAACTATTCATCATCTCTCTCTTCTCTCTGTGCGATTTTACGCAACTGTTCTATGTGATGCATACTGTAAGATATTTCTATTGATTTAATCTGTAATGCATAAGTATTTTCTGGTGGATATAACTAGTCGTACTAAGCGACTAGCGAACTACGTTATTTTTGGTGTTGATTTCTCATTTTTTTTGATTTTGTCATGGATGCTTGCTGGATTGGATACATATATAACTTATTTTCTGTGTTTCTGTTGTTTCCGTATATTAATCTCACTATCGTGGAAGTGCAATTGCCCAACAATAAATGCGAATAAATATTGAAAGTACGTAATGCTCTATTAACTAGTGTCTTATTGTTATAGAACCGAATTAGAAATCTTCTATTTAAAGTTATGGGTGATGCAAGTGATGTTGGATAATGATGTTCACAAAAAAATAGTTCAAATAAGAAACTTCTTGCCATGGTGTTTTCTTTGGAGAAGTTTCAAGTATATCATCTGAGACCTCCTATTATGATATTCACAAACTATTTAACATTGTTATATTTTTTAAATAAATAATATACTGAGGTAGGATAATGAATTGGATAATGTTGCATCAAGAGTTCAACTTTGAAATCAAAGATACTAAGGGCATTGAACATTTGATGACAGATCACTTGTTAGAAATTTTTACCAAATACATCTCTATTTGCATTTCTATAGATGAAAAGTCTCCAAATTACAAACTTATGCTTTTGAAGACTAATCAATGGTATGCACACACAATAGACTTTCTAGAAACAAATGAAATACTTAAAGATTAAACCAAGCAAAAGTGAAAATTTCTCATCTTTGACCCATAATTATTATTGAGAAGAGTTATATTCATATAAATATTGTTCAGGTTAAATAATCCAAAGTGTATTTTAAGAGAACAACAAAACAACTTAATTCATTATCATTTCCATGTCAACTTTGGAAACCAAAAATATAGATTTAAAGTGGTGCAATAAGGTTTCTATTGTCATTTCAACTAATAGGTAAATTGACAAAGTGGAATTTAATACTACATAATTCAATCTTTAGTGTTTTGGAAATGTATTTCATGGGACCCTTCCGAAATTCATATGGTTGAATGTATATCTTGGTGAGAGGGGACTATAATTCAAGGTGATTATAGCTATATCTTGTAAGTATTATAATCATAAAGTGGTTATCAAGTTCTTTCAAATTGATATTTTTGCAAGGTTTAAGATACTAAAGTTATTATGAGTGATGGGATGAGTGAGTGTTTCAATGTAGCTTTATGAATCAATACTAATATGCTCTCAAATACAAGATAACTACCCTTACCATCAAAAAACTATTGGTCAAGTGGAGCTAGCTAACTAGGAAATAAAAGCATCTTAATGTAGGTGGTGTGAACCATCTCAAATTACGAAAAGAATTAATAACGTATTTTACTCTTCATATTTTTTTTCTCATACTCTCTTATTCTCATTTTTTGTACTGGTTATTTTAGTTTCTTATCTTCACTTGATATTTTCAAGATTTTGAAGTCTTTCTGAGACATTTAGTCATTCAAGATAATAATAATCTATATTGAAAAAACATAGTACAATCATATCTAATCAAACATAAACTCATTTTGAAACTAATAGGTAAACTAATAGTGAGATATATATATATGTGTGTGTGTGTGTGTGTGTGTGTGTGTGTGTGTGTGTGTGTGTGTGTGTGAGTATACATGATGAAAATGAGGCTTGAAAGAAAAGATAATTGGCTCAAGGCTAGGTTTGCAACGAAATATCTTATACAAGCTTATGTCATTAATTATTAAGATATTTTTTCTCTTATGACCAAAATGATCATCACTATGTTACTATTTTATATTGAAATATCCCACATATAGTGTGTATCATCTAGATGTAAGAAAGACATTTCATTATTGTGATCTAGAGAAAAAAGCCTTTATGCATTAGCCATCATATTCATTATTCCTAAAAGTTAGAAATGATGTGCAACTTATAAAAGACTCTTTATTTCCTCAAGAAGTCTACTAAGACAATTTAATAGATTTTATTCGGGAATTATTATCTTTAATCTTAGCATATGTGTCATATTATTAATATTTTTTCTAATGTGAATCGAGATATAAATATCTGATATTAATTATATACATCAATGATATCCTAAGTATAAAAAATGATCAATTAGGTATATCCCAGTTGAAATCATTTCTACAAACCTTGATCTATATGAAAATTTTGAGATATCTATAGTATTTTCTCGGTATTGAGTAGGGTTGTAACTTGGGAAAGTTGGATTGGGTTGATGGCCAACCAGAACCCAACCCAAATTCAAAAAAGGTCAACCCAAGTTTCAGCCTCACCCCATCAACCCAAGTTTCAATCCTATTTTATCAACCCAAACCCAACCCAATTTGACATTATGAAACATGCATTGAGATCGGATTAGATCAAGTTAAGTGAGTTTAACTATAAAAAAATAAGCAAAATTAAATCATTAAAATCATTAAATAATATAAAATTTAAAAAGTATTAGTTTCTAAATATTTAATGAATGTCACATATTTATCGACTATAAAATTAAAACTTCCATTAAAATTAAAGAATGAAGATAGTTATTTAACTTATTTTGAATTTTGGATAAGGATGATTAGTTTCAGGATGTTGGCTGCTAAATCAATTGATTTTTATAGGCATAGGAAATGTTTTTTTTTAATTCAATGATGTGTGCAAGGAGACCGAGCACAGAAAATTGACAAAGACACAATGAAAAAAAGTACTCACATCAAGTTAATCACTTACCCACATCACTCAAAAAAATTACAATCAGTTGAAATTCCTTTAAATAAGGTTGCAACTCATGTGGGTGTGCCTTGGGCTGAGGGCCAAACCGAGTTTGAGCCAAACCCAAGAAAACTTCAACTTGTACCTATTTTTTTTCTTGAGTTGGGTTTGAGTTAGTTGTGTTGACTCAACTCAAGGTGCAACCCTAATATTAGTAATAGATATTCAAGAAATATAAATTTTTTTCTCAAAAAAATTATGTCTTGGATAATTTTATCTTGTCTTAGTATGTTAAGATAAGCATTTGTTGACTCACCACTTGATCCATATATAGACTTAATCTCTAAATGTTAATTCTTCAATTGGTTCTACTAGATATAAAAGAATCATAAGAAAATTAAATTATCTAGCAGTAATTAATTCAAATAATGTATGTATTATCAATATAATTAATTATTTTCTAATTTTTTTAACATAAATTCGTGTGGATGCACTACTTAAGATCCTCCAACATATGAAAAAAGCTCTGAGAAGTGTGATTAAATTTAGAGATCATCAACATAACCAAATAGATGTATATTCAGATTATATATAACTCATGAATTTATATATAGTAGATCTACCATAAATTTTTATATATTTTTATAGGTAATCTCGTCTGTTAAAAAAATAAGAAACAACCAATTATTTTGAAATGTAATACAAAGATAGTATATGATTATGACATCAGTTACTAGGAGCTTTAGTGGATTGATTATTTGAAAGTTAGGCAACTCAATACATTACTGCCAACCCGATGTTCCATGAGCAGACAAAACATATCAGGGTTAAGTATCACTTTATTAGAAAGAAGATCCAAGACAATTTATTGCTACTATCTTAGAGGTGTCAAATGAGTCGTGGCATATCGGCATAACCCGTTTGAGGGTGGCATGGCCAAACCACCATTTCATGCCAGTCACAACACGGTTGGATTAAATTGTGTAGGGACATGCCTAGTGTGGGTCATGCTGGTTAGGGCCGAATCAAGCAGGATCGATTCTGCAAGAACTAGCCTTTTTTCCCTAATATGATTATTTAGATTATGATTATCTAATTTAAAAAAATATATCAATAAAAAAACGACAAAGTATAATCTAATATAATATACAATATAATACATATTGTATATATCAATAAACAACAATACATAAATTAAAATGAAAAATAAAATAGCAAAAATTAATAAGTGCTAGCATTGTAACACTATAAATATCACATGAATCAATAATCATTAATAATTAATCATGAATATGTTAGAATGTGTTGCTAGTGCTCTCAATATCCTCGATATTGACATCCCATGAATCATCACCCATCACTATCTCTTGTTTTTTATACTGAATATCCAATCTCAAATCTTCGCAATCCTTCATGCATACAAATACCTCTATGATATCTGGTTGTAATCTTGATCTCCTATCTGAAATGACATTGGCTACCACAAAAAAAATAGGCTCTGAAGTTATGCTAGATACAGAAGGGGTTAGTAAATCATGTGTCATCTTGGATAATATATAATATGTGGATTCATATGATTTTTACCATAGCAAAATATCTAAATTTTTATTATCATCATGTAATAAGATGGAGCAGTAATCAGTATCGAAGTACAAAAATAGTTTGCTCCTATTCAATAGACCACCATATTGATTATCATTAGCTAACTGAATAGAGAAGTCATCGTATCCGAATATGATATCCATATCCATCCTAGAAACATAGCTACAACTACAATATCTAGTTCATGCACAAGAATATGCAAATCAAAATATTTTTTACTCCTTCCACCTTAACCGTAGGATCCATAGAGGCCGCCAAATAATACAAAATTGGAATAAAAAATCAGTATTTTAAATAATTGATCTCAATTTAAATAGTCATTACACTAAATATAGGGTGACATCAATACTTACTAAACATGTTACTAATATTATATATGCACATAAGTGAAATGCACGTAATGAGAGTGTACAAAGATAAACATATGTTCATCGTGTCATAGAAAATTTTCATAAATTTTATATATTAAATTTCTGTATCCTATTCAAAATTATTAATAATAAGCTGAGCAATCTTACTATTGACACAATCGAATATCACGTGTTGGTAGCCAACATAAGATATGTGTAATTCCATTGGTGTCTCACATCCATTTAAATCTATTTCTTTTTTTAGCCCCGCATATAAACATAAGCTGCTAAACACTTGTTGTCAACTAGGCGTCATAAAGTATTTTAGTTAATTTTTTATTTTTTCTAGTGCAGGAGAAATAATTTTTATTTTGGCCTATATTATGAGGTTAAACATGTAACACATATGCCTAACATGAAATATCTTACCTAACAACTCATCTCTAACAGCTACTTAATTATTAGAAACAATATCGAAATTCATACTAAACATGAAATATTTAACACATCCCAAAAGATTCGTATCATACACTCATCTCTACATGATAAGTGCTTCATGTTAGTATCAAATTCTAGAAGTTTTGGTGTTAAATATTGTGAGAGGTTGGGGTTTTCTCCTACTGAAATTTCTTTCCATTGAAGGGCCGTAAATGACTGTGAATTATAATTCAATTTGAAATTGTTTTAGAAATTAAATTATGAATGGTTAATTAGTGCAAATTTCTAGGGTTTAGTTTAGTAATATATTGTAGTATGAAATATAATTATAAAGTATAAATGTGTTTGAAATATAATTTAATCATAAATAACATATTTGCATTTCATATACATGGGGACATCCCAAATAAATGGTTATGTGTGTGGTTGATATAAATAAAATTATAATGGGTGTTATTTATGTAGACTCGAATTGGAATTACATCCAAACTGATTAATGCAGTATTTTTCGGAGGATGTCTAATATTATTTTTCGGATAAAATTCATATTTTTTAGAGAATGTCCAATAATATATATATATATATATAATATCTAATATTAATTTCAGAAAAGATCCATATTTTTTGGAGTATGTTCAATATATATATATATATATATATATATATATATTGTCACATTTGGCTTCGACATGTATGGGGAAGTGAGTGAGATTCGAGATATGGGCATTAAAATATTCTATTTATTTTTACATTCATGTAAATAATATACTCGAATGAATATTGATATATGCACATGATTTTTTTACAAGCATTTAGGTAGGAATTAACCCTGTTGAAGTTTACCTCTCTTGTGTGTTTTTAGGTATAAATATAGTACAGATGATAGACCCACATGCAAGATTGCAAGAGTAATGAAAGTCGGTTATGGCTTGAGTTATATATTGTGTGTTTTCTTTTATTTTGCTGAGCAAATGAACGAGAAAAAAATATATCATGTAATCAACATTTGTAAGAAAATAAAAATATTATTTTGTTGCATATTTTATTGTGTGAAGAAATAATCGGACCCCTGGGGAATGAGGTATCACATGAATTATCCAATAAAATTAGTTAGGAAATTATTTGGTGGTGGATTTGGCAACCACCTTATACATCACTTGAATCTTGATTGGTTTATGATGTCTATGCTTAGGGATTATGAATTAGTTACGATAAGTATTGATAGAACATCGAGTT
This sequence comes from Sapria himalayana, assembly GCA_029783825.1. Taxonomy (NCBI): domain Eukaryota; kingdom Viridiplantae; phylum Streptophyta; class Magnoliopsida; order Malpighiales; family Rafflesiaceae; genus Sapria; species Sapria himalayana. The sequence continues at coordinate 836,795 of JAREIK010001561.1, read as the reverse complement.
TGTTTGGCATCAAAACATTTGTTTGAAGCAAACATGAGATACCGATTAAATTAAGATTTCATGAATACTTGGATGAACATATTGTCCGTAAAAATGTTGAATAATAAATATCATGTGGGAAGACTAAAAGAATTAGTCAATTGATCGTTAGCTAAAATTAAAAATAAAAGGTTACATTCCAAATATGTTACCCAATCCTAGGTTAGTGAGAATTGGGAAAGTGTCTTGTAAAAAAAAAATACAAGCACTAATTCTGAGCTACATAGATATAGATATTTTGGTGTGAAATAAGGCACAGGGAGATATTTTTATGTTTGTCTAGGTTTTTGGGCCGATCAAGTTTATTTTATTAAGTTTGTTAGTTTAAATTTAATGTGTATATATTTTTATTAAATTTTAACCAGCAAAGCAAACATAATAAATCTGGTCTGGCCAAAACATAGGCAGACCCAACAAGTTATTCCCATGGATTTTTGAATTTCTGCAATGTAATAAAAAAATTGTGTTGAAGTCTATATTTTTTTGTTTTCACTCATTATTGTAATGTTGTGTAATTATTATAAGTTTTGTACTTTACAACAACCATTAAACTCTAAACAGATGTCTCAAGTAAAGAAAGAGAAAAGGAAAACTAATAAAGAAAAAAAATGTGATTACTTTTTCAAACACAATACAAATTTTTTTATTCTCTCTCTTCTTTCTCTGTCTCTCTCTCTCTCCCTCCCCCATCTCACCCCCTTTCTCCCTCTCTCTCTCTCTCTCTCTCTCTCTCTCTCCTTCTCTCACTCTCTCTCTATCTCCCCCCTCTCACCCGCTTTCTACCTCCACCTCTCCCACTCCCTCTCCCTCTACCTCTCCCTCTCCCCCTCCCTCTCCCCCTCCCTCTTTCTATCTCCCCTTTCTCTCCCTCTCCCTCTCCCTCTCCATCTCCTTCTCCCTTTCTCTCTCTATCTCTCTCTCCCTCACCCTCTTTCTCCCTCTCCCATCTCTCTCCATCACCCTCTCCCTATTCCTCACCCTCTCCCTCTTTCTCTCACTCTCTCTATCTCCCCCCCCCCCCTCATCCCCTTTCTCCCTCCCCTCCCCCTCACCATCTCCCTTTCCCTCTTCGTCTTTCTCTCACTCTCTCTCTCCCTCTCCCCCTCCCCCTGCCTCTTTCTATCTCCCCTCCCTCTCCCTCTCCCCCTTCCTCTCTCTCTCCTCCTCCCTCTCCCTCTCATTTTCCCCCTCCCCCTCCCCTCCCTCTCTCCCTTCCTCTCCCCCTCCCTCTTCCCCTCCCACTCCCTCTTCCCCTCTCTCTCCCTCTTCCCCTCTCTCTCCCTCCCTCTCATCTCTCCTTTCCCTCTCCCTCCCTCTCCCTCTCCCCTCCCCTCCCTCTCCCCTCCCTCTCCATCTCTCTCTCCCTCTTTCGTTCCCTCTCCCCCTCCCTCTCTCTCTCCCTCCCTCTCTATCTCTCTCTTCCTCTCCCTCTCCCCCCTCCCCATCCCTCCACCCTCCCCCCCCCCCCCCCCCTTCCTCTCCCTCTCACCCTTCTACCCCCTCCCTCGCTCACTTTCCCCTCCCTCTCCCTCTTCCCCCCTCCCCATCCCTCTCCCCTTCTCTCCCTCAACCCCCTTCGCGTCCCTCTCCTCTTCCCCTACCCTCTCCCCCTCCCCCAACCTCTCCCCCTCCCCCCCTCTCTCTCCCACTCCCCTCTCTCTCCCCCTCCCCCTTCTGCTCCCTCACTCTTTCTCTCCCTCTCCCCCTCCCTCTCCCTATTCCTGTTTTCCTCCCTCTCCCTCTCCCCATTCCTCTTTCTCTCCCCCTCTCTCTCCCTCTCCCTCTCACCCTCCCTCTTCCCCTCCCTCTCCCTCTTCTCTTCCTCTCCCCCTCACCCTCCCTCTCCTTATTCCCTGCCTTTCCCACTCCCTCTTCCCCTCCCTCTCACTCTCCTCCTCTCTCTCCCTCTTTCCTCCCTCTCCCTCTTCCCCTCCCTCTCCCTCTTCCTCTCCGTCTCCCCCTCCTTCTCCCCCTCCCTCTCTTTCTTCCTCTCCCTCTCTCCCTTCCTCTCCCTCTTTCCCTCCCTCCCCCTTCCCCCTCTCCCTCTTTCTCTCCCTCTCCCTCCCCCTCTCCCTCTCCCTCCCCCTCTCCCTCTCCCCCTCCCTCTCCCTCTCCCCCTCCTTCCCCCTCTCGCCCTCACTCACCCTCTTTCCCTCCCTCTCTCTCTTCCCCTCCCTCTCCCCCCCCCCCCTCCCCCTCTTTCTCCACCTTTCTCTCTCTCTCCCCCTACGCCTCCTTGACTTCCTCCCCCTTCCTTTACCCCTCCCCCTCCCTCTCCCTCCCCCTCTTTCTCCCCCTCTCCCTCTCTCCCTCCCTCTTTCTCTCCCCCTTTCTCTCCTCCTCTCTCTCCCTCTTCCTCTCCACTCCCTCTCCCTCTCTCTCTCTCCCCTCCCTCTCCCTCTTTCCCTTTCTCACCCTTTCCCCCTCCCTCACCTCTCCTCCTCCCTCTCTCTCCCCCTCCCTCTTCCTCGTTCCCTCCCTCTCCCCCCCCCCCCCTCTCTCTCTTTTTCTTTCCCTCCCTCTCCCTCCCTCCCTCTTTCTCTTCCCCTCACTCTCCCTCTTTCTCTCACCCCTCCCTCTCCCTCTCCCCTCACTAATTCTCTCCCCCTCCCACTTTTCTTCCCCTTTCTCACTCTCACACCTCCCTCTCCCCTCCCCGCCCTCTTTCTCTCTCCCTCCCTCTCTCTCTCTCTCTCTTCCTCTTTCCCTCCCTCTCCCCCTCCCCCCTCCCTCTTCCTCTTCCCCCCCCCCCCTCCCCCTCCCTCTCCCTTCCCTCTTTCTGTTTCCCTCCCTCTTTTTCTCCCCCTCCCTCTCCCCCTCCCCCTCCCTCTCCCTCTCCCCCTCCCTCTTCCTCTTCCCCTCACTATCCCTCTTTTCCTCTCCCTCTCACTTCCCTCTTTCTGTTTCCCTCCCTCTTTTTCTCCCCCTTCCTCTCCCTCTCTGCCTTTCTCTCCCACTCCTCCTCCCTCCCTCCCTCTCCCCCTTTCTCTTTCCCTCCCTCTTCCCTTTCCTCCCCCTCTCCCACTCCTCTTTCCACTTTCTCTCCCCCTCCCCGTCCTCTCACTACCCCTCCCACTCTCTCTTTCTCTACCTCTACCTCTCCCTCTCCCCCCTCTCCCTCTCTCTTTTCCTCTCTCTCACCCTCCCACCTTCCCTCTCCCTCTTTGTATAGTCTAGGTGTTTATTCTTAGTCAAAATACTACTTAAATGGTTAGTGGAAATTCTTGTATACCACAAAAACTACGGACTCTTTAGCTTACCATTCCCACTATATAATTCATTCTCAATATATATGATATTATTATGGAGTCATAGTCATATGTAGCTTTATAAAATTTAATGCACATGACATTATTTCTCCATCAAAGCAACAAAGTACCCCACTAGTGCTTGATATTTTATAGCCAATTTCATAAAGATATGCATTTATCTTTTTAGGGCTTTGTAGTCTCAAGATAGAGTTCTACTAGTTTTGCAAAGTTATTACATTTCATCTACATAAATTTACAAAGTCACAAGTACTAATGCCAAAGCTATAATAATTATTCAAAACTATAACTTTTAGGATACTAAATATTAATTAGGACATTATTTGAGTATGATCATTTTTAAGGTTGTGTTTCTTATCTTCAAATAAAGGCATAATTACAACTTATATGTGCAAACTATGTGTAAATGCCAATCACATCCTAATAGTAATATGCTATATGAGAGAAGAAAATGCTAGTATCATAACCACTCATAATTTCATGGAAACTTAAAAGAATTGGAGGGTTACTTCTATGTCTTAGCCTTCACATAGCACCATGACTATATTATAATATACGAAGTCATCTCTACCCCATGACTTTTTCATTGTGCCATAGTCCTTTATGGACTAAAAATGATGAAAAATGATGCTATAACTACTTCATAGTGTTGTGACTTTGTATTATTGAGAGATTAGGCTCAATTCATGGTTGTTATCAACATCATAACTCTGTTTTTCAAAAAGATTAAGTTGTTGAATAAAGTAGAAATTATTTTTTAGAGTCATAACCTCGTACTAAAGAGATGAATGCCAAAGATGCGATTTTGCTCTAACAGTTACGACTTCATACTTATGAAATCACTCCTTTTCTTCTCCCTTTCTCTCACACAACAAACAAGGCCATATGAAATACAAAGTCTAGGGGTGAATTTCTCTCTCTCTAAGGTTCCACATGCAATCTAGGGATGCACAAACTATGTCAATCCCTAAAGATGGGGGGCAAAACTCTCAAACCTCTTTCCTCTAAAGATAGATTCAAAAATTTATATTAAATTAGGGTGAAAATAGGGTGGCCTAGGATTTATGTGATTTGAATTATATGATATAATTAGTTTGGATTATGAATACATTAATATTTTGATTTATTTTATGTTATGTATTAATGGATAGTGACTAAATAGAACTTTAATTAGAGTTTTAATTAATAGTGGGGTTGTATGAGGTTGTCATGGTGGATGATGATAGATAAACCTATATTAATTATCATGAGTATAACATATATGTTGAAAGGCCTTCTAATTATGATGCACAGAATAAACATATATGTAGAACCCTAAAATTTTGGTATATTAATTATCATGAGTATAACATTTACAAAACTACATGAATACTTTTATATAGCAATTCATTGTATATATCTTAGAGAGAATGGTTTTCCATTAGGATATTCATCATATAGAATATTTTTAAAGGGGGTTCATCTTTAGTATGAGAGTTTCATCATTACTGAGGATGATCGTAATAAGCAATCCTCGGGATATATGCAGGTATATTTTGATGCACAAGGTGGTGATAGCCCTTGTGATCTATGTTTACTCATATGATTCATACTAGTTAAACTCAAGGAAATTATATGTTAATTATAAAAGTATAATACTTATGAAACTAAAAGTACAAATACTTACAAACCAAGTCAATTATTAGTCTTTATGGTAATGTAGGTAAGAGAATAAAAGTCTGCATATGAAGTAACCATCAATAGTAGTTGATGAAGTTACCTAATAGGTTTGGGGTTGTGAATGATTTTTGTGTAGAGATGAATTGTTATCTCTATAGTGATATACCAAATGAAAAACTATGAGGGGACTATCATTGGGATGGACTCAATTGTGACAACCACCTTGTATGTCATTTGGATAAAGTGTTATTTCATAATACCCCAATATTTGTTCTATGTATAACATAAAATACGTTAAGTGACTTAATTGCATCATATAAATGAAATGAACAAACTATTGACCTAAGATTATTTAATAATTTGAGTATCTATTTTACTAAAATAGGTTATATCTTGTTAAATAGCTAAACTACTAATAAAATTCCTATGACATCAATATATGGATGAAACTTCATTATATTACTTTTATGACTCATGCACTTGTTGATCTCAATTGATGAGACACCCTCATTAATGAGTTTTGGGACAATGTCTAACTGATTGAAATTGATATAGTAACAAAGTTGCAATAAGTTTTTGTAGTCACTACCAGAGATTATTTAGTTTGGTCAATCTAATTGAGTTGACGTAATAATTCTTATAAAAGAATTTTTTCTTTTTAGTAGTTTAGATAGGATTATATTTAATAAATATTCTTGGAGCTAAAAGATAAGTTGTGCTAACTTGTTTGAATATGGATGATTGTATTTAGTTTTGTTTTGCTTTCTTCTTTTTTCTTTTCTTTTTTAGCAACCTTTGATGGGGCAAAGTTCTAAGAGTAAGCTAAACCCTCTGACCCATAAATTGAAATAACTAAATGACTACTTGCCAAACAAAGAGCTGATAAGGATATTGTGGAGAGTATCATAAGTAACTAATAGATAGAAGAATATGATGGGCAAGCCATTTGATAGCCCATCCATTACCATACTTTGGGAGATTATTGGAGACCAATTGTATTGGACAATTATTTTGGGATTCACTTGCAATCAATTTAAGTCAATTATCTTGAGTTGAAGTTGAACATAATAGATATGTTTTAGCAGCACTAATATAACAAAAAGGCATCAGAGCACCCCAATGGAGTTGACTTAAATATGCAACACTATTAATATGACTAGAGTTGGCTTAGATATAATAAGGTTATGATTATTTTGATTTTTATTAAATGGTAAAGTAAGAAGTTGGTTCTAATATTTACCGTAGGGCTCCATTGAGAGTTAGGATTAATTAGTAAGGGAATTTCCGCAGAATATTTCTCACCACAAATTACTTATCAACTTCAGTGTGAGAAAAGTTAATTCTAGTACGATGAGCACGAGAGCTTATATGAAGTTTTGTACTATTTTAAAGAATTATTGAGAAGATATCCTCAACATGAATTTGAGTTGTAATTATAAGCCCAATCCCTCTACAATGGGTTGAACTACAAGATGAGGCATTTAGTTGATATGGCTATTGGAAGATCTAAATAATTATCAAACTTTAATAGATTGCTTATTTGAGAGAAGTCAAGCTGGAGTGTTGGAGTTGAATAGGCTTACTCCATTGAAGCAAAAATGGAAGCTCGTTGAGAAAGTTTGATACCTAAGAAGAAAAGAGAATAATATCAAGTGAGATTGCCACTTTACATCCATATGAATTAGCGGACTCAAATCTCATTTAACAAATGGAATAGAAAAATCAAATATAGAGCAATGAGTGTCTATTTTGACCCAACAACTATGTCCCCAATATATTACCATCTGAATGTGAGTAATCATGAAAGTTTTTTATATGAAAACTTTGGTAGTGAGTTGCAGCATGCCAAGCAATTTTGTAAAAATATGATAAATAATTCAGTGATTTACTTGAATCAATGGAGCTTTAGTTTAAATTATCAACCATCATGAAGGAGAGAAAAACTAATTGTGGATGATAGAGTATAAATTATTATTGCAAAACTTCATAAGAAAGATAATGACCAAGATAAGCAAATGTGGGTACTTGAAGCATGATGAATAAAATAAATTCAATAATTAGGAACTTTGAACATTACATTAGTCAGTTGAAATTATCAATGAAGGGAAGATGAGTGAATGAATTACCAAGTGATACGAGGTAAATCCAAAGAATTATTCTTCTATATTGCTTAGAAGTCTGAAAGTGCAATAGAGACACACTGAATAGAATTATTTTAGACATTTTGAGAGTAAAAATTCTGTGACTCTACCAAGAGCAGTGACTCGGGAGCTATAAGATTACTATGAATAAAAGTATTCTAAAGTTTTTGGGGGTAACAAAGTCGCAACTTCCTCAAATGCTATGACTAAATCTAAAAATCTCCAACAAGCCACAACACTAACTAAAAAGGATTGGAGAAATGATAACTATGAGGCATGAAAGAAAGCCATAACACAAAAATAAGAACAAACCTAAGTTTCACCCAAAGAAGAAAAGAAGAAAGATAAACAATCAGAGGAGCAAAATAAGCTTACTCGAGGCCATACACAAACATTCTGGATATAATTATTTTGGATATTTTGGGGGTGAGAATTTCACGAGTTTACCAAAAGCAATGACTTCAGAGCTTCGAGATTACTTTGAATCAGAGGATTTTGAAGTTTTTGGGGGTAAAAAAGTCATGACATTTTTTAAAGTCATGGCTCAATCTAAAATTCTCTAACAATCCATGATGCCAACTAAAAAGGATTGGAGAAATGATAACTATGAAATCATTGCTTGAAAGAAAGCCAAGGCTCAAAAAGAAGTGCAAAACTAAGTTTCACCCAATGAAGAGAAACAAGGAGATGGGGAATTATAAGAGTGAAAGGATCTTAATCAAAGCCATTGAAAGAATTAAGCCAAATATAAGTTTCTGATAATTCTTTTATTTCCACAATGATTTAGGAATGAGAAATTGGATGAACACTTCAAAAAATTTGTGATATAATCCGGAAGTTAGAAGTCAATATATCACTTTTTGAAGCTCTAGCCCAAATGTTAAATTATATTAAAATTTTGAAAGATATAATGAGTGTTATGAGAAGGATGGAAATATACAAGACTATGATTATGACTAAGAAGTACAGTACCATTATTCCATGAAAATTTATGAGGAAATTAGAGGACCCTAGAAATTTTACAATACCTTACACTATTGAAGATCACATATTTCAAAAGGAATTGTGTGACTTTGGATCAAGTGTCAACTTGATGCCCTTGCCTATAGCACTAAGATTGAATCTCAAAAAAATTATTCCAACATCACTCTTACTTTAAATGGTAGATCAAACAATCAAGGATTAAGATAGAATCATTGAAGATGTATTGTCAAAGTTAGTATTTTTATTTTTTAGTAGATTTTATTTTTATAGATATGGAGGAAGATTAATAGGTACCATCAATCTTGGGATGACCATTTTTGGCCATGAGATAAGCTTTCATCAATTTAAAGAAAGTTGAGTTCACTCTCTCAAGTAAAGTTTAATCTTTATAATGATTTATGAGATTTAGATGAATATGTAAAAGGTGTTGGAGAATTAACAATCTACTCTATGCTGCATTGCAACAAAACATAGTTTTCATTTTTTGTGGAAGGACTTTATAAAAGATAGTTGGTTATATGAAGATAAAATATATGAACCATTAAAAAAACTTTATAGTTGTGAGAGCAAAAAAGTGTACAAAACTGATGAACAACTCTAGATTGTGAGTGCGATATAGTGTATGAAATAGAACAAAAACTTTTGAGTTTTCATAGTGATGAAAAAGAAGAATGTGAAGAATTATAATGGAGATATAAAAATTAGGAAATATAGGAAAATGATGACTATGAGGTTGTGACATTCTTCAAAGTCATGACCATTGAGGAATCATATGATGACAGCTCTAAGGAAGATGAGGCATTTAAAGAAAAATACAATACTAAGATAGAATTCATGGAAGGAATAAAAAAGAAAAAGTTTTGATTGTGCTCAGCATCATGACTTTGCGGATTTTGAATAAAAATGAAGAAAATATAGAATACAAAGTCATAGCTATCACTAGTTCTATATGACTTTGGTGATACAAAATAAAAATGACCAAGGAAAAAATAGAAGACAAAGTCATAGCCATATCCACTGCCATGATGTTAGTGATACATAAGGAATGAATTCTTAAGAAGCCCAAGGACAAAGCCACAGCTATGAAAAATGCCACAACTTTGGAGTTACAAAAATCAAATGAAAAAGAAAAAGCACAAGACAAAACCACGACTTTAACAATGATATGACTTTGGAACCACATAAAGAAAAAGAAAAGCTTAAAAGAAAAGCCATGGAAATAGTCAACACTATATCTTTGGGGATCCAAAATGAAAATAGACACTAGAGTAGAGAAGGAGCCATGACATTCACTAATGTCACAGCATCAAATGAGAAAATATTCATAGAGAAAAGTCTAACTAAAGCAAGGTTGAAAGAAGAACCCAACAAGAAGAAAGTGAAGTAGTATACTAAAAAGATCATGTAGACATTTGAGATCTTTTATGGATTTAAAGAGATTTTGATAGTCTAGCTATGAATATTAAACATAGCACTACTTAGGAGGTAATGCAAAAAAAATTTTTCATGTGTGATGTAATAAATTCTTATATCCACCACTTAAACAAATACACACATCCAATGACCTATAAGTATAGTTGTGGAATCCAAACCCTACCATGACTATAAATATGTATGCTCCTAAGTTGCTCTGTTATTTATAAAACCTATGACAATCAAACCTAGTCATAATAATTCATTTTTATAAAGTATAATTATTATTGGAAGGAAAAAGTTATTGCTCGGGGAGGAGAAATTATTTTAGTGTGTGAGTTTATTCGGTATTCAAGTTATCAAATATCTTAAATATTTTGGTAGTTGATAATGATGTGTAAAAGTAAAAATTAGCTAATATATATTGATTTTATGAGTTTTGATATTTTAGAGAACTTTGATGAATGGTTATAAAATCAATTAGTTTCTGGAGGTATTTAATAGAGGAGGTAGATTAGTAAGTATTGCATAGTTTTAATATCTATTATTAGTCAAAACTCTACAAAAATAGTTAGTGGCAATTCTTCTAGACCATGACCCTACCAACTCGTCAACATAATTATTTATTTATGTAATATGTTTTCAATGGGTACGATATTATTATGGAGTCAGAAGCATACTTAGCTCAAAAAATTTTAATGGTTGCAATATTAGTTCTCCATCATAGTGACCAATTACCCACTAGTGCTTAAGGTCTTAGTCAATTTCACAGAGTTGTAAATTTATCTTTATATGGCTCAGTAGTCTCAAGTCTAAGCTACCATAGTTTTACTAAGCTATGATTTTCGATCTATAAAAAATTATAGAGTCACTAGTGCTCAACCTAGAGCCACAATAATTATTCAAAGTCATGACTTTGAATAATCATGACTTATATGCATAAAATATTATAGAGAATATTACTCGAGTATGATCATTTCTAAGACCATGACTCTTTTCCTCAAAAAAAGTCATAAGCATGACTTATATGCACAAGGTAGATGAAAATGTTGAGGTATACTAATAATTTCATGGAAATATATTATATGAGAGAAGAAAATATCAGTAGCATGGCCACTCATAGTACCAAAGGCACTTATGAGAATTTAAGAGTTATTTCTTCTCCACAACCTTCACATAGAACCATGACTATATAATAATATATAAAGACATATCTACTTCATAGCCATTTCATAGCATTGTGGATCTTTATGGACTACAAATGATGAATGCATGAAGCCACAACAATTACACAACATAATGACTTTATGGTACAAAGAGATTAGGCCCAAGTCATTATAGTTTTTCATCATCATGACTTTGTATAATAAAAAGATCAAGATATTCAATAAATTCACAACCATTTGTAGAGTCATGAACTCAAGCTAAAAAGATGAAGGCCAAAGTAATAACTTTCTTCTGAAAATTATGACTTACTACTTAGAGTAATGCAAATTGCCCGAGTGTAAAAGCAGAAGCTTAAGAATTTTTGGAGAATCTCTCTCTTTCTTCTTGCTCTCTCTCATTCATAGAAACTACAAACCCTATGAGTGAATTTCACACTTTCTATGGGTTTGACAAGCAAGCAAGGGATGTACAACTTATACCAATCTCTAGAGTTAGTGGGAGTGACTCTCAAACCCCTTTTCTCTTGGAATATATTCAAATATTTGTATAAAATTAGTTCGGTCTAAATTTTATATAATTTTAATTATATGATGTAATTGGTTTGGATTATGAATGCATTAATAGTTTAATTTATTTTATGTTATGGGTTGATAGATGGTGGCTAAATAGAACTTTTATTAGTATTTTGACTTTTGGTGAGTTTATGTGATATTGACAAGATGGATGGTGATAAGTATACCATGATGCTCATTCATACATATGATGATAACCCTTCTAATTGTGGTACATTAGATAAACCTATACATCAAACTCCAAAATTTGGGTATGTGAATCATTACAAGTATGACATGAAACTGAAAGTATGAATGATTTTACAAGCCAATCCATTGCACACATCTTAGAGGGGTAGGTTCTTGATTTGGATGAACACTATATAGAATATTATCCTAAGGGATTTACCTTTAGCGTGGAAGTCACTTCATCTTCAAGGATTAAGGTGATAAAAAATCCCTAGGATATGCATGAGTGTGTTCTAATTCATAAGGTGGTGATAATATTTGTGAGTTCTTTTACTCATGTGATTCCTTCTAATAAAACTCAAAATAAGTATGCATTAATTATCCGAGCATGGTGCTTATGAAGCTAAAAGTACAAATACTTATAAATCATGCTAATAATTAGTCTTTATGATAATGGAGGCCTAAATATTCGAGTGTGCATATGAAGAAACCATCAAGGGGGGTTGATGAAATTGTCTAAAATGTATGAGATTGTGAATGATTCTCATGCAGAAATGAATATTATTATCTAAAATTATTATAACCACCTTGTATTCCAATGGGGCAAGAGATCATTACATAATACCTCAAATTATTGACCTAAGATTATTTAACAATCTGACTATCTATTTTATTCAACAAACTCTTTTGTTGAATAGCCAAATTGTTGATACAATCCATATGAAATTGTTATTTGGATGAATTTTTATTGTACTACCTGTAAGACTTGTGTATTTTTACATCTCGAGAGATGAGATACCCTTATTAACGATGTTTTAGGATATTGCCTAATTGGTTAAATTAGGTCAAATAACAAAGTTGCAATAGCTACTAAGATTTGATGCATACTCATTGCTAGAGCCATAATATTACAAATGCTATTATCTAAAAATCACCAAATTAAGATCCAATATGAATTTAGCATAATTATGAGAAAATTCCTTGAATTTTTTTTTCTTCATTTGGATTTATATTCTAAGCATAATTCATTGGAATTCAAAACCTAATTACTATCATAATTCAAATTTCAATGGATTCCAACACTTATGGTTTTTCTTTTTTGTCTATCTCTTTGTCTAGTTTTGCTAACCTTCTCAATTTCTAACATTTATTGTTATTCTGGTCACTTTCACCAAAAATAGTCATCCAATAAATTATCATAAACTATTATGTTATGACAACTAGATTATCCATGATTGTTAGGTTATAAATATTTTAACTATATAGTCAAGTTCAATCAGCCACTCACACATTGTCCTTTAAAATGGTTAATTTTTTTACTAGTTCAATGTGTTATTTCATGATGGTTGAAGGTTTCATAAGTAGTGATTCGAAAATGACATTCATGCTATATGTTTCTACATATTCATAGCTTGCCCTTGTATATTGTGATATTTTAGAGAAAGCTAATATTGTGTCTCTTTCATAGCAATGCTTCTTTGATTATTATTTTGTTAAAGCTTGTTTTCTAAAATACAATTTTTGACTAATAAATTTTAATGAAAAGTATTTTTTAACATTTATGGTAATATGATAAAATTTTTTTTTTACAAAAAATAAAATCATTTAACTCTTTGTTATTTTCAATTTAAAAAGGTTAAATATTTACATTAGAATAATTAAACATGCATCACATTTGTACTATTAATCATTATAGAGTTTAAATTATTGATATTACCTAAAATAATCAATTTTTACTAGGATATAAACAACCTTACACATATTATATTAAAATTTGAACATTTTAGGTTATACAAGGAATTTTATTGTGAAAATTTTGAAGACAAAGACAAACATATACTTATGAATTTAACTCCACAAATTTGCATTAAATTATTTTATGAAAGAATTTTATATTAATTTTACATATTGTATAAATTACTAAAGTTTTGATTTAATCCAAGAATGAAATCTCAATGTTATTCCCTTTAACACTCAATATAATAAATAATTATTTTATATAAATAAAATATTAAAATATTAAAATATTAAAATACATGAATAGGGTGTTACATCATATATACATACATGCAAGCAACCATGTAACTACATGCATGTACATGCATGACCACATACACTTATGTATGTATGTATTTATGTGTGTGCCTATGTGAACACACATACCAATACAAAAAAAATATAAACATATATGCACATATAATCATAGAGAAATATGTATAAATATAAAATATACATATACATATACATAGATACTAACATAGTGTGGCATGCTAGTTAGGAAAGAATACCATTGTAGCCAACCCAACATGATAAGAGAATATCGAAGCCATTTCTTTAGCATGGTTCAATTAGATATATCAAGTCCTTATATGACCCATACAAATGTTGATTATTACTATTTTGTAAACCATGAATGTTAAAAGTATGCCTTTGATATGTAAAAAAGATATGCTTTACCGCAAGCAGAAACTAGTAGCAACGAAACAAATGATTTTGTAGGTTTTTTAAAAATAATATAAAACTATTCTAAAAGATTCTTAAATAGCTTTTTTAAAATCATGGTTTTCACCCACTTTTACTTATATAAATATGAGATAAATTGGTATCTGGAATTATTTATTTGAGAAAGAAGTAGAGTAACAAAAAACATATATTTATTTTTTTAATTTATTTATTACAAAATTAAATATTATGATTAAAATGTAGCCTTAATAATTCTTTTTTCAGAGATGAATGATATCAAGGCAAGTCAAGTGAGAGGTAAGGTAAGTAAAAGGAGAAGAATATTGGATGGAAATTGTGACACCTCATCCCCCAGGGGGTCTCATTCATTCCATCACACAATACAATGTGCAATGAAATAAAATTTTCTCAAATGTACAATACATTTTTTTTTCATTTTATTTGCTCAACGGAATAAAGAAAATACACAACATATTATTTAAGCCACAATAGGCTTCGCTTCATATGTATGATCTCGTATGTGGATCTATCATTTGTCCTAGACCTATACCCGAAAATAAGTCTCACAAACAGAGTGAGCAAAGCTCATTAGAGATAAACCCAATCAGAGTTACTCCCTACCTAAGTACACGTAAAACGTCATGAATATATATCAAAACTCATTCAAGTACAATGTTTATATGAATGCAATTATGGATGAAATGTTTATATGTCCATATTCCTGAGTCCCATTGACTCTCTCACACATGCCAAAGCTAAATGTGACATATTATATATATAGATATACATATGTATATATGTATATATATATATCTATAGAAATATTTATTTTTTTGGAATTATTCCGAAAAATATGGACCTCCTCTGAAAAAATATATTGGACATTTATCCGAATAAAATATGATTTTCTTGAATTTACTCTGAGAAATATGCACCATCGTAACTCTGCCTAGACGTTGTCCCAATTCTAGTTCACTAAATATCATCCATATATATATATATATATATATATATATATATCATGCACCCACCCATGTATATGAAATTTTCCCATGCATATAAAATATAATTATGACATTTCCAATTTAATCGATATTTTAGACATAATAATAATAATCTAAATTAAATTAGTTTTACACCAACTTTTACTAAATGAAATACCGAAACTTTTCACCAATTAATCATTTTCAATAAAATTTCTAACAATTCGAATTGAAATATAAAAAATGATCATTTCTAGTCATTAAATAAAAAGAAATTCTGATAAGAAAAAATAACTACCTTTCAGAAAATTTCATCAAAACTTTATAAATTTTATAGCAATGTGAATATCTCGTCGTGTAGAGTAACTTTAGTTATTGGACTATTTCATTCCGATTCCAGAATAATCCATTACGATTAAAAGAAAATTCACATATTTTTTTTATGTATTGTATGTGCATCTCTCCCGATGCCAAGCTTTTTTTTTCAGCATTTCTCCTGTTTTTCGAATTCCTGACATTTTTTTATATAATTATTATTATTAATTAATAATTTTA
Source organism: Sapria himalayana (assembly GCA_029783825.1). Taxonomy (NCBI): domain Eukaryota; kingdom Viridiplantae; phylum Streptophyta; class Magnoliopsida; order Malpighiales; family Rafflesiaceae; genus Sapria; species Sapria himalayana. Next base: position 821,382 of record JAREIK010001561.1, on the reverse strand, counting down.
ATTTTTTTTTCTTTGGGTTGACAAATGGATAGTCAACGGATGACCCATGCATGCACAGCCACATGCGGACGACGTGGTGCGGTCTTTCGGTTACGTAAATTTTTTTTTTCTAAATATTCTAATAATTATTTAATAAAATAAACATATAACAAATTTTGATTTTCTCATAATTTAACAAAATTTGACACCGTAGCTATATTTTCTAAGACGAATTCAATAACGACATCTATTTTATCATAATGACTCTAAAATTTTTAGGTTATTTTCTCTTATTGCAAAATAACCATTTTGCCCATTTGTTCACAAAAATCAAATTATGTTAATTATTTATTTATTTTTTTTGGGATTTCATATTCTCTCCTCCTTAAAGAATTTTATCCCAAAATTCTCATAAACATACCTTTACACTTATAAACATATTATGAAGTTAAATAATTATTAAATTACTAAAATACATACCTTAATTTTTAAATAAAAAAGGATAAGCAACACGCATCGTGTCTTCATGTTCCCATGTTACTTCTTCTATTCATTGATACTACCATATTACTTTTACTAACCTTATAGTTTTGCATCATAAAACTTGATCTCGACTATCATTGATAAGCACTGGCATTTCTTTAAATGTTTCATCTACGCCAATAACTAATTCGCCCCAATCCATTACATGAGTTGGATCAAGAATATATTTTCCAAGCATATAGATGTGAAATATATCGTGGACACTAGATAAATGTGGCGGTAATGCTAATCGATAAACAACCAAACCCACCTTCTCGAGTATTTTGTATGGCCCAATATATCTTGGTAATAACTTTTCATGCTTGTCAAATCTGATTACTCTCCTTTTTGGTATCACTTTAAAGAAAACATGATCTCTCATCTCAAATTCTAGAGGTCATCTTCATTTATCAGCATTACTTTTTTGTCGACTTTGAGCTGTAAGAAGACATATCAAATCTACTTTCTCTGAGGTATCTCTAATCACATCTATACCCATGATGGATCTGTCTCCCACCTCAGCCCAACAAACTGGAGATCAACATGGCCTTCCATACAATACTTCATATGGTGTCATTTGGATACTTGCCTGATAAGTATTGTTATAGGCAAACTCGACCAAAGACATATGTTCTTCCTAGCTACCATTAAAATCTAGACAACATGCTTGCAACATATCTTCCAAAACTTGTATGGTTCTCTCCGACCTTCTATTAGTGAATAGAAAGTAGTGCTTATTATCAACTGTATTTCCATTTCTTTCTGAATACTCTTCCAAAAATGAGCCATGAATTGGGTATCTCTGTCCGATACAAATGATACTGGCACTCCATGTAATCGGACAATTTCTAGTATGTATAACCTACATAATTCATCGCGTGTGAAGGTCATTCGTATTTCTAGAAAATATGCAGACTTTGTAAGCCGGTCCACAATTACCCACACATCATCATGTTTTCGTGATATCCGTGAAAAGTGAGTCACAAAATCCATCATGATATGCTCCCATTTTCATTCTGCTACCTCCAAAGGCTGGAGTAATCTTGATAGCATTTGTTGCTCAGCCTTTATTTGTTGACACGTGAGGCATCATCAAACAAAATCCCCAATATGACTCTTCATCCCATTCTAATAATACTGGCTATGAAGATCATTATATATCTTTGTGCCACCAAGATGTAGTATAAAACGAGAATAGTGAAATTCTTTAAGAATCTCCTCTCTCAATTTCACTATCTGGGAAACCACAATTCATCCCCTAAATCGAAGACTACCATCCATATGAATAGTCCAACCTTCATCGTACGTATCAGTCTCTACTCGGTTCTTTATAGATAATATTTCTACATCTCAATCACCTTATTTAATAGCGAAGGTATAACTACTAAACTCCTAATAACACCCTGACTTTGACTGCTATATTATAAGTTGAATTGTCCCACAGTTTCAAGTATATCCCATTCCCGCGAAGCTATACTAGCTAGTGCATCTCATGACTCTCCACTAAGTACATTAGCCACCACATTTGTCTTACTTAGATGGTAATGCATAGTAAAATCATAATCTTCTAGATACTCCATCCATCGTTGCTATATCATGTTTATATCCAGTTGTGTAAAGATATATTTCAGACTTTTATGGTCTGAATATAAATTGCTCCCCATACAAATAGTGGCTTCATGTTTTTAAAGCAAAGACTATAGTTGCCAATTCTATATTGTGTGTGGGGTAATTCCTCTCATGATTTTTTAACTGCCATGAACTATAAGCTAAAACACTTCTAGATTGCATCAGAACACATCCCAATCCATCTATCGAGGCGTCACAATACTCTGTATATTTCTACCCCCTATCCGGAACTATTAGAATAGACATTGAAGTAAGTCTCATTTTCAATTCATGGAATATCTTTTCACATGAATCAGTCCACTCATACTTGACTTCCTTCCTGGTCAATCTAGTCATTGGAGCAGCTAACCGGAAAAATTTCTCAATAAATCTTCTGCAATAACCAGCCAATCCCAAAAAACACAGTATTTCAAAAACTAACTTTGGACTTTCCCAACTCATGACTGTCCTGACTTTTTCAGGGTCTATTGAGACACCTGTAGTTGATACTACATGTCTCAAAAATTTTTCTTCTGTCAACTAAAAGTCATATTTACCAAACTTAGCATATAACTTATGTTCTCTCAAAGTTTGGAGAATAATATTTAAATGATCCTCATGCTCTCTTTCGGACTAAGAATAAATCAAAATATCATCCACAAAAATCACAACAAGATAATCTAAATATGACTGAAATATTCTATGCATAAGATCCATGAATGCTGCTGGCACATTCATTAATTCGAAAGGCATAACTATAAACTCAAAATGTCCATACCATATTCTAAATGTTGTCTTAGGGATGTCAGCCTCTCTAACTCGCAACTAGTGATATCCAGTATGAAAATCTATTTTGGGCAAGCCATGTGCTCCTTTTAACTGGTTAAATAAATCATCAATCCTTGGTAATGGATATCGATTCTTTATTGTAATCCTATTCAACTACCGATAATCAATGCACAGTCAAAGGGTTTTATCATTCTTCTTGAAAATTAAACTAGAGCACCCCAGGGTGAAGTGTTTGGTCTAATAAAACCCTTGTCCAATAGATATTGTATTTGGACCTTGAATTCTTATAATTCAATCGGTGTCATCCTATGTGAAGTCATAGAAATGAGTGATGTTCCAGGACATAACTCAATACAAAAATCCACATTTTTATGTGGGGGTAATCCTGGTAATTCATCAGGAAAAACATCCACATATTCACAAACTATTCAAAGAAGATTCATATTCTTTGTCCCTTCTTCTTCTAGGGTGAGATATGTCAGCCAACCCATAAATTGTCCATGTCATTTAGAATCATATATAGTATGGGGTAAAACATCAAGCTTATCCCCCTGAAATACAACATATATATCATCTTGTGTGTGGATAATAATTTTTTTATGATCACAATCAATAATGACTCGATGTGATGTTTACTAGTCTATGCCAAGAATTACATCAAAATCCAACATGTCTATGACTCTAAGATCTGTCATGAATATAATCCCTGAGATTTCTAACTCACAATCTTGACATATCTGACTAATTTTCACCTTTGAGCCCAACGAAGAAGTCACATGCAATAGCTCATTCAATTTTTTAACTCTTAATCCAAATTCTTTCACACATGATATAGAAATAAATGAATGTGATGCACCATAATCAAATAGAACTCTTGCCCATAAATGAAAAGGAAAAAAAGTACCTTGTACCACTACCGGATCTATCCTCTCAATCTGTGATGTAATTGCATAAACACGCACTTGGGTCCTTAAAGTTCCGGTCTATGAGCTCTGGCCTCGACCTAGACCCATGCCTTGGCCTCTCTGGTATGCTTGTGAAGTAGGAGATATTTGCAGAATACCCCGAGATTACACTCAATTCCTTGGACCCATACTCGAGAAAGGAGGAATAAACCATGTTTGTGTATTTCTTCTATATGTCTGGGACTGTGATGTCTTATAATTATGGGATCCCTGCTTCAGTGGACACTCCCATTTTCAATTTTCCAAACTGATGACATAAAAAATAATTTTTGTCTAATTTGGCTAGAATTGGCTTTAGCCTTGATAATCACAACATTGTCCATCAAATCTTCGTGGGATAAATAGTCTCTGCCGCTTTCTAGAAAAATGTTGATTCTCTTTTCTCATTCCGCTGGCACTTGCACTCATTCCCATGATATTTCGTGCATCCTCAACCTTCTGCCCGATGACTAAAGCAGTCTTAACCATCGAATCCATATCTTGGATAAGAAATCTCACAATCTTGCCTCGGATGAATAATTTTAATCCATTTTCAAATTTTCGAATCTTAGCCATATTAGTAGCCACATAATCATTCCCAAAACGTGCCAACTCGATGAATTTAGCTACTTAGTCCAGCACCATCATATTTCTTGGTCTAAGTTCAAGGAATTATCGGGCCTTGGTATGTCTAGCTGAAGTCGAAAATATTTTTTCTTAAATTGTTCTTTGAATTTTTTCCATGTCACTGCCTCTATTTTTTTCGAGGCCTTAGTCCAATCTCACCAAATTTGGGACTCACCCTCTAGCTAGAACGCTGCTAGCCAGATCTTGGTAGCAATGGAAGTGATTTCCATTGCATCCAAAATTTTATTAACTTGTTGAAACCAATGGTTTGCCACCATTGGGTCTCCTCCCCTCATTCATGTTAGAGGATGATATGTCTTGAACTTTTGGAGCTTCTTAACCTCCAGTTGCACTAGTTTGTGCAACTTTTGCAACCGCGACACCCACGGCCTCTACTAGAGCCTGCTAATCAAAGAAGGCTGGAGGTTGGTCCTCATTTCGTGGACATCCTTGATGTCCTCATTCTCTACTTGTCATTTACATAAGTCAAATAATAATATAAGAATCACATTCTTTCCCTATTATTAGTACACATGCCAACTAATAATAGATTTTTCATTTTTAAACTATCGTTTCATTTTTTGAACCACTAAGGTTATGTTTCTTTACCCCAATGTTCTTTTTTTTCCCGAGTATTAGATATTTATATATCTAAACTTTCCTACCACATTATGAAACTTGTACCAATTTTTGAGTTATAGGTAATCGTATACCTAACCTCTGATACCAAGCTATGACACCTCATCCTTCAGGGTGACCCATTCATTTAATCACACAATACAATGTGTAATAAAATAAAATTTTCTCAAATGTACAATACATTTTTTATTTTATTTGCTTAGTGGAATAAAGAAAACACATAACATATTATTTTAGCCACAACCGGCTTCCCTTCACATGTGTGATCCCGTATGTAGATTTGTCATATGTCCTGGACCTGTACCTGAAAAGGGGTCCCACAAATAGAGTGAGAAAAGCTCAGTAGAGGTAAACTTCTTTAGAGTTACTCCCTACCTAAACGTCATGAATATATATCAATACTCATTCAAGTACAATGTTTATATGAATGCAATTATTGATGAATTGTTTAAATGCTCATATTCCTAAGTCTCATCGACTCCCTCACACATGCCGAAGCCAAGTGTGACATATTATATATATATATATATGTATGTATGTATGTATGTATGTATGTATCTATAGAAATATTTATTTTTTTGGAATTATTCCGAAAAATATGGACATTCTCCAAAAAATAAATTGAACATTTATCCGAATAAAATATGATTTTCTTGAATTTACTCCGAGAAATATGCACCGCCATAACTCTACCTGGACATTGTCCCAATTCGAGTTCACAAATATATAATAACCATGTACCAAATAAAATCCCGCGCATTGTCCCAATTTGAGTTCGCCAAATACCATCTATATACCTATATATATATCATGCACCCACCAATGTATATGGAATATTCCCATGCATATGAAATGCAATTATGTCATTACCAATTTAACCAATATTTTAGACACAATTATAATAATCCAAATTCAATTCGTCCTGCACTAACTTTTACTAAATGAAATACCAAAATTTTTTACCAAATAATCATTTTCAATAAAATTTCTAAGAATTCAAATTGAAATATAAAAAATGATCATTTCTGACCATTAAATAGAAAGAAATTATGATAAGATAAAATCACAACTTTTTAAAAAATTTCATGAAAAACTTTATAAATTTGATATCAATGTAAAGATCTCATCGTGTAGAGTAAATTTAGTTCTTGGACTATTTCATTCTGATTCCAGAATAATCCGTTACAATTAAAAGGAAATTCACGAATATTTTTTTTCTGTATGTATCTGTTTCTCTCCTGGTGCCAAATATTTTTTTTTCAGCCTTTCCCCCATTTTCTAGATTCCTGACATTTTTTTTCTATAATTATTATTATCTATTAATAATTTTAATTCTTTTTTCTTTGGGTTGACATCTGGACAGCCGATGGACCGCTCCTACATGCACAGCCACGTGCAGACGACATGGCACAATCTTTCGGTTACGTGATTTTTTTTTTCTAAATATTCTAAAAATTAGTTAAATAAATAAAAATATAACAAATTCTGATTTTATCATAATTTAATGAAATTTGACACCATAGCTATATTTTCCAAGACAAATTTAATAACAACATTCATTTTATCATTATGACTCTAAAATTTTCAAGTTATTTTCTCTTATTGTAAAATTACCATTTTGCCCATTTTTTTCCTGAAAATCAAATTATGTTAATTATTTATTCATTTTTTTTTTCAGGATTTCACATAAATATCCTAGGATAGCTATTGCAAATGATGTGGATTCCAATTTTATTTATTTATTTGGTAAAAACTTGTAGAAGAGACAAATTGGAATAAATAACATCTAGTTGATGAATTTGGAAACCTAAAAAAAATTTAAATGTTATACACATTAGAAAAAAAGATGATTTACTACTTGATTTCATATAAATAAAAAAATAAAAAAACATAAGAATTCAAAAAAATTAAATAAAGTTGTTTTTTAATACCAAGCTAAGATGTTCAGTGACAATATAAATATTGAAATAAAAGAAACAAAAATAAATAAATAGAATTATAAACCAATGATGGAATAATACCATGATGTCATTTATAATGAAATTAAAATATAAAGGCTTTATGAACTTTTTTTCCACATAATACATAAGTGGTTGTCAACACTGATTGAAATAAATTATCGTAGATTATTCCTATAAAAGAAGCAAGAGAAATAACTTATCATATCTTTTAGCATATGATAAATCTATTATATAATATGAGGCGGACCTGAAAGGTACTAGCTTTCATTAGATTAGAGTGATGAGCCTAAAAATGGAATTAACAATCTTTGTTAAAGCATCAATTATTAGAGCTAAAAATAGTTATTAGATTATATCATATGGATGGATAGCTATGAGAGAAAGAGCCTTAATGATTCATTAGTAACTTATTCCAAAAGAAAAAACTAATTGTATATGATTAAACAAGCACTAATATATTAAATCTCATAAGAACTCTAAAGCTAAATATATTTTGGTGAGAATAGTATTAGGGTCATTATTTACCGAGGAAGTCATTGTGTTCATTTATTTATAGTATGTCATACTAGATGTGTCAAATGGGTCGAGCAGCCTAGGCCTAGCCCGAGGCACGACCCGACTTAGCCATGCCTAGCTCTGCATGACACGGTCTAGAACCATGCCTGGGCAAGTGTCGGGCTGGCTAGAGGCACAGCTCATGATGTGCCGTGCCGAGCTCATCCGAGCCTTGTGACAGGCCAGGCACGGCTCGATACCTTGGCCCGAAGGCAAGGTTTTTTGGCACGACCCGAACTATGCCCCAGCCTTGGATAGCAAGATCTCAGGCCTGTGTTCGGGCAACGGGCACTATTCATGTCTGAACTTCGAACTTGACCGACTAAGTGTCGAGCTCAGCCTGGCATGTGTTCCCGGACTCGGTCTTAGCTCTCACTTCTTCCTACACATTCTAGAAGCCGAAGATTCTAGAATTTGTGATCGTTGGGTCGATTCAACGGTCGAACCGACCCAATGGTCAAAAAAAATCAAATATTAAGCATTTTAAGCCATTGGATTTTGCCCCAATGACTTGGAGCAGAAATCCGATGGATGTCATGGTTACACCCATTAAAATAAATAAAAAATTCAAAAAAAAAATAAAAATATGATTTTTTAAAAACTATATTTATGAATCTATGTATGTACCTCTTCTCAAATATATATTCATTTTATCTTAATTCTTATCTCTCTCTCTCTCTCATATCATCTCTCCTCTCTTGTCTCTTTCTCTCTCTCTCCTTTTGGTTTTGACTTTCGAGACTCGAGTGTGGACTGTTGATTGATGTACAAATATCATAAAGCAAATGAGATTTTACGCATTAAATGTATCATCTAAAAAAATTTAGTATTTAATATTTTTATTTTAATTAAAATTTTTAGTTTAATTAATATAAATTAATATTAAATTTTAAAAACAAAGTTTACAATATAATTAATAAACTAATAAAAAATTAAAAGGATTAATAGTATTATTAATATCGATAATGAAATTAATTTTATGTGAATATAAAAAATTTAATATGGATAATGATAATCCTATGAAAAGGTCTGAGGCCGCTGAAACATTTTTTTCTCTAGTCGCATAGACTCAAACATCTAAAAAATAAAAAATTAAAAGAAAATTAATAATTTGGATTCACTTTGATATTATACAACATAAAAATATTAAGGGTGTCGATGAAGAATCAGCATAATGAAAATATTTTAAAAAAATATTAACCTAAAATAATTTATGTGGTACTAGGCACCTTAATTGGCATGCCGAACAATGCACAAAAAAAATATGGTGTATTAGATCCTAGAAAAACCAAACTCAGCACTGAGAATTTTGAGGTTGGATCAAATTCAATCTCTATATTGACCACCTTCATATACCACAACGAGTTAGGGAGGGAATGCGTGACCAAACTAATCATCATGATGGGTATTTCGATTAGATCTTCGAAGGATCCAAGGGTAGTCAGTATCATGAAGACTTATTTTTAGATTGCTTATCATATAAATCCTAGGTTCACATCTTAATGACATGCTAAAATACTATTATTTAGAAAAAGAAATAATAATTAATGAATTTAGAGAATATAATGAAGTGGTGTCTGTGATATCCAATATCTGGACTAGTCATGATGATGCATCTTATGCATGCCTTACCGCCCACTATGTAGGTTCTAAATGGACACAAAATAAAAAAAAATATTAGGATTCTTAGAGATTCTCTATCCTCATAATGACCCGGCCATTTATGAATGCATGATGAGAATCTTTAGATAATATAATATTCAAAATAAAATATATAGTATCACATTTGATAATGCATCTAACAATGGAGTTATCATTATTATATTTGTTAGGACTATCAGAGAAGGGCCATTAAGAGAGATTTTCTACGTTAGATGCATGTGTCCTGTCATTAACTGTTGTATATAGTTTGTTTTGATAAACTATTTTGTATAACCAAAATAGTTTTTGTTTCAATATTTTTAATGTTGGTGCAGGAAATAAAATATTAAAAGATTAGGAATATAGAAATAGCACAATAATAGGAGTTTCACTACCTGGTCAATGGGTCAAAGAAAATTTTAGAGCACAACCCAGTCCATCCAAGTGATCTGACCCACTCCATTTAAAAATATCAAGAAACTATTTTATATTTATATATATATATATATATATATTATTTTCTATTTTTTTGGCTACTGCCAATAATTCTATGCGACTATTCTTTTGTCTCTCTCTTTCTCTCCTCTACGTGAATTTCTTCATGATTTTTGCCTCTGTAAGATATTGATTTTGGTTATAATATGTAAATGCATAGGTATTTTTCTGGTGGATGTAGCTAGTCATGCTGAATGACTAGTGAACCACGCTATTTTTTGTGTTTCTGCTGTGGCTTGATTTTCTGTCATGTTCTTGGATTGTGATTTGACATATTGTGGTTTGTGGATATATCGTTTGCTATTTTCTTCTTATTGTTAATCTATAAAATTACAAACATTGGAAGTAGAATTCCTAATAATAATCTCATAGTATAAGCAGAGATGAAGGTTGTTTCTCCCACTTTAAAAAACATATGTAACTCACTAAAATTTTTTCATATGCCTCACAGACAATAAGAGTTTGGTTGTCTCTATTTTTTTGAGAGTCTAAAGAAGAAGAAATTTTAATCAGATGTAAGACATCATTTAAATTTTAACATATTTTATGTTGGAGTTATATGTTGGATAAGAATATATAATATATGACTACGTCAATAGTAAAAGTGACAAACTTATTATTGATAATATTGACTAGACTATAGAAATTTAATTAATGAAATTTCTAAAGATTTTTTATGACATGAAGAACATGTATTCTTCAGTTTATACTTCCACCACTTACATTGCACTCAAGTATACATGCAAGATTAGTAACATGTTTAGAAAATTTAGAGATGACCTGATATTTAGTGACATGGTTGTTGAGATGGAAACCAAATACTTAAAGTACTAGTTCACCATTTCATCCATTTATCGTCTGGCTACTTGTATGGACCCTAGGGTTAAGATGGAAAGCGTAGAGAATATTTTGACATACATATCTTTGTGCATGAACTAGGAACACCAACCATCATATGCTTACGAGATTAATCATTTTTGGATTATCTTTGCCTATTTATTTTTGTCATTTGAGTTTGCTCCTTTTTTTATTATTTTGTTCTTTAATTATATAGATACTTACGAGATTGATATTCTATGTTTATGAGTTTTTCATTAATGTATTAATTTTTATCTTTTAATGATTTAAACTTGCTTTATTATTTTGTAATTTGTACGTGCTTTTTAGTTGTGAGTCGTGACTTATGACTTGTGATAGTAAATTTATTTTTTTGTTGTATTAATTTAATTAATTAATTAATTAATTTAGTATTAAATTTTAAATTTTAAAATATATTTGAAGTTTGGGATTACCCAATTCCAAATAGGACGATATGGCACGACACTGCATGTCCCAGCACATCCCAGCATGAAACCAACATAGCCCGGCATGAACTAACCCAAAGCTGGCATAGTCAGGCTGGTTGGGCTGTGCTGAGCCTGACCATGATGAGTCATATCTTGCCAAGCTCGACATGACTCATGTACCATGTCAGGTTAGGAGCAGCACACCAAAAAATGGGTCATGACAGCCCGACACAGCACATTTGACACCTCTATGTCATATTTTGGTTTGATTGAAAATGTCTTCATCTAATAGTGGTAGGTCTCGTATCAAAGATTCATCAGACACGGCCTCTTAACTTTTGAGAAAAGATATCAAGAAACTAACAAATTTAGACAACACACTAAAATAGAAGCTTTGTGCATTGGGTATGATCTTTATTCCATAAAATAATTATGAATAAAACCTAAGCATTTTTTATGATAAAGAATGGAAAAATATGTTTGATTTTCTTTGTTGTTGGGGAGCAAGATTTGGATATAGGAATGTCATGCAATTCATTGTTGATAATTTTTCAAGTAATGTGATTATTAGGACACTTTCATCTCTATAAATCTTTATTTTGTATAAATAGTATTTTCTTTAAGAAGATATGGCTTCTAAAGATATTACTATCTAGAAATAGACTATCAATGATGAAATATATTCAATTATGTCCAACAAAAAATGGGAATTGGTAGACCTTTTACCAGGCTCTAAACAATATCCTAATTGATAATTATTCAAGTTGGTATTTCAAATGAAATATCACACCTATGGAATAATTCAAACCTTTAAGGTTAATTTATAAGTTTAAGAGTTTACACTAAGAGAAAGTATTGATTATTTTGATAACTATGTGCTAGTGGAAAGAACAATGTCGATTAGAACATTTTTAGCTTTGATATCAAATCATAACTTATTTGATCATCAAATGGATGTCAAAATGTCATTCTTTCATAGGAATTTCAATGAGAAGATCTATATGGAACAACCAAAAGGTTTTGTTCACCAAGAAATGAAAACAAAGTTTGTAAGCTTATTAAATCATTACCTTAACAATGACATGAAAAATTTAATCATGTTATTTTTTGGATGGATTTAGACATAACAATGTGGATAAGTACTTATATTCTAAGACTTATGATGACTATATGATCATAATGTGTAAGCTTATTAAATCATTACCTTAACAATGACATGAAAAATTAAATCATGTTATTTTTTGGATGGATTTAGACATAACAATGTGGATAAGTACTTATATTCTAAGACTTATGATGACTATATGATCATAGTGTGTCTATATGTGGATAATATGTTAATCGTAAGTTATGACATGGAAGAAACAATAGAAATAACAATGTTTCTATTATCAAAATTCAAGAAGAAAGATCATGAAGAGGTTTATATCATTTTAGGTATCATAGTGATGAAAAATAGTGATGGTTACACTTTGAACCAAACTCAGTATATTGACAAAGTAGTTATAAAATATAGTCATCTCAAGATTTAAGATGCCAATACTTTATTTCATTCAAGTATGAAGTTTAGAAAGAATGATGATAGATCAATGACTCATCTTGAATATAATTTAATTGTACTTAGCAAACTAAGTAGATTTATTAGTAATCCAAGTGTTGAGATTAGAAATCTATTAGTAGAGTTCTTAGTTATCTAATGAATACTAAATAACTAAGCCTCTAATACTCAAAGTTTTCTACTATACTTAAAAGTATCCAAATGTAAGCTAGATATAGAGTGTAAGAGATAATTTATTTACCATAGGTTGGGTGTTTATACTTGGTAGCGGGGATGTATATTGGAGATCCATGAAATAGGAATTGTTTATCACACTCAACTATGGGGGTAGAATTTGCAGCTTTATCTACAATGGAGAAAGAATATGAGTAGCTTGGTGATCTCATGAAGGACATCCATGTTGCTATAAATAGTATGTCAATATTATCGATAATTTGTGATGGTCAAGCCACTTCTGAGATTATGTGTATAGTACAGTGTATAATGGGAATTCTAAATATATATGTATTAGATATAAGCAAGCAGGGAATACCAACAACTAGGTAATTGAATTGGCTAGATGAATAACTCATCATACCTTTTGGCTTGTAAGTTCGGATCCCACCATCTACCACTTATGGCTGGGATGAGGTTGCCAAGTCATTCCCTAGGGTTTGGATGGTTGGCCCATGGACCAATTGGGTTGGGGCCCCACTTGGCAAGAAAAAAATCAAGTGGGGTATATATATATATATATATATATATATATATATATATTATTGATTTAAAAAGCATAAGCAAAGTTACACTATAAATATATAACTTTTGAAAATAATGTGTAAGAAAATTTACAATTTTAATAAGTAAATTAAACACATGATTATGTTTTGGAATGTTACAAAACTTAAGAGGTATGTACATGTATGATTAAGTTTTGGAACATCACAAAACCTAAGAAGTTAAGTGTGGTAATGGATTACACTTTTAATAATATTGGAGATTAAATATATGATTTAACACCAAAAGTATGATAGTCTAATTGGCAAAGAAGAAAAGACCACCTAACCTTAGGGACGTGAGTTTGATTTCCAAGGATGTCGAATATATACCTAAGATATCACTGTCAAATAGTCTACTCATACTGTTGGGATAGAGGACTTACTTGCTCCAACATCGAAGCCCTATAGTCCATATATGGGTGGCTAAAAGATAATATGTGATGGGTTGTCTTTACCACAACATCCACGCCCCGCAGCAATGTTTATAGTGTCTGGAAACTACATCTGCATGGCTTGTGGTGACTACCATGCATGGTCTATAGCACCTACAGAGCATGGCAACCATGGTATCAACTCTTCCCTTCTTTGGTAGCCACGACAGTGGCACCTACAATGGCAATCATGCTTACCATAGTAGTTGCATTATTTAATTTAGACACACACACCTTGACTTCTTGTGTCTGTCTTCTATTTTTCTTTTATTCACATGGATCATGTTTTAGCATGTGTGCCCTCTTTTTTCTTTTATTCAAAATAATTTTTTTAATAATAAAAATGTTACCATTTTAATTGTATTGTTTAATACACTCAATTATAATAATAAAAACTAATGGGATTTCCAGCCATACTCATTTAATTTATCAAAAAATTAAAATCAAACCAATAAGATTTAAACTACAAATAAATCAAACCCGGTCTACCCAAACCTAGGCATACCCAATATATATGATATTGCATTTATTTATTTTTTTTGAATGTTTTCTTGATGTCATATCATGTAAGGGCTGAGGTTTATGCATCACATATGCCGTTGTATTTATTATTTCAATGTTTTCTCGATATGCTAGGTATTTTGGCTTTCCCCAAAAAATGATGATGATTATATGTTTTTCTTTCCAATTTCACCTCGATATAAGCCTAAATTATTATTGTCTAGGCTGGCATTCGTACTTAAGACCACATGTTGTAAAGCATCCTAAAATATGTCATCGTGAACTTGACTAAGTGAGATATTAATTTTTGTTTGTGTTGGTTAGCTTTTTATTTTTTTGCACTATATCGGGAAAATTTGACAACAAAGTTGTTTATGTTTTGTGAGAATTGTTGAACTTAGATTTTCATTATATTTATTTTTCCTCCACTAGGATCACCTAGCATTTTTTGAAAAATGCCAATGTTTTTAATTTACATTGATACTGCTTCAGAACTTTCTCTTAGAATGCTTAGCAATAAAATATTTGTTTTAAATTGTTTGCTTGCTATTTATTTTAAATTAAATATTATTTGTTAAAATTATTTTTCTTCAATTCAATTTGAGAAAAATGGTTTGAGTTCTTGAATTAATTTCAATTTAAAGGGTTGCTAGGCTAAACTATGGGGACTTTACTCTCATGCATGTCATGCTAACCCATCATCATCATGATCTTGATAGTTTTTTCCCTTGGGTTAATTCTTTTCACAATGGATTATTCATGATTTTCGTTTGAAATTTGAGGAGTTGAATTTGATTCCTATTTTTCAAAAGGGAGCATAAATCACCAATTTTTTTCTGAAGGAGAACTAGACAAGATCACTTCTATCAAAATTTAGGTGGGCAAAGTCAAGAAACCTCACCTTTCAATAAAAATTATGACTTATTATGTGATATTTATGAAATAGTAAAACAATGTAGCAATTTGAGACTCAATTTGTGTCTCATAAAAAATAAAAAAAAAACATCATTCATAAAATAAGATTTGGAACTTTATCAACAATAACCAAAACTCATAAGTTGTTTCATTTCTACCATTTTTAAGTTTCTAGCCATCATTATGCAAAAAAATATATATATGTTACATGAGCATACATTAATACAACATTAATTTATAAATAGTAGTTTTGGTTTAAATATTTATTGATCATTTAAAAATATCAAGTATAGTTCAAGACTAAATTAATATTTCTATCATCATTGTCAAAGTACATTCACGATATAATCAAGATCAACTATATGAATTTTAATTCTTTAAGTAGTATGATCAATATAAAAACCCTCACATGACTTCAACTCATGCATATCTTTTTTAGTATAATTATCTTCATCTGAATTTTTTAATGGTCTACATCTTCTTCTAATTCATCGACTAATTTGTCAATCTAAATATTTTTTTGATTGGAGTTATGTATGATCTTCGCTTCACATATCCAAACCAAGTGAGATATCTAATTTTATCCCATATAGGTGTGATTACTGGATAATTCTTGTTTCTATTTTTTCTTATTTTATTGTTGTGAATTTCTATACACATTCATCTTAACATGCACGAATCTACTAACACCCAACCAATATCATATCTTATAGCAATTTAACATTCTCAACCACAAAGCATGGATAATCTAACAATTATCTTATAATATTTTTTTTTCTTTTAATTTAGCAGATATTTTTCTATCACAAAAGTTATGTACATTATCCATTATTTCAACCAATTGATTTTAATCATATGGTCTACATATTTCTTGATTTTTCTATTCTTGTAAATTATAGAAGCAAATATAAAAAAAAATCATATTTTGAGATTTATATACTATTAGTTCGATTGAATTATTTTTCCCCTCATGATTCAATGTTTAGGTGAAAAATTAGATATTTTCTCTTTGATAGTCTAATTAAAGCTTTATTCAATAATGCTTGATACCACGTGCCTAATTTTCAACCTAGGCATCTACTATTTTTATTAATTAGGATGACATCATCTATAATAACAAATACTAAGAAACATTTTCCTAAACATGACTTGTTAACACATTATTGTTACTTTGTAAAGGTGCCTAATTTTTAAGATTAGGCAATACCCTAAAAGCTCATTGGGTGAGGAAGTCTGATCTAACATAGTTCCATAAGTTTATGAGGAAGTACTGAAGTTGACCTTTATCTAGAAATTCATTTCAAAGAGATTGTATAGGCAGTTTAATCAACCAACAGTTAGTCAACTCTTTCTCTATTCAAAAGAATAAAGCTAAATATTTTGGTCACTCTTAGATTCTATGGTTGATCTATTTCATTACATATAATGGCATATTTAAATTGCCTAGTTGTTATTGCACTTGCTTACAGAATGAATACTAGATTATTATAAGAATGACTTAGTGCTCTACTAGCTTTTAATATGGTTATCACCTTTTTAGCCATTCTTAATGATGCTCTCCACATGGCTATCTTCTTGGTACTTTACTACTAAAATAATAAATCATCTCTACTTAAAAATAATTCACAAGTCAATACCTTTTAGATGACTCATTAAATGCTCTTAATTATTATTTCATATTTGCATTCTTATTTTCCAACCTATTGTGTCATAAAGATGTGAACTAGTGTGATATTAAAAGTATTTATACTTTTGGCTTCGTAAGTACCATACTCATGATAATTAATATATGTTTTTTCTCAAATTTTATCAGTAGCTATCATATGACAAAAAGTAGGTCATAGGGCTATCACAACCTTATGAGTTGGCTCCACTTACTTGTGTCTCATATCATATCTATCACCATCCACCATGACGAAACATGACTCACACAATAATAGTGAAATCCTTAGAAAAATACTCTATAAAACTCCCACATTAATTGAGAGTTAGTTTATCTTAGATATGAATAATGGATAGGTTAATAAAAGCAAACATGACCAAACTTACCATAATTTTGGGTTTTGACATATAAATTTATCTCACACATTAGAGGGTTATAATTTCCTTCCTAATATTATGCACGAGTGTGTCTCATGGCTTCCTTATTACCATTCACCATAACAACATGCACAAACCTACTAATAGTAAAATCCTACTTTTGGTTCTAAATAAATATGATATCCATAAATAACCAAATAATAATACAAACCAAGTATAAAACTTAGCATTTATATATTCATTACATATAATAAAATATATCATTACTAGATCTCATTTTAGTCTGACATTGAGGAAAAATTGACATGAGATAATTGGAAATACATCTCAAGGAATTTTGAATTCCCAATGATAGTCCTCAAAAGAATCTAGGATTTAAAATCTTAAGCCCACAATTCTTATTTATTGCACCATGATCTACTCCTAAGTAGTATCAAAATTCAGACTTTCAAGCATGGTTTAAGCTTGTGCTTTTTATTACTTCTTTGCTCATGGATCCCTCCTTGGATTTGGTAGAATTTACCCTTGCCTAGTCTCAATTTGATGACTAAAATTTAGCTTTCGTAGCTTCATGGCATTTTTTCTATATGATATAAGTCCCACTTTTATACTCATGTGTTTTGGTGTATTTTCAAGTAAAATTCAAGGCATTGAGGAATGCTAGCGACTCTAGTCATGCCTCTTTATAACACAAAGTCATGATGTTATAGATGGTCATGCCTTTAGTCTCTTTATTTTATTAGATTGTTGTGGTGTTTGAAATGACCATGACTCATGCACATGAGAAATGTTATATTTTAAATGACTTTTTGCTCACTTCTTACTCAACAATTCTACCATATCTTACATCTCATAGAAAAACTACTTAATTTCACTAATATTCATCATAATCAATAAAGACTATAACTTTGTAAAATTATTTTATTAATTTTTTTTTTTCATACTAACATATCAAGAATAATCACAAAAATAACCAATAATATTTGGTATTTGACATATTGAACAAAATTCCACACTAAAGTCATCCCTTGTCCTCGAGCAATTAATACCTCTCTAAAAAAATTAAATTAAGCCTTTCCTCTATACAATATAAGTATTTGTTATGACAATGTTTGAGTGTCATAGTATATCTAGATGGCGGGGCTACTTATTTTTATGGATATGTAAAATAGTTATAGTGGGATTTTAGTTATATGACTAAATTTGTGGTTGTATAAAATGTGCATAATGATTTGTATGAATGAATACATAATCTTTTATTTCAACCACCATATAGATATAAATTCTTGGCTTAACCTCCCAAGCTGCACTATGTTTGATGTCCATAGCAAAACTATTAATGAGTTGTTACTTCTATCGGTGATCTCAGTTGTCTAAGTTAGTTTTTTAGTATAATCTTCCACTTCCTCATCTCCTCTTGGATTTTTTTTCAACATTCAATCAAATTCTAGGCTTTCATCTTTTGGACTTTCTTTTTCAGATCTTTCTTCCTTGAATGTCACTACTTTTAAAATTACCATTCAATATTCAAACTACCAAATATTTTTATGTATTTTGATAATTTTTGATGAAGTATAGGTATTGAAATAAGATATTTATGGATCAATTTCATGACCTTGGAGTTTTAGAAGATTTTGATAAATAATCATGAAATTGATAGGTTTTTAAAGGTGATTGGATGAGTGGTAGGGGAGAGATTCTTATATAGTTTTAGTATCCATTATTTGCTAAGAATCTACTTAATTGGTTATAAAAATCTTTGTATGTCATGATCCTATGAACTTATTAGCATTATCTTTATATTGTGCAACACATTAATTATGGTTGTGATATTATCATGAAGTTATAGTCATACTTATCTCATAAAATTTAAATAGCTATGACCTTAATTTTATATTGAAGCAACCAAGTACCATATAGATGTGAAAAGTCACGAACATACGTTAACATCATGACTTTATCTT
Source organism: Sapria himalayana (assembly GCA_029783825.1). Taxonomy (NCBI): domain Eukaryota; kingdom Viridiplantae; phylum Streptophyta; class Magnoliopsida; order Malpighiales; family Rafflesiaceae; genus Sapria; species Sapria himalayana. The sequence continues at coordinate 802,169 of JAREIK010001561.1, read as the reverse complement.
TAATATGATTCGGTACTTTCAAGTCAGAGTTATGACCTTTTTACAAAGGCATGAATTTTTGAGCTATAAAAAGCTACATAGCCAAAACTACTCAAGTAAAATTCATGGCAAATATTTAGTGTTGTGACTTTGGGACATAGAATTTAATAGAGGGCATTACTCAAGTATGGCTATTCACCAAGGTTGTGACTCTTATCCTCAAGAAAAGGTAAAGTTATGACTTTTATATTCAGACTAATTATTAGTATCATGACATCATTGTAGCACCATAGCAATATGACATATGAGAGAAGTCAAGGATAGTTCCATGGCCACTCATAGTTCTGTAACAACTTGAGATACATGGAAGGCCATATGATATACACAAGAGATATTTTTAGTGTCATGTTCATTTCCCAATATCACAACCATATGATGATAAAGAGAGACCAGTAGCAATGCTATAGCAATTTCTCAATATCACACCCATATTATGATATGAGAGGCCATTCATAAAGTCATAGTCATTCCCAACACTATGACTTTATATGATGAGCAAGAGTAGCCACTTCTCAGTGTCATGACTTTGTATTTTAGAGTCATTCAGCCCAAGTCGTGGTCTTTACCAAGTACCACAAATTTGTATATAGAAAGATTAAGATTTACTCTAGAGATGCTGCCACTTTTAGAGTCCTGACCTCAAGCTTAAGAGATGAATGCCAAAGTTGTAGTTTTTTTATGAAAGTCATGACTACCTAGATAAAGAAATGTAGAATCATATGAGTGTAAAACAAGAAAGAAAAATTTATGGAGATTTATGAAGCCATTATTTTAGTATTAATTATTATGAGTGTAAAACAAGAAAGGAAAATTTATGGAGATTTATGAATCCATTATTTTAGTATTAATTATTATGAGTGTAACATTTATGAAGCCAAAAGTATGAATGCTTTTACACATCAATTCATTGTGCAAGTCTTAGAAGAACTAGTTTTTAATTGTGATTGATATTATATAAAATATTTTCTTAAAGGTTATACCTGTAGTGTTGAAGTCAAATTTTCATCAAGGAAAATAGTGAAAGGAAATCCTATATACATGTATGAGTATGTTGAGACTCATAGGTAGTGATAGCCCTTGTGAGGTACTTTCACTCATATGACTCCTACCAATGAAACTTGAGAGAATTCTATATTAATTATATGAGTATGATGCTTATGAAAGCTAAAAGTATAAATGCTTATAAACTATATCAATTCTTAGTCATTATGATACCTAAGGTCAAAGAACAAGGGCATACAAATAAAATAACCATCAAGAATAGTTTATGAGTTTCCTAAAAGGTATGAGATTATGAATGACTTTTGAGCAAAGATAATCATTTGTCTCAATGGTGACGTACCAAGGGGACAACTATGTTGGAACCAAAATTAGGATAGACTTCATTGTGATAAATATCTTGCATGTCATTAAGGCAATGAGTCATTACACAACAACCTAATTTTCATTATGTCCAAATATAATATAATTCAAATATAATTCAAACTAATTTGAACATCTATCACATAAATTAAATGAACAAACTTATGAATCTTTGAATAATTCCACAATCCAAAATATTTATTTTACTAAAATTTAGTTATATCGTTGTTAAATAATTAAACTACTGATAAAATCCATTTTGAATCGATATTTGGACAAAATTCCTATATATAACTCATATGAATTATATACTTATAAATATCTATTGATAAGATACTCTCACCAATTAGCTTTTGAGATACTATCTAACTAATAAAATATATATTATAATAAAGTCAAAACAATCATTATGGCTTTTTGTTGTACCATAGCTTGAAATTTTTTTTCATGGATCACCAAATTCATGGTACTATGTGTTGTTGTAGCTTCTTCATTTAGATCCTATTTCTTCAAAGTCATGACACTGGTAAAAGTTATGAATTTCACTATTTCTTCTACTTTTTTATCTTCTTCCTTCAAATCCTATTAAATATTTGTTTTAGTCATGTAATGCTTCACCATTAATAAATTAACTTTGAATTCTACTCTAATTTTTGATTTCACTATAACTACCCCATAGGGACTCATGAAAGTGACGAAAAAGCATCCATACCACCGAGACTTTAACTTCGCTAAGAATAGCTTAAGATGAGAATTAAATACTAATACCTCCTCATCAATTTTGAAATCCCTCGTTTGTAGATTCTAATCATGCCTTTTTTTTGGTTTTATAAGTTCTTCAATTGTTATAGGCTACATTCCTCAATTATTCATGTTCACTCATGTGGTGAACTCTTTTTTCTTTTGCATCCTTCAAATGTAGTTAATTGTTTAAAGGCCCAACAAGCTTGATGTTCAAGTTCAACTGGTAAATGACAAGCTTTTCCAAAAACAAGTAGATAAGGAGACATCCACAATGGAGTTTTAAATGTAGTTCTATAATCTCATAGTGCTTCCTCCAATGTTGAGACAAATATTTTTTATATGGATTGACCATCTTTTTTGATATATTTTTGATCTCTCTATTTGATACTTCTACTAATCCATTTATTTGTGTATGATGTGAAAGTTTCTTCTAATGCCTATCCTCATGCTTTGTCAAGTATGCACCACAAACATAGTTATAGAAATGACTACCTTTATCACTAATGATACATCATGGCATGTCGAACCTTATAAAAATATTTTTGTATAAGAAACACTAAACTATTTTTGCATCATTTTTGTATGTTGCTACTTCTTTCACCCATTTGACAAATAGATATGTTTCATGTTGCCTAGATATGTTGGCTAAATTTGTTTCTCAATCAAAGATCTCCACTTCAAGGATAACATTAAGTGCTATTTCATGTTTCTTAGAAATATTTTCTAATCTTTGGCATCGATCACATTGTCATACCATATTTTGGTAATCTTTATTTCATTCGTTAGCATGTAGACTATTATACAAGTCATCTTATGCTCTCTTCTTTCCTCTCTAACTACTATACTGAAACTCATACCATTTGTAAGGTAGATAATATGTATTGATATTATTTTTTTACCAAAAATTAAAATATTTTTTTCATTAATGATTTATTGCACTTTAACATTCACCCAACATGGATCCTTTTTATAATCATCTTTTTTTATGTCTCTCATAATTCTATTTTTGTGTAAGTTCTTATTAGATGTTTTTATGAATTCAAGATGATTTGTGAAACTTGTTTTATTTTTATGTCCAAGATATTTATGACAACATATGATTGATTCACAATCCAAATCATATTTCCAAATTTATGGGACATATTCTCTTTAATGACTAATATCTTTTTGTCATTATAACTTGATCTTGAACCACATAAATTAAAAAAAAAACTACTCTATCTTTTATATCAAACTTGAGAACTAATAATCTTTGTTAATGTTTTGAATACTTTCCACCGATCAAAATTATCATTCGTAAAGATTAATCTAAACTAATGTCTCCAAGAATTCTTAAAAAATATTCTTAATATATTCATATAAACCAACTTGTTGAGCATACGAGATTATAACACTTGTAAAATCTAGCTCTAAGGCTAGAGTATACATATAATCTTTTTTTCAAGCATCCTAATAATAGTTATTATTTTTTTAATGATATTATCTACTATTAACCTACATTTTTGCTTTCATCTAATCTAGAATAAAAATTTTATCTCCAAAGAGCAACTATACATTTCTCCTAATTTATTAGTTTTGTTTCCTTTGCATTTTAATTCTTAAAGATTGTTTTTCTATGTTCCAAAATGATAATCTAATATTTTAATTTAACCTGGATTTTTTTTTTGTGCAATCTCATCCATCTTAGTGCTGTAACTCTTCCTCATTTATCACTGCAACAAGCATTAATGTAGTGCATCCAAGTTCATTTGATACTCCACACTAGCAAATGTACAATGTGCCTAGCTCATTTTTCCTACACCTATCACATGTGAATAGCACCGAACTCGTTCTTCATTCCACCTTGATATTAGTGTATCGCATCATTTGTGTAGGACACCTAACTTTTTGTATAAATCTTGTTTAAATGAAATTCATATGTGTGAGGGTGTAAGGAGTTTTTATATGACTTAGATTTTGAAACTAAGTCATATAAAAATCATGATGGCAAAGTTAGTTTGAAACTAAATTATAAAAATCAAAATAATATTTTGTAAAAAAAAAATAATTTTAAAAGGCTAATGTCAATTCATATTTTGGCTTAGATTTTGTTTTAGGCTTGAATTTTTATTAAAAAAATAAATTAAATATAAAAATAAAATAAAAGCTTTTAAAAACATAGTTTATAAAAGGTTTTGACAAGTTACTATTTTGTTCATAATCAAAATTGTTTCAAAAAATGAAACAAAAAAAACATGAACAAAATAAAAAAATGAAATATTAGATTTTAAGTTATTATATTTTTTGAAAAAAAAAATGAAAGTAATACTATAAAATATTAAAAAAATCTAAGATCTAGTTTATGTTCAATTTGTTGTGATTATAAGGCATTTATTTTATGAAAACAATCAACATTATGATTAAACATAAAAAAAATAATTCAAAAAATATATATATGTAAAAGCTACTTAGAAATTTTGAACAATCCAATGAGTCAAAGTTTTCTTGTGTGCGAGTCTATATAATTTAATATTTTTTTGAGTTATTTTAAATACTTATTATAATTCATCTTGAGTTTAACACATATATTTGTAATTTTGAAGCTAGTAATAATCCTGATTTTCATAATCATCATTATATTCATTATATTCATCATCTTCTTCATTGCCATGAAATCTACTTTTAGATTATGTAAGGATCATCTACTTGAATTTTAATTCAATAAGTGATGTATTTTTCTCTCTTCTAAAATCCCCTTTTTGCATGTTCTATTTCATTATTTTCATTCACAGTTTTTTTACTCTATTTGTTTGTTTCCTAACTCCACTAATTTTATAATCTAAAAATATTATTTAAATAAAGATCAATCATATTTGGTCTCCTCCACATATAGGCAAGCTACATGAGATATCAATTTTAAATGTTCTCTTCTTTAGGCATGCACTGGATGATATCTCCTAATCATTTTATATTAATTTTATTATTATAAGTTATCTCTTAGATTAATTATAATATATGATCTCTGATATCACACCATGTGTTTTTCTTATTCCTTAATATCCTAACATTGGAAATCACTAATCTTGCTTAATCAAAATATATATTATGGTGTTTTCCTTTTAACAAATAGACATTTTTGTATTATATAATATAGCTAATGTCTTTTGTCCAACTAATTGGAATGTCATGGTCTACTCTTTTTTATAAGCATTATTTTTTAAAAAAAAGATCAAAGTCCTTAGATATCTATAAGTATCTTTCTTTATGACTTCAATACATGTGATCTGATTGAATTATCACTTCTGCATGATTTAATTTCAGAGTTGGAAACTAAATGTTTTTTATTTGAATGGCCATTTTTATAACTTTGACTATGTTATATCTTTCGCTATTTGTTTAAAATTTGACCTAGACTTATCATTTATATTGATCAACATAGCATCATTTTGAAAAATAATACATAATAAGGTATTTGATCCTAGAGATGCCGCAACTCATGTATACCACACCAAATGGATATGTATTATGTACTTAAAGGAAACATATGGTATAATTGTATTGGTAGCAAGAATTTACTTAACAACTAGCCTACTGAGGAAGAGTAATTATAATTTTATATACATATTATTAATAATATTAGTATAACATTGAAGAATATCATTCTTTTCATGTATTTACCAATTTGATTTTTTTTAAGGACACAATCATGCACTTTCTTTATTTCAATAAAAGTCATATGAATACTCTCATTTATTTTTATATATTTCTATAACTTGTTCAAGCAAAAAAAGACTTCTATGGTAGAGCTACCTATCATCAATCCAAATTAGTTCTTTAACATAGTTGTTAAATGTCTCATCTTCACTCCATTATCATCTACCATATTTTTATCATATAAATCATTAGCTAATTATTTGACCAGAATTCAAATAGTTTTTTAAATTATCTTTATTATTAAGAATTGGTACATGATATTATATTTTTTAAAATGTAATATATTCTAATAATTTTTAAAATTTTATCGCATAGCCTAAGTAACCATTGAATTTGATGTTCAAAGCATTTCAAATCCTCAAAACTATCACACTATATATTTACACAATCCAATATTTAATTCTTTGTTTCACTTAATACCCATGTGATTTATATGTTTAGTCCATGTTTTTCAATAAAATTATCTTTGATTTACAAATAGGAAAGCACTTACACTTTGTATGACTTAGCTAGCCTCTAAACCCAAATATCTTATGTTGGGGATTTATCCATACATCAATAACAATATCATACAAAAAAGTTTATAATTATTTTTAAAAAGATTTGGTTGATGTTGTTAATTTATGAAAAATACATTTAATGAGAAAAGATAATAAAAAAGTTATTTAAAAATTATTATATTTAGTTATATAAATAAAATAAAATATTTTATAAAAAATAAAGATAAAGTTAATCATCAATATCAAATGATATATCATGTTTCGTTGATAGTGTCTTATGCAAGAAGACTACTAAGAAAACTATTCCAAAAAAGGTCAAATAAGCTAAGATAAAAATTAAAATAAGTTATCAACAGACTATATATGAAATTTGTGGATTAGACTTCTTCAAGGTTTTTTTTAAGTAGATTATCAAGAATATTTGTTTATGTAGTTGCTTTTTTATCTTTCTTCAATGAGTAATGATGATTCCTCTTTGGCTTCAAACTAACTATGAGTCCATTTTAGACATTTTGGGCATGACCCATTTTTAGGTGTATGAGTTAATGTATGACCAAATATTGCATAATAACTTGAAATAAACCCACTTAACTAAAGAAGTGTTCAGAGAAGTAAAAATAGTAGTGGAAGGATGTATCAGTAACTAGACTTTTTTTTTAATATTCTTTTATTTGTTATTAAATAAATTAATAGAAAATAACTATATATTAGTTTTTTTCTAACCTTTTGTCGTTGAGTTGAGCTAGAAGTTTATTTGATTAGTGCAATATAAGTAACCAGATATGAAGCCTTATTTAGGAATGTGAATTTCATTTTTTCATTCCTTTTTATGTTTCTAACATGGTATCAAAGCATATCCCTCTGATCGCCTTTCATCTATGATTACTCATGTTAATGGTTGTGCTCCATCTTTTATCAATTCTTTTGTTGCTTCCATGAAAGATACCAATAGACCACAGTTCCTCATAGTGATGATCCCCTTATTATGGAAAGAAATAGAAATCTCATGATTTCAGGAATTGATAATGGGATTGTGTACAAAATATATGCTTTTTTATTGAAATCAAGGCTATTAATATTTTCTTTCATTTTTTAGGTACCTCTAACACCACACACACACACACAATTCCTTAGTTGAAAAAAATGTAGAATAAAGTATTTCATAACACATAGATTCTCTCATCATTTAATTTACCCTATTTCTAATCATTTTTGCTTTGATTTCTTACATGGTATTAGGGTAAAAACTTGTATTTCATGTTTGCAAAGTTTTCAATCACTATAATAATTGATGGCCATGATTCCTAGAAATAATGATGGTAATTCACATCATTTTGCAAACATCACAAATAAGGATAAGTCACCAATCAAATCTAGTCTAAATCATATGCACTTAAATATGTGTCAAATTATTGATAGTGGTGCCACTGATCACATGATCAATTAAATTGATTTATTAAATCTGAGAGCTTGCCCTACAAAACCATCATTAGTCTAACAAAAAATGGTCAATCGAATATGAAGTCCATTGGTTTAGTACATGTTACTGCAAATTTAAAACTTGATGAAGTTCTCAAAGTTCCATAATTTTGAGTTAATTTACTATTAGTTAGTAGACTAACAAAGGCATTGAAATGTATAGTGATTCTTTCCCAATTTTTATGTTGTGCAAGACATTGCTACAAGGAAGATGATTGGCAAGGGCAAGCAACATAATAACCTCTACTATCTTGTACACGATCAAAATTCAGTCTTAGCTTATATCATTAATAAGCATTCTAATCTTTGGCATCAATGTCTTGGTCACATATCATCCAATCCTCTCCAAGTTCTTGCTAAATTCAATCCTAAAATTTATTTTGATCCCAAACATATTTGTGATATTTTTTACCTAGCCAAATAAATTCATTTATGTTTTCCATCTATTTCAATTTATTGTCAAAATTTTTTGATAGATTTATTATGATATTTGGGGACCATATAAAATAATTTTTTATTGTGGGGCTCATTATTTCCTAATAATTATTGATAATCATACTTGATGCACTTGGGTATATCTCATGAGTTTCAAATCATAAGCACAAGGGATAATGCAGCCATTCATTTCTTGGGTGGAAACACAATTTAATTGCCAAGTTAAAACTCTTTGTACAAATAATTGCCTTGAATTTTCTTCTATGACATTTTTTAAATGCCAAGAGAGTTAATCACCATCATTCATGTACATACACCCCCAACAAAATGGGGTGCTAGAGAAGAAATGTTGTAATCTTTTAAATGTGAAAAGTGCCCTTTGTCTTCAAGCCAATTTTCCATTAACTTTTGGGGGGGAATATTCAAACAACTTGTTATTTAATCAATCACTTAACTACACCTTTTCTTTCCCAAAAAATCACCATAGCAATATCTCCATAAACAAGCTTCTAACATATAATCATTTATGAACCTTTGGATATATTTTTTTAAGCTACTAATCTTCTACCCACCCATAAATTTGATCAATGAGTGGATCATTGCTTGTTTTTTAGTTATCTTCTTGGTTGAAAGGGTTGTATTGTTTGTCCTTGAAAGTAATAATTTTTTTTCCAAGATATCATCTTTCATGAAGATATCTTTCCTTTCATAGTGCCCCACATGAGGAACAATATGCTATGGTGGTCCTCTCATTACCAAAAACCTTAAATGAGCCAACCAACATAAAGATAATAACCAAATCAATACCTGGTGATTATTTGCCTTCCCCAACAACCCCGTCTTCATCATTGCCTCTAAATGATTATAACATCTTTTATCAACCATTGCCTCCTGCTACTTGTTGTTATGGTCGCATCAAGCAACCAAAAGTTAAACTTAAAAACTTTCATCTATACCACGCCACTAAGGATTCTTTAGGCCAATCTTTTTCTTTGAAAAGAATACATCATCCTTTAATTTGATATATTTCTTATGCACAATTCTTTGCAAAATATCAATACTCTTGTGGAACCTGAGACTTATGGATAGGAAAGTATGGACCCAAAATGGTAGGAATATATGTATACTAAATTTCATATTCTTGACAATATCATACTTGGACAGTTACACATCTTCTCTTGGCTATCATGTTATTGGGTGCAAATGGGTATGCAGAATTAAACATAACTCTAATGGTAGCAAATATCATTACTCAACATGAAGGGATCAACTACAAGGAGATATTTGCTCATATTACCAAATTAACCATGGTTATATGTTTACTTATTATAGTTACTCTATGAAATTGGTCACTCCACCAAATGGATAGTCAAAATGGTTTTCTCCATGGAAATTTGCTTGAAGGAATCAATATGCACGTGCTCTTTAGTTTATATTGGCAGGAGGAAACACTTATAGCATGCCAAGTCAATAAGTTACTATATGGGCTTAAACAAGCCTCTCGTAGTTAGTTTCTAAACTTTTATATAGCTATTCATGAAGATGTCTATCATTAGTCAAAGGTTGATTATTTACTTTTCATAAAAATCTTTGGTAATTCCTTCTAGTGGTGCTCATCTATGTAGATGACATGATCACAACTGAGAATGATGAAAGTCATTGCTTCTCTTAAAAGAGTCTTTCCATACCTACTTTCACATCAAAGACCACGGAAAACTATGATAGTTCTTTATATTGAAATTGTTGATTATGCTTAGGAGATTTCCATATTCCAAAAGAAATATACTTTTAAAATCTTAGATGAAGTAGGCTTACATGGGGAAAACCCATCATCAACACCCATGGAAGAAAATATGAAACTCCTACATATTGTGGGAAATTTATTGAGGAATACATCCATTTATAAAACATTGGTTGGGCGAATTATTTATAAACTTATTCAATTCATATTTTAAAGTCAATTTATGCTAGAACTAGGAAAGCCTCATTTAGATGTTGTTATTCATATCTTGTGATACCTAAAAGATGCAACTTGACAAAGATTATTTTTTTCAACCAAAGAAAATTTCTAATTAGGAGATTTTGTGATGCAAATTGGGCTCAATGTTCTATTACAAGATGTTCTATGATTGGTTATTGCATTTTTTTGGTGAAGCTCTTGTTTCTTGGGGAACTAAAAAACAAACAATAGTATCATGATCTTTAGTAGAATCAGAATATCAAGTAATGGCCTCCATTACATGTAAGATTATGCGGCTTAAGTACATGTTAGAAGACTTGTAGATAAAACATCCCCAACCAATTGAGTTGTTCTATAATAGTGAAGTTGCACTCCATATTTTTGTTTATCTAGATTACCTCAAAAGAACCTAACATATTGAAACGAATTATTATGTTATTCGAGAATGAATTCAATCAGCTGTATTAGTTGCTACGCATGTTCCATTGGCTTGCCAATTTGTTGATTTGTTCACCAAACTGCTCAAACATCTTCCTTCCATTCCCTTCTTCATAAGTTTGGCATTCTTGACATTCATGCTTCAACTTGAGGGGGAGTGTTATGGGACGAAATAAAAATCTCATTATTTTAAGAATTGATAATAAGATTGTGTAAGAAATGTTGGAACTGTTTATGTGAAGAGTCAATTATGAATGTTTTTTAATTTACCTTTTTTTGTTATTTTACAAAAAAAAATTATAATGAGTTGTATTTGTGTGTGTGTGTGTGTGTGTGTGTGTGTGTGTGTGTGTGTGTGTGTGTGTGTGTGTGTGTGTGTATCCTTTATATTGTACTATAGATGATTCGGTGCATATAGATTAGCTTACGCATAGAAAATCAAATTATTAGTTCTTGTGGAATATAAGGTTATTGTTCATTATCTAGATAGACTGCATAAACCTATCAGTAAAATTATCGCACTAGATTTTAGTAGGTTTATCTTGACTATGATGAATGGTAAAGTTCTAACTTCTAGTACTAGTATACTCGAGTATATTGAATGGGACCAATATGGTATAATTATTTTGCACTAATTTGAAAAATAAAATACATTGTTGTTACTATAAACATTGGTGCTCTTATTCTTGAAGTTGTTATTTATTTATGTGTGCTTGTTAATAGTTGATTTGTTTCATAAAGAGTGAAGTCTAAAAATAAATTTATGATTTATATGAATTAGATAACTTTATTAAGCATATGGTGAATATTGATTATTGATGGAATCTATATCATATCAAAAGGATTAAAGATACACCCTAGAAGAAGTTTATAATATTTTGATATTATCAAACCTTGTAGGTAGATTTTAATCTGACAATTCAAATAAGTTAAGTAGAAAGTATTTATAAAATAATTAGAAATTGATTGAATTAGATTATTAGTGATTTGATTCAATCAATAGGTAGCTATAATCTTAATATGAGGAGTTTAATTAATATTAATTAACAAAATATATGAAATAATTTGAATAAGTGAGGGAATATAATTATAATTGTATAGTAGTATGAATTATAATTAATATAAATTATTATGTAAAATAATTTATATTAGAAGCTCGAGATCTTATCCAAGCCAAGGTCTCTTCCATAATCTTATCCTAATGCCATAAAAGTATAAAGGATTTTATTTATTTTTTTAGAATATATGTGCATATATAATCGGAATACTTAGATAAATTATAATCAAATAATTTGATTTTATCAAATTAAGTGATTCTTATTAAAATTGATTTTTGATTTTTTATATATTATAAATACATTAAAATCTTTAATAAGATATTTAAAATAATAATAAACTAAAATGCATGATTTAATGATGAATTAGTTAAGTGGTGTTTTATTTTAAAATATATATGAATGGCTTTAGAGATGTTACACCACTATATATACACTAGAAACTAGGTAATTTCTCTCTTAAAATATGTTTCAAACATCAAAAATAACTCATCCCATGAGTATTATCACCATGTTAAGTTTTTGGTTTATGATTCTCCAACAATGGTATTTTAGGAATGGATATTTAAGAAAAAATATGTGTGGATGTGTTGCAGTTTTTAAGAATATCTAAAATCCCAACTAAAACAGAGATGTTCTAACCTATATTGGATCGCTTGAACATCACAATTGTTTATTTATGGATTGTGGTGATATATTTGGTTGAATTTTTATTCATTGATTGTAATCTTGCATTTTAATTTTCGATTGAGGTGTAATTTTTTTATTCTGTAACACTTAAGAAAACCATGGCTAGTAATGGTGCCCATGGTAGTTGTCGCAATGATCAACAATGCTAGAGATGGTGACTATTGCCAATAATGCCACATATGGAGGTTGTTGCGGTTATCGCTAATGCCAGAGGTGGTGACTATTGCTAGTGGCGCCACTTGTGAAGGTTGTCGGATCAATCAATAATGTTTGAGATGGTGATTATTGCTAGTGGTGATGCCTATGGAGGTTGTCATATTGATTGGCAATGTAAGAGATTGTGACTATTTCCTTTGATGCCACCTATGGAGGTTGTCATGGTGATTAGAAATGTTAGAGATAGTGACTGTTACTAATGATGCGACTTGTGGAGGTTTTCATAGTGAGCATAAGTGTTGGAAGTGATGACTATTGCTAGCGAGGTCACCTGTGGAGGTCACCATAGTGCGTGGGTAGAGCTAGAAGTGATGATTATAGTCGGAAACATTAACTATGGTGATAGACACATCCAGTATTGGTGGATTTTGCGGTGATCTTGAGCTAGAAAGGAAGTAAATGGTGAAGTTCACGATGGCAGAAGCATATAGTGGAAATTTTCATGGTGGTAGAAGTAGATGGTGGCAAAGTTCATGGTAGATAGTGGCAAAATACATGACCAACACTTGAAAATAGAATAGATTTCATATTATTTTATTATGGCCACTACCCCAACCATTATGATGATAAACTAGGCAAAGTATGCCTAGTTTAGGCAACTAACTTAATTCTTGAAAGGTCTTAAGTTGTAACATCCTAAAATCAAAATAGCCAAGTTGTTCAACATTCATATATATGTGATGCCTAGTTGTTACATATTTGTTGCATGACAATGTGTATGTCATAGCATAGAAATGTGTATGTTGTGGCATGAAAATGTGTATGTTGTAGCATTGAAAAATATCTATTTTGGAATAGATATATAAATGTTGTGATGGCATGCATGTGTATATATGTGAAGGAATGTAAGTACATGATAACTAGTATGATTGTCTTGGGTCGAAAGATAATACACATATTTTAAATAAAAGCTCTCAATTTAATAAATATCTAAGTGAATGAAAGAATTCATTTAGAATGAATCATATGGTCTTTATCATTGGTTTGAACATTTATGCATGTTAGTTAGCATATTGTTCTTGGTACCTTACCTATATCAGACTAACTAGTTTGTAGGTACAATCAACACAAACTATAATTGGGTAATTCTGCAAATTATTTAAATGAATCACTTCTCCATCTAAATGATTCATTTAAGAACTAATCATTTTAAAATTATATGATGGTTTAAACTTAGCTATAAATAATAGCGTGCTCTCTATCTAATCCATTATTATTTTTATAGGAGCAAAGATAAGTCATCAATTTAATCTTGTTTAGCATGGCTCACTACCCATATAACAAGATTAATAGAAATTGGTATGTATGAGAAAATAATGAATTATAGACCTCCTCCCATCGAGACATATATTTTATGGTGTGAAAGCTCATTGTAATAATCCATGAGTACAAATAATCATTTTAGAATTATTGGAGGGAATCAATTCTTGTGATAGAAATCAAACTAATAAGCTCATTGTAAGTTTTTTTTAGGAAAATATCTTTCAACCCACTTAGCATAATTTTGAGAATAAACTCGATGGAACCAATAATAATGTTTGAAAAAGAAATCTTGACAAAGTCCTGACTATTTAAAATTACAAATTTGTACTCATAGATCTATGCCCAGATAAATCTCATAAAGGAGCAACTGAAGAGGAAGCCGAACCTTATAAGAAATGGGAAAAGGTTAATGAAATGTCTAGATATTTTATTTTTCCTTCTATGTCAAATATACTTAAATATAAATATTAGTCAATGACTATTGCCTATGATATGATATCTAATCTCAAAAAAATATTTAGGAATCAGACTCATTTTGCTAGGTAGAAAGCAATGACGGGTCTCATGAATACACCAATAATAGAAAGTACCCTGGTGAGGAATCATATTTTCAAAATGATTGGTCTTCTAAATAAACTAGAGATCATTGGAGCTAAGATTGATCTTGATTCTTAGATTGATATTATTCTTCAATCACTACTAGACTTTTATAAGCAACTCTACTTGAATATAATATGAATAGACAATATTTAAAAATTGACACAATTGCTTAAAGAATTGGTATAAACTGAAAGTATTAACAAGAAATCATAAGAAGTATTTGTGGAAGAAATAACTTTTTCTAAACTAAAAAAAAAAAAAGAAGAAGAAGACATTTTAGAAACATACTCGAGTTCCACCAATAGCTCCTAAGTCACAAGTGGGAGTTAAAAAGTGAAAAAAAAAATGTTTTCATTGTAAGCAGTATGGACACTAGAAGAAGTAGTGTCCAATTTATCTTATCAAAGTGAACAATTAAGGTAAATCTCAACTAATATTAGTTGAAACATGTTTAGTGGAGGTATCTATGGATACCTAGTGAGTAGATAAGACCACCACTAATAATATCTTCATTAATTTATAATGGTTTTGGGGAACCAGACAAATAAATAATGGATAAATTGATATTCACATGGGTAATAGTACCAAGGTAACTGTTGTTGTAGTGGAAGATTGTATACTTCATTTTGAGAGAAATAATATTTTAATTTTAAAATATTATTTTTATGTAACTTTGATCAAAAGAAACTTGATTTAAGTTTTTAGTATAATAAAAGATGGATTCTCCTTTTTATTCAATAGTTTTGTAACAATTTACTCGAATAAAAGGATTGTCAGATCTGATAGATTAAAAAATAATTTTTATGTTATTCAAACTATTTATGCTCCTCTACAAAAATGAGAGTCAAATACAATCAACACCTTACCACATAAAAGAAAACATCTTTTTAATAGTAGCCAAACTTATCTTTGTACCTTATGTCTAGGTCATATAAATCTAAAATGGATTTCAAAACTGATTAAAGATGAACCTTTGGGTTCATTGAAAATGAAAATACTTCGAGTATGTGAGTCTTTCTTAGAAGGAAAAATGATCAATAGCCATTTGTGGAGCCAAAGAACCAATAGAATTACTTCATTCTAATTTATGTGAGCCCATGGCTATCAAAGCAATAGATATTTGAGTATTTCATCACTTTCATTGAAGATTACTAAAGATATGAATATAATTATTTGATATGCCATAAGTCCAATACCTTTGAGAAATTCACAAAGTTCATGATAGAAATGGAGAAACATCATAATAAGTGTCTCAAAATAATATGATCTGATCATGGTGGTAAGTACCTTTTTGAAGAGTTTTGAGACTATTTGTTAGATCAATGGATTACTTCATAGTGTCTGCACCTGGTACTACATAGCAAAATGGTGTGGTAGAAAAAAAATAGGACTCTTATGTACATGGTAAGGTTAATGATGAATTATTCAGATATATATGATTCATTCTGGGGATATGTATAAAAAATAATAGCTTGTATTTTAAACTTATTTTCATCTAAATTGGTATCTACTACTATAGCTAAATTGTGGATAACATAATCCTAGTCCAAAATACATTCATTTGTGTGGTTTCCTAACACTTCAAGATAATGATGTAGAATGCTGGCAAAGAGTTATGGAATTAGAAATGCAGTCAATGCAATCCAACAATATTTGAAATCTTATGGAACTACCAGAAAGGTTAAAATCAATAAACTACGGGTAGATCTATAAGAAAAAGATATGAATAGATAGTAACATTGAGACTTATAAGGTTATGCTAATTGTAAAAGGTTCTGCTCAGAAAAAAAGAATTTATTTTGAGGAGACCTTTTTGCCGGTAGCCATGCTAAAGTAAATCTAGATTTTCATGTCCATTACAACTCATTATGACTATGAGATTTAGAAAATGAATGTGGGGACTACATTTTTAAATGGACATCTTGTAGAATATATCTATATGATGCAGCAAGATGGTTTTATAAAAAATGGATAAGAGCACATGTTGTGTAAATTGAATAAGTCCATTTATGGACTAAAATAAATATATAGATCTTGGAATACTCACTATGATAAAGCCATTAAGTATTATGGCTTTGATCAATTTCAGGATGAGTATTTATTATATATAAAGAAGTGTGATAATAATTTGATGTCTTAGTATTGTACGTTGCTAATATATTGCTCATTGGTAATGATGTGAGCTCATTGGATTTAGTTAAAATCTTGTTGTTCGGTCAAATTGATATGACAAACTTAAAATAAGCTACTCACATTCTTGGAATTAAAGTTCTACGAGATCACTTATGAAGAATA
The DNA here is from genome assembly GCA_029783825.1 of Sapria himalayana. Taxonomy (NCBI): domain Eukaryota; kingdom Viridiplantae; phylum Streptophyta; class Magnoliopsida; order Malpighiales; family Rafflesiaceae; genus Sapria; species Sapria himalayana. The sequence goes on along the minus strand of JAREIK010001561.1, from coordinate 785,400 downwards.
TTAAGCTTGTCTCAAGTTATTTATATTGATCATATATTGACTCGATTTAGCATGCAATATTCCAAGAAATGTTTTCTTCCTTTCAGCTTGGAATCACTCTATCAAAAAAATAGTGTTTCGAAACACCTAATATGATAGAGAAAATAAAAGTAATTCCTTATACATCTATAGTAGGAAGCTTGATGTATGTAATATTTTGTACCATACCTCATATTAGTTATGTTTTAGGCATGATATGTAGATATCAATCTAACATAAGACTAGAATATTAGATAGCAATAAAGCATGTAATCAAGTAACTGAAAAGACTAGAGATTATATGTTAGTGTATCGAGCAGATGATTATGTGTCTATAGGGTATCCAAACTTTGATTTCCAATTAGATGAGGATTTGAGAAAATCTACCTTGTGCTATGTGTTTACCTAGGGAATTGGAGCAAAAAACAAGATTATTATCAAGTAATCTTGTATTCTTAATTCCACCATAGAGACTGAGTATATGGTAGCTTTAGAGGCAGCCAAAGAGGCTATATGACTCGAAAATTTTTTGATAGATTTAAGGGTCATTCACTATATGCAACACTAGAAGACAACTTGGTAAATTCTTTAATGAAAAGTCTTATAGATAAAGTATTTGATAGACTTGCAAAAGGAATGGAAATCAAATGTGTGGTATCATGGCTTTTATCTAAATGAGAGATTATTGGATCTGATTTATATTAAAATTCATACATGATTATTTTCATTATATATATCTTCTTGTTATTTTAATAAAAGATTTTATAATGAGTTGAATTTAAAAAAAAAAATATATAACCTTTATTTTGTACTATAGATGATTCGGTGCATATAGATTGACTTATGTACAAAAGATTAAATCATTGGTTCTTGTAGAATATAAGTTTGTTGTTCATGATCAAGATATAATTGGACAACCAATCGGAAAAATTATGGCACTAGATTTTAGTAAGCATATGTTGACTATGGTGAATGGTAAAGTTCTAACTTCTAGTACTTGTACCCTTGAGTGTATTAAATGGGACCAACACAATATAATTATTTTGAACTAAATTGTAAAATAAAATACCCATTGTTATTATAAAAAGTATTGCTCTTATTCTTAAAGTAGTTATTATTTGTGTGTGTTTGTTAATAGTTTTTTTGATTCACATTGTGTGATGTCAAGAAATAGATTTAAGAACTCTATGAATTAGATAACTTTATCGAGCATATGGTGAATATTCATTATTGATGGGATCCATGTCTTGTCGAGAGAATTGATGATACCTCTTTGAGAAATCTTATAAGTTTTGATATTGTTAACCCTTGAAGGTTGCTTTTAATCTAGAAATTAAATCAAGTTAAGTAGAAAATATCAAAAAAAGCAAATAGAACTTGATTGAATTAGATTATCAATGATTCGATTCAATTAATGGTATATGTAATCTTAACATGAAGATTTTAATTAGTATTAAGTAACAAAAGACAAAATATTTTGAATAAGTGAGAGAGTACAATTATAATTATATTGTGGTATGAAATATAATTAATGTAATTTATTGTGCGAAATAATTTATATTGGAAGCCCGAGATCTTATTCAAGTAAAGGTATCTTCCAAAGCCTTATTTGGGTCATAAAAGTATTAAAGATTTTATTTATTTATAATAAATGTGTATATATAATCGAAATAATTAGTTTAATTATAATTGAATAATTTGATTTTGTCAAATTAATTAGTTCTTTTTAAATTGTTTTTGATTATATATATAAATATATAAAATAAATGCATTAAATCTTTAATAAGATATTTAGAATAATAATAAACTAAAATGCATGATTTTAATTATGCATTAAATAAGTAGTTTTTTATTTTTTAAATATATATAAATGGCTCGGTGATGCTACACCACTCTAGCATCATCTTATTTGCGAAACAGAACTGGAGGAGGAATTATGGGAGATGACTGAAGTCGTCTGTATACCTGCAACTAGGTAATTTCTCACTTAAAATATGTTCTAAACAATAAAATAACTCATTTCACAAGTATTATCACCATGTTAATTTTATGATTTATGGTTCTCCAACACAAAATATAATTTTCTTGATTGAAATCAAGGTTGAATATATTATCTTTCCTTGTTTAGGCAGCCCTTATACTATGTGTGTATGTGTGTGTGTAATTCATCAGTTGAAAAAATATTGAAGAAGGTTTTCCCCAACATAGAGATTCTCTCATCCTCTGTTTTACACTATTTTTGTTCATTTTTTCTTTGATTTCTTGTACATGTGCATCACTTACTCGTTCCTCATCCTCTTCCAGACCCTAATTAGAATACTCAGGAAAGGAAATTTTTCACATCTCTCACTATCAAGATTTAAGTTAGTATCATTGATGGTTCTCTTCCCATACCGCTTTCTACTAATCTTTTTTTTTCTACTTTGATCCATTGTTATAGTAAGGTTGTTTCTTGGATTCTTCATGCTCTAATGATAAATATAGTTGGTCGTCCTTTGTATATTTCTTTTGCTCATGATGTTTTACTTGATTTTTATGATAAGTTCAATCAAAGAATGATCCTCATGTTTCTAGCTTAAACATAGCCTTATGAGTCTTCATCAAGGTTCTTTCGATGTCATGACTTATTACACTAAGCTCAACATACTTTTGGATGAGCTTTAAGATTATTGTCCACCACTTGTTTGTCATTGTGGCAGAATATGAACTTGGATTAAGTATCAAGAAACAAAGACAGTGATGCAATTTCTTGTTGATCTAAATAGTTCATATGCAACAATTCGAACATAAATTTTTTTTCAAGAGCCTCTTCTCACCCTGATCCATGTTTTTTTCATGATGTCACAAGAGGAGCACCAACATAGCATTTTTATTCATCTTTCTCAATTTGAAGAGGAGCACCAACATATGCAACATAGCATGTTTGTCTCTACTTCAACTCAAGTTGCAATAGCTTTTTCTTTCTCTCATGGTCCTTAGTGTGATCGCCATATTTGTGCTCATTTTGGTGTCATGAGTTATACCATGGAAATTTGTTACAAATTTCATGGTTATTTCATAGGTTACAAATTAAAATTCTAGGCTTCATATTTTTCCTCAACTCCCCCATCACTTTTTTATCCATGGTTCAAGTAAAATAGGTTTTTGACCCTCCAGAAATTCACCTAAGGGACTATCTTGACTATAGAATAGAGTATTCAATTGATTAAATTTCTTAGTTATGAGTTGTAGTCTCTTCATCCTTCTTGCAATGCCCTTAGTTTTTCTTCATTTTCATATGTTGCTAGTTTTAACAATATCAATATACTTTAAGGTGTAACTATGTTTTTTCAACTCATTGGATTTTTAATGCTTATGCAACTCTTTATGTTTGTTATACATTTTTTGTTTTTACTTCTTAGAATTACCTTCCTGAATCAATTGTTATTTGTCCAAATTTCAAGCTATTATCATTCCATTTATTGTCATTTTTCACTTATCTAATTCTATATTTTTTGACTAATATACTATATGTGCCCTTTTTTCATTTCAACCTTTTTATCAATCAAAGGTGTCATTAATTGTATTTCTTATTGTGTGTCTCTCTCTCCTCCAATTTTGTGCCATTTAGGTCCAATCCCATGGCAAAATGATCAGAATATGTAGGTGCATTGGCAAACTTTATATTTTTAATGGTTCTTCCTTTATTTCATCTTTGTCTAATAATTGTGTTTATACTATTTTTTCTTTATGTATGATATTTGACATTACCATCTTGGCCACTTTTCTAATGTTAAACATTATTATATAATAAATGATTTTAACTTATCTCATTTTTCTTATTCATCCTTTCCATGTCAGATTTGTCCTTTGGTTATGCAAAAGTGACTACCCATTATTTATCACAATGTGTTGAAACCTTTTATTTTTGACTTGGTGTACATTGACACATAGGGACCCTTGTTTGAGATCTTTTGACTTAAATAGAGGCTTTGATTAAGTGTATTGTTATACTTATAAATCTCAAGTTTATAAGGATTTATAAGAGTTTTGTACGGAAATAATGCATTTAAAATAAAAAACTAAAATTTAAGGCCGATTTCAAAAATATGCCCAAATTAGTGCGTCTGGAAATAGTATGGCAACACCCATCGTTGTGAACGGTAGTCATTACCACACTGTTGATTTTATAAAATTAGAAGTCTACATTGTGAATGTAGACTATTAAAAATACTGTTGAGATCCCATTATTCCTCTCGCCCCCTCACCCCTCTACCCACGCCCATCTCCTCTCTCCCTCTCTTCCAACCTCTCTCCCCCAGCACATCTCCAAGAGCTCCTTCGTGGAGCTCCGTCGAGCTCCAGCAAGCTCGACGTGGACCACCATAGTGGAGCTCGACGGAATTCGATGAGCTCCACGTTGGAGCTCAAGGAGCTCCAATGAGCTCAACGTGGAGCTTCGTCAAGCTCAAGGGAGCTCGAAGTGAAGCTCACTAGAGCTTGATGATGGAGCTTCTGGAACTCCATCATGGAGCTCACTGTAGCTCCATGATGGAGCTCCAGTAGGCTCCTTCGTGGAGCTCGACAAAGCTCCTCAAGCTCCACGTCGAGCTTGACGAGCTCCCTCGTGGAGTTACATCGAGCTCCACGATGGAGCTCTAGTGAGCTTGAAGTGGAGCTCGTGGAGCTCTGTGATGGAGCTCCATCGAGCTCCACGATGGAGCTCCGTCGAGCTCCACGATGGAGCTCCGTCGAGCTCCACGAAGGAGCTCCGCGACGGAGCTCCACGATGGAGCTCCACGATGGAGCTTTAGTGAACCCTTTCGTGGAGCTCAATCGAGCTCCATGATGGAGCTCTAGTGAGTTTTTTCGTGGAGCTCCGTCGAGCTCCTACGAGATCGACGGAGCTCCTCGAGATCCATAATGGAGCTATAATGAGCTCTTTCATGAAGGTCCATCGAGTTCCAGCAAGCACAAAGTGGAGCTCACTAGAGCTCGACGATGGAGCTCTTGGAGCTCTGTTGTAGAGCTTAACGAAGCTCCTCTAACTCATGGAATGAGTTCACTAGAGCTCCACGAGCACCACTATGAAGCTTCAGTGAGCTCCTTCGTGGTGATGTGGAGCTCCACCGAGCTCTAGTGAGCTCGAAGTGGAGCTAGCTAGAGCTCGACGATGGAGCTCCATCGTGGAGCTCGCCGGAGCCCCATCGTGGAGCTCGCCGGAGCCCCATCGTGGAGCTCACCGGAGCCCCATCATGGAGCTCGCCGGAGCTCCTTGAGCTCCACATCGAGCTCGACAAGCTCCACTAAGGAGCTCCTGGAGACTGGCAGGGGGAGAGGGGTGGGAAGAGAGGGGTGAGAGGGGAGGGCATACGACGAGGAAAGACGGGCAAGGGGCGAGGGGCATAATGGGATCTCTATAATGTTTCAATAGTCGACATTTACAATGCCGGCCTCTAATTTTAAAAAATCAACAGCATGGCAATGATCATCGTTCACAACAATGGGTATTGTCATGTTGTTTTCTGACACACTAGTTTGGACATATTTTTGAAACCGGACTTAAATTTTAGATTTTTTATTTTAAATACATTGTTTTCGCACAAAACTCAATTTATAAGCTACTAAAAAAGTAACCATTATTTATTTATTTTTTACTTTTTAATTATTTTAATTTTTATCTTTTCGGCTACTTTTTAAAAGGAAACTTTGACCCAATTTAATCCATTTTTATATGATTCAAAGTCTACTCATGGTTTAATATATTTTTACTTATTAAAAACGTAAAAGTGAGTTATGATGCATGTATAAATGATATCCTTTGTGCACCCATTGCATTAACCTTACATAGACATCCTTAACTTGAAAAAAAAATATGTATTTATATTCTTATGCATGGAGGTTTGATTTCTTTTCATCTGGGACTTGAGTTTTTGATTCTTTGAATGAGTAAACTTGTCTTCGAAGTGCATGATCGACTACAACATTATCATCCTAAGATTTCAAATATCTTTATTTGATGCTTGATCAATTTTTTTGGCATCTATTGAGATCCCAAGCTTGAGATAAATCTTTATGTATATTCTTCAGCTAATAGTCTTGATTACTTTTCATATCGGCCTTGAATTCTTTATTCTTTGAAAATTGCATTTGTTTTCCAAGAGATTATTACTAATCTCAATTTCAATCATTAGTAACCAATGACCTTGATTTGTCATTATCAAAATATTAATAACCTTAGGCAAAGAATAAGAGGAGAAAGTGTCACGACCTCTAGGCACACTCACTTGGGAGCTACGATATACTTGGTTTAATTAGTTAAATTTAATAGGATTTAAAATATTTTAAAATCCAATATAAGGAATTTTTGTATTTTTATTGCTGAGATTTTATAAATTTAGTAAATACTCATAGTGTACTTATAAAAATAATAGGAAGGATATTTATTAAAAATATGGATCCAAAATAAATGAATCTATATTAAAAATTCTAGAAAAAAATATACTATGAATAGTACTACTTATGGTCAACTGCATGTATATATAAAGCTGCTAACAAATCAATAATAGAATCTTCCTTTCCCATTTTTCATGTTAGTTTCATTCTAATTTACTCACATCCTCAAATATTCAATGGAAACAAGTAAAAAAACTATGTCAAAATACCTCATATTTAGTAATTTAAAACATATCAAATTCTAGAAAATATCATAAATATGCATAAATCATCAAATTAAAAAATTCACATGCAAAAGCCAAGACATTTTCACAAAATGACACCTATGGTAATATACATAACAAGATTTCAAAAAATTCATCTAAATGCTCCATCAAACCCTTAACATAGATCTATAAGCTTCTGAATCGAGTTTGACCATCAACATTTTCTTAACTTGGGAAAATAAGGGTGATCAATTAATACCCAATAGGAAAATCTCAAGAAAACATGGAAGCGTTTATATTTTACCTCCTTAGTCACGTGTGTTTACCAATATACAATTTAAAAGTTTATGAATATATTTTGAAATATCCATACATATATTTATACATATGTATGGCTATACAAATTCATGAAACCATAATTAATGTGTGTAAGCTTTTGAAATATTCATTTTTGAATATTCATCCTATTTTTACAAATATACATAATTTATGCATATCGAGGCTCCAAAATGTCACAACGAGACATGTAGAGGAAAAACTAACCTGCTAGTTCTAGCCTAGCTACCACCCAACAACCACCACCTTCACATAGTAAAACTCCACTTTAAGTGTACAAAAGAGTTTATGCTAATTCTTAAAATGACATATCTAATCTATGCATTCATAGATATTCTTATAAATTTGGTCCTCTGTGAGTTTTTTAGGACTAATAATTACCTTAAAATATCATATCCAAAATATATATTTTTCCAAAATTATTCAAATTTCATTAAAAATATTATATAGCTAATATAACTTCAAACTATTTCTGATAGGATTTATACATGTTTATCAGCATAATACCATTCCAAATTAGTCAAAAAATATATCGACCATACTTTTTGATACTATTTACATATAACCCAATACTATTTTCATATTCTTAGAAAAAAACTTTCTTTAAAAAATACATGGGTAAATAAGTTTCTAAATTTATCAAAATATTATTTTTTAGTATCAAATTAATGAGTTTCCATCAATTAATCATAGATCTTAATTAAATGAATTAAATTTCATGAAACTCATTTTAAAGAACTCAAAACAAAAGGTTTATAACCACATATATAAAACTACAAATCAAAAACCATGTATTTATAACTAATAATATAAAATATAAAATTTCACATTGAGTTTCTAGAGATTTACTATCTCAACCAAGCTTTTCCAACCCTAAATCATCAATCCATAGCTCCAATATTTCAATCTAAACTCTATCACCACAATTAAATTCAAATAAAAATAAAAGAAAAAAAAGGTTGAGAATTTGTGTAATTGCAAGCCTAATTTAATAAACATAACCTAAACCTTAATTGTCTAGACTAAACCCCTTATATGAATATTTTTGGGTGAAACAAAAGGTTTATTGAGCTTAATCGCGTCATGAAATGAATTTTCACCAAAAATTATAAATTTTATGTTTTATTTCAATGATTTTAGTGAAAAAAATAAGGAAGAATTGAAGAAATCCGAGAAATAAAAAGATAAATACAAGAGAAATCATGAAATGGAGAGATAAAAAAAATAAAAATTTTATTTTTCATTTTAAGTAATTGTCCAAATTGCCCTTAGGGTTTCTGACTGGCCTAACTTCCTCTCTAAATCTTTAAATCTAGTAAATTTAATATCATTCTTCACCATTTTTTATTTCTAAATCATTTTTTTAATATAAAAAAAATCAATAACTTTATCTTATCTTATTTAACTAACTTGGCCAATTAGAGCAATGACAAATATGGAGAAATTTTGTTTTTTTGTTCTGGGCCTCACATAAAGAGAAGAGGAGTAGTGATTATTAAATTTTCAAGTTATTTTTATAGATATTTTCGCCAAGATTATCATGAGTGGAGCGAGGAGATGAGAAGCTTGAGTTTTTTCAGGAAAATAATATTGTTGGTGCGAGGTTAGAGGTATAAGGTGAAAAGTTTTTTTTTTTGAGTTGGATCAAATCCCTACGTGATCCAACCCACATGTTTTTTTTGGACCTGGCATTGATTTATTTGGATTCGACCCAAATGTTTTTTTATCTGACTCATCTATTGTTTTTTTTTTTGAATCTAATATAAACCTTTTGATGGATGACATGGATGGGGTGGAAGCATTTTCAGGTTGATGCATTTAAGTCCACCAAAATGTAGTTATTTATAGTTTTGACAATGCAAACATAATTTTTTTTTTATTTTCTTGCTAGTCTCTCCCACTCATCTACAAAGTGCAAGAATGATGCCTCGTCGTCCTTGCTTATGATAACTACATCTTTTTTTTAGTAATATTTTCCTTGTCAAATGTATTCTTTGTGCATCTTGTGGTTAAATTTTGTAATTACTTGAAATTTAGTAATTTATTTTGGGAAAATCCAGTTTTGGGTACCAAAACAAAAATTTTTATGCCTTGGTAACTTTTTTTTTAACTTTTGGAGCACAAAAGCAAAACTAATTAGTTTTTTAAGTTTTTGGTGCACTCAAATGCACAATTCCCACCCTACCCTTAATCCAACCACATCATCATGCTACATCAAAAAAACTAAAAGATATTATTTTCAAATACAATATTTATATTATAAATATACATAACATAAATATATTATTTTCAAAAACATTATAATTAAGCACACACACACACACACACATATGTTATATGTTTTTAAAAATTATATATAGTATATATATTTATGTATCATATATATATGTATAACATTTATCATAAGATATTTATTTTGTTAAATCTTCATGGAGATTATGTTGAAGGAAAATCATTGATGTTGTGTTATCCTACAAAAATGTTTGTTTTTCTTCTTTGATTGTAGCTCTAAGATTTATTACATCAAGATGTAACTCAACATCAGGGATCCAAAATAGATAATTCTTTCACAGCATTTCAAGTGTCACAAATTTGAGTTTTATAAGATTTGACATTGTCGAGGACCTTTTGATATATGACAAAACCAATTCAAATCAATTATGATAAATTAATAGTAACACTAGCTTTTGACTTATATTCAACAATATATAATAAAATCAATATTAATATAAATAAACAATATGTAAATAACCTTGACAAATTTATCTTTAGAGCAATTCCTACTTCAAAGCAACTCATGTTGAAAACATGTATAAAACTAACTACAGCTCAAAATAAAGTCGAAAAAAAATTTATATTATTTTGTATCTCTAGATATATAGTTGAAGAGAGATAAAAAATTGTTAAAAGAAGACAAAGAGTGTGTTTTAATGAGAAAATGAGAAATGTAAAATGAGGCTTTTTAGAGATAATTTGCATGCAAAAATGGGAATCCCTTTTATAGGATTTGCAAATAACTTTTGTTATCGATCTTAACATGAGTAATAAGGGCTAATAAATAAATATTTATATCTCATGAATGAGTTCATTCATCATAATTTACAGAGCACGTATATAATATTTTTTATCTGTACATTTGTTTTATTTCACTATATATAGGTACAAAAATAATAAATCAAATTTTTCATCAATTTCATTTTAAGTTGTAGTTAGTTTTACAAGCAACCTTTCGTTATTAACTTCTCCTTGCCATAGTTTTTCTATTTCATATATGGAGATTATTTAGCATTTCACAATCATACTTTAGGTTGGGTCTTGTCAGTCTTGCATAATATAAACTTTGACACAATTTTCTAGGCCCAATTTTAGTTTATATGTGTTGCATATACATATGACAAGTAATTGATATATGTGTATGGTATAACATACAAGTCATATGGGTGGGTTCACTTTTAATAGATACATTGAATGTATTTCCAAGTTGAGCAAATTGTTTCAATCAAACCAATCTATTTTGGTTTACTTGGTTTGGTTTGCTTGGTTTAGTTTGGTTGCTTAGTTTGCTTTTCTTGATTTATTTGGCATTATTGTTTTATAAAATATTATATTGTATGCAATTTGATTTATTGTGTGTATACTATTGTTCATTTGTTTTTTTGTGCATGTGGAAGATTCTAGAGACAGGAAGAATAGAAAAATGTATGGTGTATTTGCCCATTATTGATAGCTACTATATATATTGGAAGAAGAAAAACAAAAATCAAAATATTTCATCTCTATCTCCTAAAAAAACACATTAATTGTCTTTGTGTTTGATGATACAAGAGAATTGAAAAAAATAAAGAGTTTGATCTTTAGCTCTATCATGGTCACATTATAAAAAGATGCTAGATAACAGGAGCATAGGGTTCTATTGGTTAAGAAAGGTTCTCCTTCAAGTGCATGATGGCATAAAGGAATAAGATACTAGATTGATAGGTGTTTACTTGAACAAGAAAATGGGTTTTCCTAGAGTTTTGTAGAATAAAGAAATGCATTGGAATGAAGAATTATAGAAGGCGGTTTCAACATTGGACACCTCTTGCACATATGATGTGCAAATTGAGAAGAAACCCATCTTTTATTGTTTTTTGGATTGGTTAGTGTATTTGTCTTGGATCATGGTTGTATCCTTGATGTTTTTAGTATTTTAGTACATAGTTGGAACCAATAGGTCAATATGATTTTCACATCAAAATCAAAGAATTTTATATGATAAAATTTTTATGTATTTATTCCAATAGGTCAACATTGCATGTTTTGTGGTTGTGCAAAAAGTGTTTGAAGTGCAATGTGTACAAAATGAAGCTTTGGTTCAATAAGGCAATCTTGCAAAATCTATTCTCAACATTTTAGGATCTAGTTAACAATAGTTCTCACTAAAACTAACTTGCATGAGTTCTTTGTGTGAATTTTTATATGAGTATATTGATATAGGTATTATTAGGCGAACGGCCAACATTTGACTTTATCATCATCAAATATGAGAACCAAGGTTCTACCCGTTACTCTCATACAAATAGAGAAGGAGGTTTGGATTTCCCTTCTCAAGGTAGCACCATTGCAACTCAATGGGTGAGACTTTCACTCGAATGTAGAATAATGAAAGTAGTAGTGCCACTCTTCATACTTAATGGTTTGGCCTATGAATTCCATAAAAAATTGTAGATTTGAATTGCATGCACAAACAAGAAAATGGTAATGTCTAACATGTAAGGGCCTTGCTACTTTAAGATTGAACCATTTGTTTGATAGCATGTATGTGTAGTGCAATATTTATACATTTGGTAAGAGAGAGAGAGAGAGAGAGTGTGTGTGTGTGTGTGTGTGTGTGTGTGTTTATTCAAGAACTTTTGCATCTGGTAAGAGTGTGTGACTTTGTGTGCAATGCAATGTGTGTAGTGCAATATTTGTATATCATATAAGTGTGTGTATGTGTTTGTGTGTAGGCGTTTGACTTTCATACTTAAGTGTGTTATGCATATTTGTAATGGTTATGAATTGGTAGACACTTAGTTTATTCATGTTGGGTTTGCATGGGTTGGACAAATCGTGTCGAACAAACAATGGTTAATCGGGAGGAGTAAAATTAAATTTGGTTTAGGTTAAAATTAAATCTTGTTTAATTTTAATGATTAAATTTAATATTTTATTTGGTTGTCATGTTTTTTATGTGTACAAATATGAAATGATAAATTTATTATGGTTGATGTGTGGCATGTTAAATAAAATATGAAGAAAATAAAAAGTGAAGATATGAAGAAAATAAAATAAAGTTGAAAAGAAAAAAAGGTGTGGCATGTTAAATAATGAGATTGAGCATAGATAGTAGAGTGAATACGATAAGCAAATAACAAGGCCACCTCTACTTTGTCCTAATAAAAAAACATGAAAAACAAATTATTTGTGCTATTGGTAATCATCAATTCTTTGAAAATGTTGAAAGAAAAGAAACCAAGGAGGCCTTGGGAGTCTTTTCTTTAATGCATGGAGACTCTAATTCTTTCATCCTCCTCGTGTACTACACATACCTATGGTATTGTTAGAGTTGTTAAATGGGCCAGTGGCCTGGGCACGGGCACGGCTTGTGGCCTAGCCCAATACATCCTTTTATTATTTATGAATATTTAAACATTAAGTATGTCATTACTTTATGAATTTTAATTATTTAATTAAAGCTAGACATATTTTGGGTGCAGACAAATTTTGGATAATTTTTAAAATATATCTTTTGGAATTAAAAAATATATTTAGGAAAGAAATGATAAATTACAATTTTTAGAATAATAGAAAACTTTAATTTTATGAATAATTAAAAACTAAATTTTTGGAATGCTAATAAATTAAATTTTAGCCAAATAAAAAAAAATATTTTTCAAGATTAGAAAAAATATATTTTTGGTAGAATTTAAATTTGTGTTTGTACATTTTTACTTTATGGCGATAAAAATTATGTCTTACCAAAACATTTTGTTTATTGATTTCTTCATAATTATTACATATATATAATTAGTATGCATCATGTGTATTATATCTAAAATTAATTATGTTGTGTATTTAATAATTTTATCAAAAAACAACAAAAAAATAAAAGATTTAAACTAGAATGACCAAAATTAATTAATCAGGTTTTTTGGAAAGTAAAAAAGTTTTGATATTAAGTTTCTTGGTATTCAAACACCAATTTTACCCAACAAATAGTATCAGAGTAATATTGATCCCACAAATAGTATAAGAGTAATATTGATCCAAAAAAATAGTATCATGATGAGGTAGATTATTTTTTTTAGTGATTAGAATTTTGTTTCTCTAGCTGCTAATTATTCATTCTTCAAGATAAAAGAAAATAATACAATTAGAATAATTAAGTTGAAACTATCCAACTATTCAATCTTGAAAGCAAAAATATTAGATCATTGAATAACTACTAAATTTTTAGATTTGGCTATTGGTGAACCAAAATAGGACTGAATGAGTGATTATGATTGGGTGAAAGTGCATTACAAGGCCTCCTCCACAATTCAAGAGTAGGTTGGGTTAAGTAATTTTCATCATATTTCCACAATAACAAAGATGAATGTCAAGTGTAAAAAGATTAAGTCAATATACAAAAAGAATTAGGAATAAGACAATTAATTTAATGTCTATTTAATATAAAATATAGATGATATGGTTGCACATATGAGTGATTTCTAAGGATTGGTTAATCATATGATATCCATGAAGTTGATTCTGGATGACAAGCTCTAGACATCATGGCTCCTCAGCTCACTTCCCAATGTTGGGAAATACTTACTATATCCTTGAGTATCTCAATCCTAGACTATATCCTCTAAATATACTTCTTTGTGTATTATCATTTCAAACAAGAAAAAAAGGAAAAGCAGCATCACCACTAGACCCCCACCGAGAAATTAAAGGAAAATCCTTATAGGGGGGAGTCCAAGGGTAAGTTATAGTAAGATGTTACTACTATGATTCAAGTGTGATATTTTAAATGGAATTGACTAATAATGAAAGAAACTCCAAGAGAAACATAGGAGAAGACATGATACCATATGAAAGGTAGACATGTTTGCCATGAAGAGTGGCATTCCCCTTATTACTGATGTTAGCCTGGCCAACAAGGTCAGTTAAAAAAGTGACAGGTGGCTAATCTAGCAGTCACTTTTTATGTTACTTTGAATCTTAATGAGTTTATGTTATATATGTCTAGTGATTATAGTATTTTCAAGATGAGAAACAACGAGATATTGAAGGTATTAAGCATCAAGGATTTTTGTATAAAGATTAATATGAGATGTTAGTTGGTTATGAGGTATGTCTGACATATCATAAATATTCAAATGAACATATAATATGTGTGAATTTTAGATAATATGGATGTTTGGTATGCAACACACCAAAAAAAAACTAATTATTTTGGTGAATATTCATGTTGTGTTGTATTAAAAAGAGTTTTAAACTGAATGTTTTTACTAAATTGTGATTTTTGATGGAATATGATAAATAGTAATAAAATTAAGATTTTTTGGGTAAAATAAAAACTTGGTGGATTATTGAGAAAGAAGGAATAATAAGTTATGCAAAGTCTAACGTCTTATTGACATATTATTTCACTAAGCAAAAAATTCTATATGGTTGTGAAGCTTTCTTTGAATTGTAGTCACACTAGCTCAAAATAACATTTGTGACTATAATATTAATTTTATATCACAGCAATCAAATGTCCTACTAGCACTCAACATTGTGGCAAACCTTTAGCACTATAACTCTTTCATTATATCACCAATAAGTCCAAGGAAAAAGGTGTGACACTATTCCCAATACCATGACTTTGGATAAATAAAGTTCCAGAAAGTAATACTCGATCTATGGTTATTTCTAAGGGCATGACATTTGCTCTGAAGAAAGTTCCAGAGACCAATATTCAAGCTATGGTGATTTCTAGGGGTGTGACTTTTTCTCTAAAGAAATGAGCAAAACCATGGCTATCTTCAATGCCATGGCCATCTAGGGCAAGTGAGAGACCAAAGTTGTAGCCTATTTTCATCACTATGACTTTGGGTTATAAAGATAAATCATATAGCAGCAATCAATCTCTGTACATACCCGTCTAATACAAGTAATACATTAAAACTATGGCTCATTATTAATCCCATGAATTTGTGTACTAGATATAAAATGAGTAGTCATAGCCATTCTTAAAGTTATGGTCATCTAATGCAAGAAAGAGACCAAAGCTATGGCTCATTTCTATTTCCATGGCTTTGTGTTTCAGAGACAAATTATGTAGTCGGGGTCATTCCCAATACAATAGCATTTTTAAGATAGAAGAGACCAAAGCTATGATTTTCCTAAGAAGTCATGACTCGGAACTTAAAGTTCATTCCCAGTAGCTCAAGTATAAAAAGAGAAAAATGATAATTTAGAAAAAAAAAGTTAAATGTCACAAGAAAAGAGATGGAAGCTATGGTTTTGGGAGACAAATTGTTCCCAACCTTGGAAAAGATTCAATAGAAAATAGGCGATACAAGGCACAAGTATAAACCCTAAGTGGGAGTAAATTTTAGCTCTCCCTAAAGGCTAATTTGAGGCATGAAAATTGAGTATTGTGTATTTAGGGTTTAATTCAAAAGTTCACTTAGGGACTATCATTGGGAACCAAAAATTCTATAAGATATGTCTTTAATTATCTCATGTGAATTATTTCCAAATATCATGCTAAATTCAGGTTTAAGGTTATATTTTATTACTTTGTGATGGATATATTGTGAATGAAATTTATATTTGGATAATGTTGTTATTTGTTTATTGATGAATATCATAATTATATAGAATTGAAATTAAAGTTTTGCTATTAGTGGTTTTGTGCATGCTATCCTAGTGAATGGTTAACTATATGCAATAAAGCACACTCTTGCATAATACTAGGAAGTAAATGATATCCATTTTGATCATGATACATGAGACAAACCAATATGTTAAAACTCAATATTGAGTATGTTATTCATGCAAGTATGATACTTAAGAAGCTAAAAATATAAATACTTTTATAAGCAAATTCATTATGCATATCTTTGAAAAACTAACTATTAATTTGTATGAATCTTTTATAAGATATTTTCCTATGGATTTTATCTTTTGTGTATGAGTCACATATCATCAAAATGGTGACAATCATATAAGTTATTTTCTATTATATGACTACCACCAGTATGAATTAAAAAAATCTTATATTAATTAAAAGAGTATATTATTCATAAAATTGAAAGTGTCAATACTTTTACTACCATATCAGTTTATATCTATTTGACACATAGGGGTGGAGAATAAGAATAAACATACCAAGTAACCATTAAGGAAAGTTGATGAGTTGCCTAAAAGGTATGAACATGTGGATGATAGTCATGTAGCGATGATTTATTGTTTTAGTGATAAAGTACCAAGGAGATAACTATGAGTAGATCATTATTGAGGAGATGTCAATAATTGATAATCACTTTGTATACTAATAGGGCACTATGACATTTCAAAATAATCATATCTTTATCCTATAACCAAGCCCAATAATATCCAAACTAATTAGATAAGTCATCATGCATCATGAAATACACTAATGCAAGAATTTAAGAACCTTACCTAAAACGTAGTCTTATCCTTTCAACTTGCATGACCCATATACTTGCGAAATTAATTGGATGAGAAACTATTGCCCAACGAGGTTTTGGGACTTCACCTAATTTTAAATATTGAACATCATAAAAAGTTAAAATGAGTTTTTGGTGCAATTATTGGGAATTATTTAGTTTAATTGGTTAACTTTAGTTAACATAACTATTGTTGAAAAAAAATAATTCTGTTTTTAATAGTTTGGATATCAATATCTTACTTTTGTCCCTCAATTTGTTTTGTTTAACTTATGCTACTTGTTTGTAACTTTTTGTTGGTGTTTTTTTTTGTAGTCTTGCATCCTATATGAGCAGAAACTATGCAACTGGGCTAATACCTCAAGACCCAAAGATTAGAGAACCAGAAGACTTCTTTTGAGATAGAGAGTTAAGAAAAGCTAGTAGAAGGAACTAGTAGTAGATGTGTCAAACTGGTCATATTGTGCCTGCACAATTCATTTCAATGAGGCATGGTCGTGCCACCATGTCAGGCAAGGCACAGGAACCAGCTGGCTAGCCCAACATGGCATAATGGCACAACCAAGTGCAGAGCAGTGTCGGACCATGCTAAACCATCTCTACCAAACTCATTGCATGAAAACACAACAAATAGTCAACTTACATGGATAGCCAATTGCAATCAGCCACATAAGCAATATCTAACTTATGTGGCCGAATTAAAAAAAACTAACCTACCCCATCCAATAGTCACCCGACATGACTTGAACTGTGACCTATAGTTTCTCCCAGGTCCTCGAGCCAATGGATTATGCCACCAAGCCAGACACATGGATGCCTAGCCCAAAATGAGGCATGGCTTGTGCCTGCCTAGTATAGCACAAACCGTGCCATGAGACTGCATGATCTAGGACCATGCATAATTCCAAACCATGTCATGGTGGGCCAGGCATGACTAAACTATGTCATGCCACAGGCCATGCCCATGCTACCCATCCTGGTTGACACCTCTAACTAGCAGCAATAAGATGCCCAATTAGGTGATATGAAAACTATACAACCACCCATCATCCACACCTTATGAGATTATTGGTAGCTTATGATGATAGATAGTTACTTTAATATTTGGATACAACTCATAGAAGTCAACTATTTTGAGTTACTGCTAAGTCTAATAGTGAATGTTGAACAATATTTGTAGAGTAGGATGATTTTAGAGGATCTAAATGAGCATTTCATTATATTTTTGAAGTTATGCAACATAGTTAAAATGAATGAAGTTATTTTGGTTGCCATCAGGTTATGTATATTCCATTTTTCTTTGAAAGATAAGACATGAAATTGGTTATAGTATTTAGTTTGAAGCTCAATTAAGAATTGTGATGAATTTGCACAAGTTTTCCTTATAAAGTTCTTTCCACCTCAAATCACCTCATAATTATAGAGTGAGATAAGCTAATTTCATTAAGATGAATTTGAGATTTTCTATGATTTTTAGGATCAATTTTAAGAGCAATTGAGGAGATGCCCTCAATATAGGTATGAGTTGTGGTTCCAAACTCAAGCCTTTTACAACATTTGGAACTATATAATGATGTGTATAATTGATGTGGCCTCGGATGGATCAATTATGAATAAATCACTCAAGAAAGTATATTACTTATTTGAGGAATCAGAAAAAAATAATTATCAAACTCTAAATGATTATTTCTTTGAGATAAAACAAGATTGTGTATTAAAGTAAGATAGATTAACCACAATAAATACAAAGATCGAGGTATTTCTAAAAAGATGAGAAGCCTAAAAGGAGAAGCAAAAAGAATTGAGAGAAATCAATATTATGCAATCACAAGAAATGACAACTTTTGACCTCATTTATCAAGTGGATATGGCCATTAAATTGCAAATAAAAATGTATCTGTTCTGACTCAATATGAATATCCTAACTAACTATCATACTAATGTTAAAAAATCATGATAATTTTTTATATGGAGGATATAGAAGTGGATAGAAGAATATTTGACAAGTCTTAAAGAATTTTGGGAATAATATTATGGGATACAATATTCAAGGGGGGTCGAGTTTAGATTATCCACATTCAAGACCTCAAAAAAATCATTTACTCAATGACACATTGATAGAATTTTTGACCTAAATGAAATGGAGAAATAATTTTCAAGTAGACTAATTGGAAAGGCTTGAGTCAAAGTTGGAACAAACAAATATGATAATGAGTATAATGAATCAAATTAGACAATTGTTGCTATTAGTGAAAGAAGAGCATTAATAAACTATTGAGTGATAGTGAAACAAAGCCAAAGAAGTACTTTTCAATTATGCTTAGAGTTGGAAAAAAAAATTATGGAAAACAAATGGAGGAGACTAAAACATAGGATGATGTAATAAATAGTATCGTGACTTTTTTAAAAGTCACTTCTCCCACCATGACTTTCCCAAAATTCATGGCTCTTACTATTACGTACTTATAGTCGCAGCTACTACCATAACATTTTTAAAAGCCTCGACACTCACCGATGTTGCTTTTTGAAAAGCCATAGTGCTCAAAGAATAGAATGCCTAACCCAACCACCTAGCTAAAATAGAAGAAAGAAGAGTATTGGAGGAGTGAATTGAGATTACCTGAAGTAATGTACATATGAATGTGATAGAGAATGATGTTGAAATTAATTTTCTTCCAATCCTTCCTTTTTCATAATGTTTTAGAAAGGAAAAATTGGATAAATAATATGAAAATTTTCTCTATATATTTTGTAAGTTACAAGTCAATATCCTATTTTCTGGGGTATTGTCTCAAATATCTAATTATGTAAAAATCATGAAAGATATCATGAGCAGTAAGAAAAAGTTAGAGATATTTTGTATGATCAATATGATAAAGAAATATAAAATAATTATTCAAGGAAAACTCTTGATGAAGTTAAAAGATCAGAAAAATTTTATAATATCATGTGTAATTGGGGAGCACCCCTTCCGAAAATACTATATGATTTAGGATTGAGTATCAAATTGATGTTTTTGTTAATATCACAAATATGAAACCTCAACTAGATAACTTCAACCTCTTTCTCACTATAATTGGCCAATTGATTGATGATGTGCTCAATAGGTTTTATTGAAAATGTTTTGGTCAAGATTGTTATATTTACTTTTTTTTGTAAATTTTGTGGTTTTAGACATGGAGGAAAATCAATATGCTCTGTTGATCATGGGATGACCATTTTTAGCCATTGGACAAGCTTTCATTGATGTAAAAAATGAAGAATTCATACTTTCTATTGGTGAAGAACAAATGAAGTTTAACCTTTATAAAAGTGTATAAAGTCTAGATAATGATGAGAGAGATTGTTAAAGGATTGATAACCTTCTCATCACTATAATGCAACAAAAAAATAATTATGGAGCAATGCAAGTGAATCTAAGACTAAGGAGAGTGATTGTTATGAAGTCATAGCATTTTTTATAAACACGACTTCAGAAGAGTTCAAATAAGTTTGCTCCAAAGTGATAGAAAAGGAAAGTGAAATACCCAAATTCTCTTCCAAATTGCAACGAGAAAAAGATGTAGAGTATTTAGTGAAATTTCTGACAATGAAAGTAGAGCTAGAATCTCAACTAGTGGCTGATAAAATAATATAAGAATAAATAGTTTTAACAATAATTCTAGAAGATTCAAAAGAAGTAAAATATAAAATGAAGGTAATAATAAAAGTCATGACTTTGACTAGTGCAATGACTTTGGAAGTATAGAAACCAAAGAAAGAAGCCATGAAAAGCCACTACGTCGTGACTTTAAAGTTCCAGAAAGAAAAATTTCAAGTTGTAGCCCAAGAAAAAACCATAATAAAGCCAATGCTGTGACTTTGGAGTTTTAGAATGAAAAACCTCGAAATGCAACCCAACAAAAAATCACGATAATCCATAATGCCATGTCATCCAATGAAGATGAAGCCATGGTGATATATAGAGTTGTAACATCCTTGGAAGAAGAAAGAAAAGAAGGGAAGCCCTGGACTCTCTCTTTAATGCACATGAACTTTTTCTTTCTAGAATGCTAAAGTCATAATGAAATAAAAAATGGCAAAAAAAAATAATCACTAGCATTATAGCATAGTATAATTATCATATGAATTAAGAATCATCAATAATTAATCAGTATCTATGGTATGATACTATAAATGGACATGTAGATCATCATCATCATTAATGCATCTGAAGACATCACAAGTGCCATCAATATCTTTAATCTCTAAGTCCCATAAATCATCATCCACCATTCTTAAGTTTGTTTTATCCTAAATATCCAACCTTGAATCTTTCAAATTTTTCATGCATGCAAGTATCTCTATGATATCTGGTCATAATCTCTATCTTCTATCTAAAATGGTATTGGTTACCACAGAAAAAGTTGACATTGATGTTATGCTAGACATCGAAGGGATCAATGGATCACTTGTCATCTTAGATAGTATGGGATAGATGGATTCATATAGTTTTCACCATATTAAAATATCTAAAGTTTTATTATCATCAAGTGATAAGATGAAGTAGTATTTGTATCTAAGTACTGAGATAGCTCACTCATATTCAATGAACTACCTCAATATTTTCTCCTAGCTAACTAATTAGAAAAGTTTATTTTTGAATATGGTGTCCGTGTCCATTAATTAGAGTATGACTACAGCTATGATTCCTAGTATCATAATATGTAAATAAGTTAATTAATTTTTCATGAATGAACCATTTAGGTTGGTGTACCTAGTACATACACATTAATATGTATGTCAAAATATTTTTTATCCTTTCCACCTTAAACCTAAGATCTATACTGGTAGCCAAATAATACATAGTGGAAATGAATGACTAGTATTTCAAATACTTAGTTTCTATCTCAACAACTATAGTACTAATACAGGGTGACCTATAGACTTGCTAAACATTCTACTAATAAATTGCATATGCATATAAGAGCAATGTAAGTGGTGGGAGGGCAGGAGTGCACATAGACAAACACATGTTCTACATGTCCTAGAAAATCATTAGGAATTTCATAAAATAAATTCTTGTATCCTAATATGAATCATCAATAATGACTAAACTTTCAAACTTACTAAACATGCTACTAATAAATTTATATTGATAGTCAACACAAGACTCCAATATAAGGAATGTGTAATTCCAATGAAGTCTGACATCCATTTATAATTTTTTCTTTTTTAGGCCCCATAGATAAACATAGGCTGCTAAACTTTTTTTGTATTGTATGCATCATAAGGTATTTTAGTGAATTTCTTATTTTTTCTAATGTTGAAAAAATAATTTTTATTCTTGCCTATACTATCAAGTTAATTATGTAACACATATACCTAACATGAAATATCTTACCTAATAGCCTATCTCTAATAATCCTAATAAATATACTAATAGCTACTCCATTACTAGAAGTATTATCAAAAATAGTACTAAATATTAAATTTTAAATTTCATATTTTCTCAAGATTTGTGTAATACATTCATTTATGTAGGACTATCACGAGGATGGAGAATCTTAGAAAATCTTAAAATTAAGTTTTTATTTAGAGTCTACTTAGTGGGTGATGGGGAATACAAATTATGCATCATCACCACTAGTATAGTTATTACTTATTAGATGTCAATGATATCACTCCACTAAATTTCCTAAATTCATTAATTATTAGTTATTTTTCTAAATTATAATATTTTATTATGTCATTCATACTTATAGATCTAGGAATCTTGTGATAAGCAAGTTGGAAATAGATCTTCATAATACTAAGTATCTTATGATTCTTTGAAAATCTAATCAAAAGACTAATGATCATAATCAGTTTAGTTATGTCTTCTCTTTTAAAATCATTATGGTATATAAAGAATCAATGAAGTTAAACTAGATCTAGTTTGAAAGATCACACAGTTAAGTTGGTTTGTCTTGAATCTAATGCACCATCATTTTTGATGCATTAATCAGTATATCTCTTTAAGTACTCAGTCTTATATACACTCTTACATGTATATATCTTTTAATAATATATACATTGTGTCGCTTCTTCATTGACATCCCAAGAATTTTTAGTTTTTATTATTTTAAAGTGCATCCATACAACTAATGTTTGCCTAATTTTTTGTTTTTAGGTGGCAAATGGGTTTGAGTCGAGGTCTTTTGAGAAAATATAGTTTCGTCCTCGAAAATTTTGGTAGGGTATCATTATTATTTATATCTATGTCAATATCATATTCATTATCATTAAATTCACCATGTGATATTTTTAACAAATTATTAAAGTAAAAAAAATTAACAAAAAAACAACATAAAAATAAGTCCCATATGGTAGACCACATTGTTGTAAAATCTAATCTCAAGGCAAGTTATATAGGGCAAATGCACACTCATACTACCTTCATCCTGTATGTGTAAGTGTAACCCATAAACTATGATTCTTATAAGTAAATTGTTAAATAAATAATTATATAAAATAATACATCTATTATTTAAATTTCAAAGGAGATATAGAGAGGAGGGCACAAAGGAGAGGGGGGGGGGAGAAAAAAATTAGAATGAAAATTTTAAATTTCTTTTTCTCTATTTATAAAGAAAAAGATAATTCAAAATTATTAAAAAAAATTTTTTTATTTTTTATTTTTAAATTTTTTTTTATTTATAATTAGCTAGAATCATGATAGTCATTGGATTTCGGTTACATTAGCTATTAGAAGTAATCTAATGGTTATTGTAATATTAAATCTATATTATTTTTTTATAGCTATCAGAAATGATAGGGACAATGATAGGTGTGGCCTGTTGTTGTCCCTATCGGCATCAATTGCTTGAAAAAGTAATGGGCAAGGTAGGAGAGGCTTGGCCACCCAATTGAGATCGGTCACACAAGTGGTATCCAGCTTGCATGTCCAATTTTTTAAAAAAAAACTACCATGTTTGGTGATCACCCAATGGGATTGGATCCATTACTCGAGAACCAACCATTGTTGATCCTGAGTCACTAGGTCATTGGACCATGCCACAAGTCAAGCACGTGGGTCGTGCCTGGCCTTGCATGAGGTATGGTTCGCACCAACCCAGCATGACACAAGTTATGCATTAAGTTGGCATGGTAGTGGACCATGTCATGCTAGGCTAGGCATGGCTAAACCATGTCGTGCCATGGGCTGTGCACCGGCTAACTAACCTTGTTGACATCTCTAAAGCTATAATACACACACAAAGGGATTTGAATCCATAGAAAGTGACAACCATGTAATTATTTTTTTTCTTGTATTGCTTCCATGGATAGAAATCATATGGTGACTTATGTTTAATTGCAATGAGTATGATGCTCTTGGAGCTGAAAGTGCAAAAGCTATTATGACCACATCAATGAATGTCATTAGAACAATTGAGGTCATAGAACAAAGATGCATAATCAAAGTAATTATTAATGATAGTTGATGTATTGACTAAAAGGAGTATGATTATAGAATTATCAATGGATAGGTAGATGTAGAGCTAAGGTATACATGATAGGTATACCAAAGGAACAATCACAAAAGGACCATATATGGTAGTGATAGCTCATGGTTGATGACCTCTTGAATACTAATAATATATGAGAGATCTCACATTCTTCTACCCTTCATCCAACAAATAGGTATGACATTGCTATGACACCTAAGAAAATATTATCATACATAAGAAAGTAAACATATCATATAATCTAATTATTTATCCAAAACCCACTTATATCTTCTCAACATGAGTACTTAGTTAATTCATTATCACTTGATCCAAGTGCCATAATTATTACTATGTGATCGATATCTGAACTTATATTTATTTTACTATTTGTATGACTTATATACTTATAAAATTATATTGGTAGTCACATCTGTCTAATGAGCTTTTGGCACAATGTGAAGAACCATTGAGTTTTTGGCATCACTCCACCCTCTACAGCCATCCACATGAACAAGTCATCATAAAAATTGGGATAGAGTTGAGTGTACTAGCACAATGTTAATTGTTCACAAACTCTAGTCATCTCTTTCTCTTTATAATTTATGGTCTTTCTCTTTTTAGCAAGTGGATACCATGGGTCTTAAATATTGGAAATGAGCTCAAAACTTTTTTTGAGCTAATGGATCATAAGTAGCCTTTAGCAAAGTATTATGATCACCTAAATTAAATGTGTTTCAATAATCTCACATAAGCTAATACATAATAAATGTCAAGTCTATTGTGACTTTGATACAATGCCAACAACTTAATAGTTCTCACCACAATACTAAAAGCTCATTAGGTGTATTCACACTAACTAATTGAATTCTAAAAGTATATATGTCTTATAAGTCATAAAGTGAACATAAGTCTAGATATTGAGTAACAATATTTTGATTAATTATAGTTAATTAATTATCTTCTCGATGATAAGATAGAACTAGGTTTTAAATAGATATTTAAACTCTAGGGTTGGTTTACTTTGTTGTGTATGATGATATTTTTTTCATGTGGTATTATGGAAATGCCATACATGCTTGTTGGATGAAAGATACAAGAATGTGGGATCTCTCATCACATTGCTAGCCTTCAAGAGGTTATCACCCACAATTTATCACTATGGATGATCTCATTATGATTGTGCCTTCGGTATACTTGTCATTATCCACTAAAGCTGCATGTGTACCTATTCATTGGCCACCTCATAATTTTTATTACTTTTAGGCAATTCATCAACTATCCAAGATTTCTTTAGCTATGCATATCATTATTATTTGAGCTTATTTGTCCTAGATGACATATAATGATATGATTATAATAATATTTGTATTTTTGGTTTCATTAGTGTCATATTCACATCAATTAAACTTATACCAACATATTAATTCCACTTATAGGATCCATACAAGAAGAAGGTGATCATGTGGATATCACTTTTTATCAGATACATGTTTCCTTGCATATGTCTCATGGCTTATCTGTCATGTCTACTACAACTAAAACATAACATCCATATATTATTAAAACTTTAGGCTACACATTCTAACATACTACCTTCTCATTTTTGGACTAGTTGTTCTTATAAAGAATACATAATGATATGGTCATAATAATGTTTTTGCTTTTAACTTTAATAGCACCATACTTGGATCAATTGAACTTATATCAACCTATTAATTTTACCTATTAAAGCCATCAAAAGAGGAAGAAAGTCAGAGTGTTGGCATTTTCTTTTTACCCATACCACTTGCATTGTGTCCCAGGGCAAGAGATATCAACTGGGTCGGGCAACTTGGGCATGGCCCACAATACAACATATTCAACCATGCTTAGCCTAACACAACATGGTCCATAATCATGCCTGGTCATAGACTGTGTCAGCTTGAGGCATGACTCATGCCATGCTGGGCAGGTGCAAGTCATTCCTCATGCCAGGCTAGGCATGATTATAAGTGTCAAATGGGTCAGTCGGGCCAGCATGGCCTATTTTGTTTCTAGCCCATACAAGCTCACGTGTCTTTCCCGGCATGGCCCACTACCCGAAATCAACTTAGGTTTGAGCTGGTTCAGTTCGGGTCGGGTCAAACCTATTTTAGGTTAAAATAAGATTAGGAAATTTGGGGTTGGCACCGCCGCACTATTGTCGCTCGTCAGGTGTGGTGAGCTATCACCAGTCAGGCATGTCGAGCCATCGCCCGTCATGCATGCCGAGCCATCGCTCGTCGCCATTGTCGAGTCGTTGCCCATCGGGTGATGCTTCGTCTTCCCCCATCGAGCATTGCTGCATCGGCCGTATTGCATCACTTGGCACATCGTCGCCTGTGTCGTGCTCACATGCCAGGCAACCAGGTCATGCCTGTGATGGAACGTGGGCCAAATACCCTCACACGACATGGTCCTAAAACCATGGTGGGCTAGGCATAGCTAAACCATACTGGACTTCAGGCCATGCCCGGGCCACCTAGCCCGTTTGACACCTCTAGGCATGATGCATGTGCCTGCCACATTACAAAAATAAAAAAGAATAATTTTTATTATTTTGAATTCTTTATAAATGGAGGAGATTTTAAATGTTCATTCTAAATTTCTTTTCCTCTCTCTCCTTTGTGTCCTCTTCTCTCCCTCTCCTCCTTTGTTGTTTTAATATTTGATAAATTATTTTTTATATAATTATTTATTTAATTATTTACTTTAAAAATTATTACTTATAGTTTTGGCTTATGCATATGGGATATACTGTGGTATGGACATGTTTGTGCAACTTTCCTTGAGGTTAGAATTTAAAAGTGGTTTAGTTTTTACAACAAAGTGGTCTATGATAATGGTACTTTTTTTTATATTTAATTTTTGTGAGTTTTATTTTTTCATTTCATATTTTATTTAATAAATATAAATAGTTAAAAAATATCACATAGTGAATTTAACGGTAATGAATATGAAATTGATGTACTTGTAGATAATAATAATAATAATAATAATAATAATAATAATAATAATAATCTTTCCGAAAGATTTAAGGCCAAAACTATATTTTTTCCAATAGCCCCGACTTAAAGTCCAAACTCATTTTCAACCTAAAAAAATAAAAAATTAGGTGAACATCAATAGTATGGACATAATTTTAAATAAAAACTAAAAATTCTAGCGGTATTGATGAAGAATCAGCTTGGTGTATATATTATCAAAAGATATATATATGTAAGAGTGCGTATGAGATTGGGTACCAAAAAAGACATGTCAATCAATGTATCCAAAAATATGGTATATTAGATCCAAGGCAAACCCAACTTAGCGGTGAAGTTTTTCAAGTTTGATCTAATTCATATTCTTTGACCCCTTCAAATACCAACATGGCCAAACTAATTATGATCATGGGTTTTCTAATTAGATTTTTAGAGGATTCTATGATTGTCAATATTATGCAAATATACTTCCAACTTGTTTATCGTATAATTCCTAGGTCCACGAGTAGGAATGACATAATAAAATATTATTAGTTAAAAAAATAATTAATAATTAATAAATTTAGCAAATTTAGTGGAGTGGTGTCCATGACATCCTATATATGGATGAATCATGATGCTACATCATTTGTATACCTTGCTGCCAACTATGGATTCTAAATAGAAACTTGATACAAAATTAGAATTGAGAATCTCCATCTTAATGATGGTACTACCATATATGAGTGTATGAAATGGATCTTTAAGGAATATAAAATTTAGAATAAAATATTTAATATCACTTTTGATACTATTAGTATATATATTAGGACTATTAGAGATGAGCTATTAGGTGATATATTTTATGTTAGGTGCATGTGTCACATAATTAACCTGATATTATATGTGGGAATGAAAATTATTTTTCTCACATTAGAAAAAATAAGAAATTCACTAAAATACTTTAGGATGCATATTAGACAATAAGAGTTTAGCAACCTATATTTGTCTTCTGAGCTTAAAAAGAAAAAAAATATTAGTGGATGTGAGATACCATTAGAATTACACCTACCTTATGTGTGAGTTAAGTATTGGCTACTAACATGTGATATCTGACTTTGTCAATAGTAATAGTGATGAACTTATTATTAATGATTTAGATTGGGATACATGAATTTCTTTTATGAAATTTCTGAATATTTTCTATAATACAATGAACATGTGTTCATTTATATACACTCCTACTTAGGTGGATATATAATATTAGTAGCATGTTTAACAATTATAGAGATCACCCTACCTTTTGTGTCATGGCTATTGAGATGAAAACTACGTATTTAAAAAACTTGTCTTCCATTCCAACTTTATATTGTTTAGATTCCTGTATGGATCCTAAGATTAAGGTGGAATGATAGACAATTTTTTGACATACATATCGATGTGCATGAACCAGTATACCAACCTAAAAGATATATACATGAAAAATTTACTAACATGTTTACATATTATGATACTAGGTATAGTTGTTGTAACCAAGCTCCTAGTATGGCCATGGACACCATATTCATAAATAATGACTCATAGAGGCTAATAGAATGGAGTCTTGAGTCTTGGTTCATGCACTTCACTTGTTACTCATAGAGGCAAATTAAAGACTAGACTGAATTAAATTTAGGAATATTGCATATGTAGTGTTAATTACCATTTTTGGACATGATTCTAGAGTATTGAGGTGATGAAGTCTTGATGGGGCATGGATTGCAATTTTATGCTAAATAGGACAACAGGGTAGGGATTGCACCGCCCCACCCCTATTACCATTTTTCCTACCCCAGCCTATGTTATATGGGGTGTGGAAGATTGCAAAATTCCCAATGGGGTAGGGCATGAGAGGGTCACTCCGGCCCTTCTCTACTCCATTTCGATCCCTAGTTAACCTTAGCAAGGAAAAAATGATGGGGTAGTCCATCAAATATGAGTAAGCTATCTCTGTACTTAGATATTGATTATTGCTTAATTATATCAAATGATGATAATAAGAATTTGGTTACTTTACTATGGTAAAAATCATATAAATCTATTTATCTCATGTTATCTAAGATAGCATGTGATCTATTGGTCCCTCTAGTATTTAGCATAGCAACAAAGTCTACTTTTTCTATGGTGACCAATATTATTTTAGATAGGAATTCAAGATTATGATTAGGTATTATAGAGGCACTTGCATGCATGAATGACTAGGAAGATTTGAGGTTGGGTATTCAGGATAAGGTACAAGAGATGATGGTAGAAGATGATTCATGGGATATAGAAATCAAGGATATTGAGAGTACTAGTGACATCTTTAGACATATTTATAATGATGATGATTATATCTACAACTACACATTTCATACCATAGACACTGATTAATCATTGATAAATCTTGATTCATGTGATAGTGATATTATGCTAGTCAACTAGTACTTGTTTATTTTTATGATTTTTTTATTTCATTATAATTTATGCACTATTGATGTTTTGGATATTGGATTGCATTTATTATTATTTTTATTTTTAATGTTTTTTTTTATTTCAATATGATTTGTACATTCTTTATATTATGATTTTGTTCAATTAATTTTTATTGAAATTAAATGAAATTTTTAATTTTTTATTTGAGTCGAACAAAACATATTGTCAAGTCATGATTGCATCATCGTGATTTAAAATTTTATTTTATATTCAAATTTAATAATAAATCCCAAGCCCAAAAAATCCAAAAAATATAAAAAAATAGACCTGGTTCATGTTGGCATGAATCAGCCCTAACCAGAATGACTTGTACCAAGCCCAACACATTCCAGCCTAACCTAGCACTTAGTGGGCCAACCATGTCATCCTGGGTTGCCATTCTGGTTCTCTTGACGTGTTGGGCAAGACAAAGTGGCACAACTATGCCTCTCTGAAATGGGTTATGTCGGCATGACACTACCCATTTGATACCTCTATATAGGACTTATTACCATCCATCATAACCAATACACATGAGTCCATTGATGGTGGAACCATAGATAAACATTATAAATACACACCCATATTCATCAATATTTAATATATAAGAAACCCTTATTATTAATTACAAGTCACATTCATCACACACAACTACATAAATCAACCATAAGTTCCTAAATTAGCATGATATTGGCGAGGGATTCAAACAAGAGGAGTCATAAATTATCTCATCAAATCATGTATCTCCAAAGTTTTTGCATTTGGCAAGGGATTCCCAATCCACTTCATTTTGCATTTGGCCTGAGGTTGGTTCCTTACTTGGGGATGTATTCGCACCTCTATTGTGTCTATGAATTCCCTAATCTTCCTCTCTTATATTTTTTTTCTTTAAGCCTAGATTTTATAGCCTCATGTATCAACATTGACTTTAGTTTTTTAATGAATTTAATATCATGATAAAGTTTGAAATCATGGCAAAGAATGACTTTGAATCACTTCTATAATATTATGTCATGGAATATCATGAACAATATCTTGACAATTCTATGTATGTGTGAGGATGATGTCATAGCCATGAAATGATATTGAAACTTAATAATTCACTTTCTTAAGTGTGATGTTACAACATAAAAAGAATATTGTAGTATAAAATTGCTTCGTGATTAGTAATTTTATTTCTGTAATGACTATTCATGATATTGAAAGTATGTCATGACTTCATAATATCATTCAAACATTTTGATATTATGACATGAAAATAATATCATGACCAAAAATATATTTATAATAAAAATGGTTGGACTCAAAAATGTCATGGCCAAGAAGAAGGTTTTGCAACATAGAAAGAAATTATGATAATGTGGTAGAGTCATAATGTATAATGAATATCTTGACTACTTTGTAGAGTAGTTTCCAAGAAAAGCTTATTGTGACTACTTCAAAGGTGTATACTAGTGTTAATGATGTCTTAGTATTGAAAATATCATGAGTTCTCTTTGCTCCTCTATACTTCAATTTTGTTTTCTACAAGTCTATCTTTTGTATTCAATTTACATCCTATTCACTACTTTTCATCAAAACCATCGAAAATCCAATTTCTTGAAATACAAGTCTTTTATGTCTCATTCTAGTACATGCGCTTGAAACAAGCTAAATACATCCCTTAAAAACATGGTACTTTTACTATCAAAAAAAAAAAACCCCACACTTAAATATTTGCTCATCCTTGAGAAAAGAGAATCTCCCTCTCTTGTGGTGTTTTTTCTGGTCAGAATGAGGAGGAAAATAAATGTGTACTATGGGAAATTATATTTTAACTTCAACAATGATGTTGCAACTGAGGTTGAGTGTATTGACTACTTTTAGTGCATGAAAAGTCTCTAGTCTATAAATCTTTGTGTATGAATTAGTAGAATACATAGAAACTTATTTCATTCACACAAGAAAAAATGAAATGCTTGGGTTGTCTCCCAAGAAGTGTTATATGTATTGTATTTAGATAGAATAATATTTTAGGATAGTTTCTCTATTGTTAACTTCTACTAACCAAAAAATTTTTTTAGTATAGTATTTCATCTTTTTTTTCTTGTATTCTTTGTATCTTTTGTCAATGATTCTGGATGATAGATCATCTCTATTTCCTTCTTTCCTGGCCCAATATATTCTTCATGTATCTTCTTCAAAATCTAGCTATATGTCGCCTTCTTTTCTCATGGATGTATCTTTTTGGATGTTGTGACAATTAATTATCGTGGTATAATTGGGTGTTATCTCTGCTTCAACCATAGTCATAACCTTTGAATATGTCAAGACATCATCTTGTGCATCATTTTGTAATTGCGGCATGAAATTGAAAAAGAACCATGACTTCTTCATTTATCTTATATTTTTTTAATGTTGTGGCTCATTTATCTTCTATCACAACTTTTTTCATCATTAATCTAGGTATGGTAGTCATGATATTTTCTATGTCATGACTTTTTTTTGCATTTCAACTTTGTCCTTTTTTGCTTCTAGTTTATCTTCTTCCTTTTTGGCCTTTTTTTACTTTGTCTCTTCATTAATATTCACCTTAGCTTTGCCTTTTTCTCCATGCACTTCATCAAGCATAGGTGCGACTTTCTATTGTTGTGATGTTACAACTTTGTTATAGTACCAAAACTTATTTCTTGTGACATGATCCCAAAAGATTATTGGCTGATAAATTTTGTCTAATAGAGATCCATAAGTATACTTGTCATACAAGTAGTAATGATGAAGATAATTTTAGATATTGATCCCACATAGATTGTGTGAGCAGTTTAACTAACTATTTATGAAATAAATATTACTCGAGTTGAGTACACAAACTTGGGTTTCAAAAAAATACTTAGAATGTTGACTATGGATGTTCGTATTTGGAGTAAATAGTCGTAATGAGAAAAGTTTGCAATTAAAAAAAATGGCTTAGTGTTATATGATTATAGTTCTATAATGAATATGCCATGGTGTTGGATAATGCCTTGAATTCTTGTACCAATGTAGCAATTAGTTGCCATGATATAAAAAAAAGTCACATCCAAAGGTAGGTTTTAGTACTAATAAATTCATGACTCCAAGATAATGTCACAACCACGAATAAAGAATTGTATTTGTAGTTGTGACATTATGTTTTAGTACTAATAAAAATATTATGACAACTAGGTGGTAAAGTCACTATGTGCAAAAATTACCACAACTTATTTTGTAACATCAGGGCCAAGAAAGGCTATCATGGCTACTCAACATGCTTGTTCTAGTGTAACCAAGTTGTGACATTGGAAATATCATGAATTTCTATTTTTTTTTCTACCCATCAATTCAGGTTTCCATCATGGTAACCAATTCTAAAAAAAATAATCTGATTTCACTATTATTCATCCAATTCTACAAAAACCATTATAAAGTGAAATTCTTTCATTTTACTCAAAAATTTATTACAAAAACATCATGAAAGCACTATGAAATAATCCAAAAAAGTCAATATATTATTTAATTAACTCGCAGATGAAAAATATTACTTGTTCTTAAGTAAAGTAGCTTCCCCTAAAAATATTCTAGAATTGCAAGGAGAATGAAGAATACAACAACAAACAAAAAACATTCACACACTACATCAATGGGGAGAAAAAGGTGGATGGAGTTATCAACCCTTAGCATCCAAATCCTTTAGTGAAAATTTCACTCTAGAAGGCTCAAATGTAGGCATTGATTTGGAAAGTCTCTTGTATCTTATTTTTTGCTCATTTTTCATTCCATCAACTTTGAAATCATACTACATAATATATCTTGTCTTCTCTCAATTGAGTTGACTAAATCCTCAAAAATGCCTAGTTCAAAGTACATATATTTCTAGTTCTTATTGCACATCTACAAATCTTCTATCAACTATTTCTCTCTATGCATTATGTTACCCTCTATTTCTTGATATCTACTATTTTAATCATCTCTTCCAAGATCTTTATAACTTAATCCTAAAACTTTTCTTGGGTGAATACAAATAAGTATCCATGTTGAAATGTATCTCCCACAATGCATCATACTAATTCACTTTAACTTTGTCTTCTTTTTCCTTTATCTTCATTTATTCTTCCCATTTGTTATTCATTTTCACTAATTCAGCCACCAAAAAACTATGCACTGACACTAGCTTCACCTTCAATCTAATTTATCTGTCATCAAAATCTAACTTCATATTCATCAATAGGATGTAGAGTTCTTCCAAGTATCTTTCCCATCTACCCATAAAAAATCATATTTGAGTAGAAATTATTAATCAAAATTTTCTTCAATTCTTTCCATTGCTTCTACTTTGGCACTAGGAAAGGGTGGCACTTCTTGCCCCACATCAATTGATTCTTCCCTTTCAAAAATAAACTTTCTCTTCTTATCTTTCGAACACTCGCTTTACACCCACTCATTTAAAGGGGGACATCCATGGGCACCATTCATCTATGTCTTCAAAAGTCAAAACTTCTTCACCTCGACATAGTATCATAATCAAGGAGGGATGAGTTATGTGGTCTAAGAATTATATTTCTTGAAAGTTGAAAATTAACTTATCTAATTTCATTCCCACATAGATCTTGTAACCTCTTACTAAGGCATACACAAAGATCACATTATTTTGCATGATGGTAGAGAAGTGAAGAGTCAGCTACAAAATAGAGCACAAAAAATATAACCAAACTTTGCTTTCTTTTGTTAATTCTCTCCTCATTAAGTATGCATAGACACTCTTTAATGAAACTCTCTAACTACCCTTACCATATGACAATACCATCCACAACTTTTAACTACCCTTACCATCCCTCAATATTCTTCCTCTTCTATTAATTCTGTTAATTTTCTAACTGCCACTTACTAGGGAATAAACCAATATCACCCTATTTTACATGTTGACCTTGTAATTTGGTTGTATTTTTAGTGTTTTGAAGTCTATACCATCCACAACCTCCTACATTTAAAACCCCTCATTTATAAAGTTCCTATCAAAATTCATTCAAACTCCTCATATGTAACGCTTTTTGTCTTCCATATCTTCAAGGTTGGAATACAATGTTTTCATGACTATCTTGTTTCCCCTCTCCAAGTAGTGAAAATCTAACCCTGCTCATCTTTTCTTTCATTGGCTAGAAATGGTGGATGATTTACCAATTTCTATGCTCACTATTTTGTATGTAAAATACCAAATAA
This sequence comes from Sapria himalayana, assembly GCA_029783825.1. Taxonomy (NCBI): domain Eukaryota; kingdom Viridiplantae; phylum Streptophyta; class Magnoliopsida; order Malpighiales; family Rafflesiaceae; genus Sapria; species Sapria himalayana. The sequence goes on along the minus strand of JAREIK010001561.1, from coordinate 750,559 downwards.
TAATGATATTTTTATATGATTTTTATGATGTGTTTTGCCTAAAAGAGAGGCTTATTTGTTATGATTTTACAAGAACTTAGTTTTGGATGATTTTAATGAATATTTATGAAATCAAGAGGTTTTAGTATGAAATGTGTGGCTTAGTGGAGTTGGTGACTAGAAGATGAACAAAAAGTTATGCAAGTCATAAAATTTGATATGCTATGATTTGATTACACCATTGAGTGCTTAAATATTAGTTTTGAGATTCATTCTAGGCTGAAAGTCTATACGCATAGTAATGGTAATCTTTATATGGTATGACTCTATCACATTTTTGACATAATATTTTTACTATGCAACATATTCTTTTGGCTATAAAATTTTTTTGGAGTCGGAGCTGAACTAGCTTCAGATAACTTCATAGCTATAACATTAGTTTCATATTGTAGAAACTATTTACCCCAAAAGTACTAAAAGTCATGACAACCTTTATATGTTGTGAATTTTGTTTTTCCAAATCATAAAATACTTAAGCCAATGACATGACATTGATCTGACATTATGACTTTTGGCTATCGAATATTATACAAAGAGGCAAATAGAAGTTGCATTCATTCTTCAATGCCTTAAATTTTAGTTATAAAAGCAAAATGTACAAACCATGCTCATACTCAACACCATGACTTTGTGTTATAGAGTCAAAATGGGCTGTCACAACTTTTATTAGTATTACGACCATCAAGAAGAGAAAAGAGACCAAGGTCATGGCTAGTACATAATACTATGACATTGTGTTATAGAGAATATTTGGGACATCACAACTTTCCATAGCATTATGACCATCAAGCAGAGGAAAAAGACTAGGGCTGCAACTCATACCCAATGTCGCTACTTTATATTATAGAACTAAAGGACCAAATTCATGACTTTTATTTAGCACCATAACTTCCAATAAAAAAAATTGCACCATATGCTTGGGTATATAAAGAAAACTCTAAGAAGGCTAAAAAAATCCAAGAGGGGAAGAAAGATAACCCAAGAGGTTCTATAATTATATTTTTAGTATAATCCATGAGCAACAATGAGGGATAACAAGCACAAGCATAAACCCTATGAGATAGGTGCAAACTACAAATTCAAATGAAATTAAGCAAGTTTTATAGGATTTAAGTTTTAAAGCCTCGATTTTCCCAAGACCTAAAATTTGGCACATGGATTCATATATATGAGATAAATTTCCACTTATCTTGCATATTGTTCTTTTCAATTTTAGGCTAAAAAAGAATATATGGACAATTTAATATGTTTATTGTAATATATGCATTGTTTGATAATTTAATATGATGTTTTATTATGATATAATTTAATTTTAAATAGTTTGGTAATTAAATAGAACTAAGACTAGGGTTTTGGCTACTGGTCAGTTGGTGCATGATTGGAATGGTAGATAGTCATAGATAAGACATGAAACAAATAACATATGATAAGAAGGAAGTGATCCCTTCTGACCACAATGCATGAAACAAATCAATATGTCAAAACTTAAAATTGAGTTTTTTTAATTATTATAACTATGGTACTTATGAAGCTAAAAGTACGAATGCTTTTATGGGCCACTCCATTATGTATATCTAAGAGAAACTAATCCATAGTTGATATTAGGTAGAAATAAAATATTCTTTTTAAGGGTTTTACCTGTAGTATAAAAGTTGTCTATCATAGTAGGAATAATTGATAGGTAAGTCACACAACAGGAACATATAGATTTGATTCATATGACTGTAACAATCATATGAGTTACATTGGGTCATATGGCTATTACTAGTGAAACACAGAAAAGTATTATGTTAATTGTGTATGTATGATACTAATTAAGCCAAAAGTATAAATGTTTTTATTAATACATCAATTTTTATTGAGAAAGATACTAGAGATGAAAGAATACGAATGTATATTGGAAGAAACTAAAATATAGTTAATGAGTTTCCTAAAAGGTGAAGACTTAAAAATAACCATGAGTAGAGATGATATGTTGTCTTGATGGTAAAGTACCAAGAAATAATTATGAGGGGATTATCATTGGGGAGGAATCAATAGTTGATAACCATTTTATATGTCAATAAGACAATAGTTCACCAAATAATTATCCAGCCTTCATTTTATGATTGAGCATAATAAAAATATAATGAATCTTTCTTAGAATCTAAGATTTATGACTTAAATCCTATTTATCACACTAGAGTATTTGTTAATTATATTCAACTGATCTAAAATTATGTGTGGTAATCCATAGAATCAATATATAGACTAAATGTCTATTTTATTACTTGTACGACTTGTATACTTGCAGAATGATATTAGATGACACCTTCATTCAACTAGCTTTGGTACACATCTAACCATAAAATTAGGTATTGTAATAAATTTTCAATACTCACCCACAAAGGTCTTCTTTGCTAGAGTAGACCTCATCCATCTCTTTCCCTTCTTCTCAAAAATATGGGTTCATGCATTTAGACTCGGGAAAAAGTTTTGGTGGTGGGTTGTCTCCTTCGCTTCTCTTTAGTCTTGCGACTCATTTTAGTTTCTTCTCTCCTCGCCCTAAGCTTCAAAATGAGTATTTATTTTTCCTTTGTAGCTTCAATCTTTGAAAAATAGTATCATGGTTAGTTTCATTAACATTGGAGAAGACTAGAAAATTTTTGACAAAAAAAAATAGCATAATAAAAATTTTTTAGGTCTAGGGTTAAAGTCATGGATAGAAAAAAATAGAAATTAGTTTGTGAGTGATCATAACTATTCTTTAAAAGTATATTCATGGATCGATTTGATTACCATGAATTCATTAGTCATGTAACAAAGTTGGGTCTCAGTTTTAGTTTCATGACTTCATTGGTCAAGAAAAAAAATGTCATGGTTGGGTTTGAGGGTCATTACTTATTTTGGTGTATGAACAATTATTTAAGTGGAATGTATATGTAAAAAATAAAATAAATTATATCACACAACATGAAAAATAAATGTTGGATTATCTTCCAAGTTATGCAATGTTTAATATTTTTAGCTAGACTATTTTTTTCTCCATTTCAATTGGTAATTTCACTAGTCTAGCTAATCTTCTGAGTATAATCCTTCTTCTCAACATGTCTTCTAAAATTCTTTCTCAACATTAAATTATCTATCAAATACCTTCCTTCAAGAAGTTCTACAATGGATGTTGTGAGTATATGAATAGTCATATCATCATTGTGTGTTAACGCCATGGCTTTTTGTGAGGTTGTGGCATTAACAATTGCTTTGTATGATAGTAAATTTGTAGTTGTGGAATAAGTTGTAGCTTCTTCATTAAGTTATTGTTTCATCAAAGTTGCAGTTCTTCTTCTACCAAGACTTCTTCCTTCACCAATCTTGCATGCAAAGTCATGACTTTTGTAAATATTATGACTTCCTTCTTGACAACAACTTTTGCCTCTTCTTTCTTCTGATATTCAATAATCATTATTTTTGTTTCATCTTTCTCTCCAAATACATCAATAATTAGTAGCCGACTTTCCTCCTCTTGTGCTTTTTCTATATTCTCGAAAGTATCCTCTATCAATTCATTGTGTTCTTTAATTGAGAATTTTGTTATTTCAGCCTCATCTTTCACATCTTTAAAGTAGTTTAACTTTTGTTCTTCTACTATCATGACTTTGAAAATTTTTCAACTTCAAAACATTTATTTTTCATCCAAGTCTATTGTAATATTTTTTTCCATGCAGAATTGCCTTTAGTTCATAAGTTTCTCTATCATTTTTGGGACAACAATTATTCAAAAATTTTTTCCATCTGAAATCCATGTGTTGTCTTTTGGTTGTACATATGAAGATATCTTTCTCTAGTAATTTATCCTATCATATAATGCCTTACTTTTGTAAGATATTATATGAAAGATATCTATAATCTAAATACTTTTGTACAAGTTGAATTTTACTTGATCTTTATCCATACAAAGTTTAAATTCACCCTTCTTGATGTCAATCAATGGTTATGTAAAACCTAAGAATAGTAAACATAAGATCAATGGGATTTTTACATGTCTAACATGACAAAATTAGTAGGTAAGATAAGATTTCCAACCTTAACTAGTATATCTTCAATAATCTATATCAGAAACTTGATCGATCAATCGGTCATTTATAACTAAAGAGATGTTAGAGTAATCATATTAAGATTCAATCTCACTTTGGACTATGGCATCAAGTTGACACTTGATCCCAAGTTCTATAATACCTTATAGAAAGTGTGATCCCCAATAAAATCGTACAACTTTTGGGATCTTTGAGCTTTCTCTAGAGTTTACTTTGAATTATAATATTACTTTTCATGGTCATGCTCATCATTCTATATATCTCCAATTTGTTTTTACTACTCATAATATCCTTTATAAACTTCATGTTGTGGGACATATGGGATAAGGTTTCACCAGAGGGAATGTTGAATGCAAATTTTTTAAGATATTGAGAAATATCTTAAATTATTTATCCAACTTTCCCTTTCTAAACTATTGTAGAAAAAAAAGATTTGGTTGAGAGTTTATTTATCATTTACATAGTCTTTCAATCCCATGTCATCCTTTTGTTCATTAGTTCAGTTCATCTATATCTCTTTCTTCATTTCCACTTCTTCACGAGTAATAGCTAGTGGCATGAATTAGGTAGTAGGTTCTAGTAGAGCCATGACATTGTGAAATGACTTGACATCAAATGCCATGGTACCAGGCAATGAGACTTTGGAAAAAGTTACAATATTGTTATTAACATCTTCTTCCTCTACTTTAGCATGCCATTTTGAGTACTCTTATGTTGTTGAACCTTCAAATTATTTATCATTTTTGAGTGTTATGGACATGTGTCTCTTTGAATTTGCCTCGGTTTTGCTTGGTGATCCATTGATGTTATTCTTTTTCGTTGCTAGTGCAAGTTACCTAAATTGATTCTCAATAATTTTTATTATAACATTTATATATTCTAGCTTTGTTTCCATATGCTCTATTTGGTTCTCATCCACATCATTCCTCATCTTTATCTTCATAAGTAGTATAAGAATATTATATTCAAGCAATAGTATTTCTACTCCATTCAAGTGATTGCAATTGAAAATCGATGCTCTTTACATTTGGTATCCTATTGAGTTGCTCCAAGAATTCTTCTGAAATTATCTTATATTCAGCTACACATTCTCAAAATATCCATATGATAAACTTTCATAATTTTTCATATTTAGATAGTTGTGAGTAGGAGCATTATTATTGAGTATGAATATATACTATTGGGCAATTCCACTTTCATAGTTGTGATTTTAGAGATTCAAAAGAAGAGAACAACAAAAATAACATCAAACAACATATATATCCACAATCATAATCTAATAGAAACACGACAGAATCAAAACCACAGCACACACAAACCACAATAGAAAAAACACAATATAATATGGGTCACTAGTCGTTCAACATGATTAGATACATCCACACAGAAAAATGCATATGCATTTACATATTATAACCAAATAGAATGTTCTAATAGATTTTGTATAGAAGCAGTCGTGATAAAAAGCACGCCGAGAGGAGAAGAAATGGAGATGAACAGTTCCATGCCAAAAATTACAACACAAAAAACATAAATAAAAATCAATTTATATTAATGATGGAGCGGGTCAGATCACTCGGACGGACTGGGTTCTGCTCCAAAAATTCTTCAGCCCGCTGATCGGACAGCGGGACCTTCATTATTATGCTATTGCTGCATTCCCAACCCTTTAATATTTTCTTTCTTGCACTTATATGAAAATATTAAAAAAGAAACATATTTTGGTTATAAAATATGTTTATAAAAACAAATTATATATAACATATACCCTCTATTTTATAAAATATTAGCATCCTTCCCTTAATACACTAAGTCAAAATTAGTTATTTGTTGCTATTTCAAATGGTTTTGTCTCTCACATTAAGTCTTTTATCATTTTGGATTCCAAATTTAATAAAAAAATGTTAACTTTTGTTACAACTTTATTATGCTATCCAATTTTGTTGGTTAGATAATATCTAAAAGCTTATTGTCAAGGGTATCTCATCAACAAAGATATATCAAGTATATAAGTCATATAAATAGTAAAAAAGACTTTCATCTATATATATATCTCATATAAATTATATTAGGAGTTTGGTCAACCAACAATAAGACAACATAATTTTTGTAAAAGAGTTAATTTTGGATTTCCATGACTCGAATATCCTACGAGTTATCCACTTAATTTATATGATGCATGTTCAAATAATTTAATTCATTGGGTTTGGATATAGAAAGAATATTGGATTATTGTATAATGATCTTTTTCCCTAATGGCATACAAGGTGATTATCACCATTTAGCTCATCCTAATAATAGCCCCTTTTATTGTCCCCTTTGGTACTTTATCAATGAGATAATAAATCATCTCTACTCAAGAATAATTCATTGATTTAATTATTTTAGGAAACTCATCAATTGTCTTTAATAGTTACTTCGTATGTGTATTTTTATTTCCTAGTCTCAAATGTCAAAGAAGAAAAATTGACATGGTATCTAAACATGTTTTATAAGTCTCATACTTACATAATTAACATATGCTTCCCTCAAGTTTTACTAGTAGGAATCATATGAGTGAAAGAAAGTCAAAGGGTTGTTACTACTTTGTGAGTCATAATATACCTGCACATCTCCTATGAATTGCTCATCACCATCCTCCATGGTGATGATGTGACTCATACAATAAAGATGAAAAGTTTATGAGAATGTTATATAAAATATCCACCTCAATCAAGATTATATTTTTCTAAGACATTTATAATGGATTATCGTATAAAGTTATTTGTGCTTTTGGCTTCATGAGCATCATACTCACGATGATTAATATGCCTAAATTTAAAGTTTTAATGTATAGGTTTGTCACATATCATCATCAAAATGGCTTTCACTTCCTTCTAACCATATGTAGAAGTGAGCATCATGGTCTACTTTTCTCCATCCACCAAGACAACATACACAAACTTACTAATAGTCAAATCCCTAATTCAAGTTCTATATAATCTCTACATCCATCAATTTCCATTTCACAACATAAATCTAACATATTTATTAATTTCAAAATTATTTATACTTCCCATATTAAAATTACATAAACCCTAGACTTCAATTTAACATGATATTGGGGGGAGATTCACAAGATACAAGAAAAGATATCTCATGAAACTCTACTTCTTAATTATAGCTCTTGAGAGAATCTGAATATAAACCATAATCCCATGTTATTTTGATTTAAAATCCTAAATCTACCCTAAATAGGTGGTGTTTGAAAGTCATTTCCCCTAACTCTAGAGTTTAGCTTATGTCTTACATTCTTGATTACTTGTGGATCCCCTAGGCAGTGTGAAAATCACCCCTAAAACTATTTACTACACTTTGACTTTGTCTTGGTACATGGAAAAAAAATCATCAATCCCTAATATTTTCTCATTTATACTCATATATTTCAATGTAGGCTTGGAAGTTTAGCTTTCAAGGTCGTGACTCTGGAAAGTGACTAGGGCTTTAGAATATATCCTAATATTTTTGTAACAAAGTCATGACATAGAAATGTGTCTATGACTTGGTCTATTGTCTTTGTAATATAAATTTATTATGTTGGGAATAACCATGACTTTAGCTTTAGTCTCTCTCATTCATCATTTGTCTATGATACTAGGAATAACCTTTCATAACTCATGACTAATTAAGTAGAGTTTGGCCAAGAATAGATGCCGAAACTACTTGATGATCCATAAATTAGAAAGTAGCTAAATGCTTCCAAAAATATAATTTCATGATTATTCATCAAGATCTACAATAACTCAAATGTCTTGAAATAAATTTAGTTATGTTTCATTCTCATTCTTACACAACATTTGATAGCACCAAAATACTCAATAATAGTTAGAAATTTGAACACCAAACAAGCTTCGCCTCCATTGCCATTAGTCTATCCAACTCTAATACTTTAGTTTCTTCCTTCTAAATGCTCATTCATTTAGAGTTTGGTTGTTTTTTTTATTAACTCTTCAAATATAAAATGAGCCTCCCCATGTGACTTGTTCATCATGGAACCACTCAAGGCTACATCAACTGTATACCTTTTCATGTAGTTCAAATTTTTATAGAAGGGTTAAGCTTAGAATCACTATTCAAATCCAAGATGTGGTCACCGCTTCATTAGATCTTTGAATTATACCAAGTATCATATAACATATCTTGCCCCTCTCATTTGAATTGACTTATCTCTCCCCTTACTTGAAAGGTAACTTGAGGTGGAAAGAACTTTGTTATGAAAGCTTGTACATGTCATCTCAACTCTTAATCAATCCTTTGAATAAGCACTAAAATCAGCTCATGGACTTGTCTCTTAAAGAAAATGATAAAAATTTTAAGCTTTATAGTATCCAAACTAACTCCATTCATCTTCATGGTATTGCATAACTTCAAAAATGTCATGACATGACTATCTGAATCATCTAAAAATTATTCACCATATTGATCATGTTACACCATGGCTGTAAGGCTAAATTTTAACTCAAAGTAGTATACATGTATTAATTGCATATGAATCTCAAACTAGTTGTCTATTAAAGTTGACCATCAATATTATCTCATGATTTGATGAGGAATGGGTTGTTGGATAGTTTATTCTATACCTCCTTGATTATTTTCACTACTACCATTGTCCTCCATATTTTCTTTCTTAGCTTTGTCTCAAATTATTTTTTCTTTTCTCAATTTCTATTTCTAGATGTGTTGGATTTGTCCTAGATTTATGATTCATACAAATATGGTGACTACAAAACAAACAAAAATAAAAAAATGAAAATACAAACACAAAATAAATACTACGTAAAATTTTTTATTTAAACAACTAGAAATAGAATTATCTGCTTGTAAGGATAATTATGTTAGCTCGATTTGACCAATCAAACTAAAATAATCTATAGTAGTTATAGTAAAAACTTGTTGTAACTTTGTTACTATGCTATAATTTATCATTCGTGACATAGTTCCAAAAGCTCATTGGGTGATTAATTTCATTTAATAGAAATCTACAAGTATATAAGTCATACAAGTAGTAAAAATGGATACATCACCATATATAAATCTCACATGGATTATATGAGCTGCTTGACCAAATAATATTGAACTAACTACTACTTGAATTGAGTAGATAGACTTTGATTTTGGAAAGATAATTAGGCTCTAAGATTGGCTTACTTCCTTATGTATGATGAGATTTCTTTAATATTGGGACAATGTAATGCTCAATTGTTAGACAAATAGTAGATTGATATAGAATTTCTTGATTACCAATTTAGCATACAATGTGATTATCACGTTTAGACTATTACTACCAAGGATTGTCCCCTCATAGTTATGCCTTAGGTATTTAACCACTGAAACTATACTTTCCATTCGTTTTTCATCAACATATCTACACCTTTTAAAAAATATATTAACTATCCTTGATGATTATTTTGAGTGTGCATTTTTATTCTCTAACATCTAAAGTCATAAAAAATAAAAATTGATATGATAGTAATTATATTTGTGCTTATGGCTTCGTAAGAGTCATACTCATCTCAATTAACAAACATCTTTCTATGAATTTTATCTATGGAAATCATAAAGAGAAAATAATTTACAAAATTATCACCACCTTATGAAATACCTCAACTTACATGCATCTCATGACTTGCGTATAATCATGCATCACATCTAACGCATGCCTCCTATAATATGGCGAAACCCCTATGTAAGATATTTTATATAACCTCCAAATTATATGCATGTCAATTCTTCTAGAATATGCATAATAGAATGCTCATAAATTTATTCGTTCTTTTGGCTTCATAGACACCATACTCATATAAATTAAACTTATATAAATTTAGAGTTTCCTCGTATAGGTTCATATGGGATAAGATTATAAAGTCTATCTCTTCTTTCATATCGAATCACATGAGTGTGTCATGTGACTTACCTATCACTATCCTCCATTGCTAACATGCATAAATCAAAGTTAGAGTAGAGCCTTAAATCTTTATTCTAAAAAATGTTTGTGTTCATTAATATTTATATCATAACATTACCACAAATAAATATTATACAACCATAATGATCATACACAAATACTATAAACCAATCTTAGATCCCTAATTAGACTAATATTAAAGAAGAATGCGTGTAAGATATTTCATTGTTTAACTCATCAAACTGAGGGTTCTCAATAATAATCAGCATGATGATCTAAATCTTAAATCTTATTCCCAGTCAATTCTTACTTGTGTTCACCTTGAATTTGACCCTAATTAGGGGTTGGAATTTATTTTAAATTTTTGTTTGTTCTTGGCCTTGAAACCCAAAATTCCTTTTTTTTGCAAAATCCCTATGTCCCCCTTTTATACCATTGGGGTCCCATCAAGTTGTTCAGTAGCTTTTCAAGATAGAAGTCATGACTTTATCATGAAGCCACAACTTTCTAATGTCTTTAAATCATTTTTAGAGTGCAAAAGTTAAAGCAATAAAAAATATTATGATTGAGGTAATTCTGCTCTGGAACCTAAAGTCTTGGCAGCAAGAATGTCATGACTGATGAATTTCTTATCTGGAACGCAAAATTATGATGGAAAGAATGACGCAACTATGATAATTACTCTCTAGAAAAAATAGTTATGGCAACAAGAATATCATGACTAAAGTAATTCCTCCCTACAACACAAAGTCATGGTGACAAGAATATCATGATTGAGAATGTTCCTCAATGGAGTAATTATTTGTGGTGTTAAATATTTGTTATGACTTAAATCATTTGATATTATATGACTTTGGCTCTTTAAAAAATATATCAATGTGTTGGATAATAATTTGACTTCTAATATTAGTATGCAAGTTGGTTTTTGAGACATAAAAATTTAAGTCATGGCCAAAATTATGTTTTAGTAATAATGTGGTTGCGACTCCAAGATAATATCATGGGAACGAAAAAAGTATTGCACAATAAAATGATTATGACAACTGCGTGGTAGAGTCATGACGTTCAAAAATTTTTATGACTTAATTTATAGAGGTATGACCAAGAAATATTGTTATGGCTACTTAATAGGCATATGCTAGTATAACAAAATCATGACATTGGAAATATTATGACTTTTCATTAATTTTATACCCTCTAATTTTGCTTCTCACTAAGTTCACCAATTCTTCTCAAATTATATTCAAATTAATTAGTATTGATCTAATTCGATAAAAAACACAAATTTTCTATTTTACTCTCAAATTTAGTATAAACACATCATGATAATAGTATTAAATAATCCAAAAAAATTGGCACGTTGAATGTCAAATAGTCATGTCTATATTTTCTAAAGTCTCCATGTCTATTTTTTATTTCTCTTCACTTAGTAATGTTGCAACTTTGGCAATGTGATTTATGACTTCATCGGATCATGTCTCCCTTTCTTCTTTAGTCATGACTTTGAAAAAAAAATCATGACATTATGGCACGTGTCTTCTTCAAGGTGAGTTATGACTTCATTTAGTTCCAAAAATTTATCTAACTCCATGACTTATTTTGTTTCTTCAGGTTGGTAACCATTAGATTTTTCATCCTAAAATTTACATTCTAGTTTGTGACTATATGGATGAGGCTATCTATTTTCCACTAGTTTTCCTCTTTATCATCTCAAATAAATTTATTTAGGTTAAACTTCACTTGTTATTTGCCCATGCGGAGTGTGAATTATCCCTTCTTTATGTCAATCAATGGATGTCCTATCACCAAGAAGGGTCTTACCCAAATTAATTGTATATATGAGTCTTCTTCCACGTCCAACACCACAAAGTCAATAGAGAAACTAAATTTTTCAATTTTCACTAGCACATCTTCAATGATCCCCTTTTGAAATTTAATTGATATACCAATCATTTGTAGAGGAAGAGAAGCTGGAGTAATCACGCGTATATTCAACCTTATTACTCTAAAAAATAGCATCAAGTTTATGCTTGCTCCCAATTTACATAGGATCTTCTAGAAGGTATGCTTTATAATAATGCATGAAATGGTAAAACTACATGGATCTTTTAGTTTCCTTGAAGTTTTCTTTGAATATACTCGCTATTCCATAAGTTTCCAATTTCTTTCTATTCATTATATCTTTCATAAACTTTGCGTAGTGTGATATCTGAGATAGAGCTTCCATGTAGATTATATTAATTTTCATATTTCATAAAAAATTGAGAAATTTATCAAACTTTTCTTATAAATTCCTTTTTATGAATCATTGTGGAAAAAGAAGAATAGGGTGGTGAAAGTGTAGACCATTTGCATAATCATTTTTATTTTCATCATACTTCTATTTGTTGTAATAGTTTATATGTATCTCCTCTTCTAATTTCACTATATGGCGCATAACTATTGGAAAATAAATTTGGCTGTAAGGTCAGGTTGTGTAGCAACATTGGATGTTGTGACTTTAGGTGTGATGATATTGAATGTGTGACTTTAGGTGTAATGATATTGGATGTCGCAACTTTGGATGTTGCGACATCAACTATAACAACATATTCTTTTGTATCAGCTCATCCCTTCAATTGTTTTCTATTTTCTACCATTATATTTCTTTCTACTCCTCAAAGTTATGGGCATGCATCACTTTGGGTTTATCTTGGTATAGCTAGGCAATTTGTTAATATTCTTTTCCATTTTGAGTGCAAGCTATCTAATTTGACTATCAATAGCTTTCATCATCATGTCAATGCTATTTAGCCTCATTTCAACCTTTTCCATTTGATTCTATTGTGGATCATTTCTACTTTTTGTTTCTATTAGTAGCACAAGGATACTATGTTCAAATAATAAATTGTATGCTACCTTTTGTTGGTCATAATTAGAACTTGATGCTTTTTGTATTTGGTACCTTGTCAAGTTACTTCCATATATGGTGTCATTGCCCATATGGATTGGTAATGACACTTTGATTGAGTTGTAGTAAATTAACTAACTACTCAAGTTGATAAGATAGAATAGAGTCTCAGATAGATACTTAGATTCTAAGGTTTGTATACTTTATTGTGGAAGATAATATTTTTTCATATGGTGTTTAGGAAATACCATACATATTTATTAGAAGAAGGATAAAAGGATGTGAAATTATTATGAAGAAAGAAGTCATGACTAAATAGACAGGATCATTAAAGGACCAAGTCATGATATTAAAAAAAACCATGTTTCATTGGTATCATGATTTTTTTTATATCACGACTTTTTTTAATGATCTTGTCTTTTTAGTCATTACTTCTTTCTTCATAATAATCTCAACCTTTTTTTTTCTTCTAGTCTTCATTAATAATGGTATCGGCTTCATGTTTTTCACCTAGTATATCATTAATCAAAATCAAATTTTCTTCCAATTGTAATCGTTCTACCATCTCAATAGTTCCCTCAATGATTTCTCTATATTCTCTACATGTAAATATCATGATATCAGTAATATCTATGGAAACTTTATAGCTGTTTATCTTTTCTTCTTTTTCTATTGTGAATTTTAGAAATATCATGACATCTTATTAGTGATAGGTATCACACTCAATAATACCATGCTAATTAATAAAGTTGTGACATCTGACAAAGAATATCTAGAAAAAAGGAACCCACTAAATGACCTAATTTTTAAAGAGATGTTTGGAAGATAAGTTGAAGAAAAAAATAATATGGAGAAGATATCTTGGAATATTGAAGTTACCAAAAGAGAATGAAGATTAGAGAATTAATCTAGCTAAAGATGTTAAATATTGCACATCTTTGTGAGGAAACACAATGTTCATTTTTGTGCTAGTGTACTATTATTCCAATTTTTTTAATATTCTTTGAAGTCAAACACTTGAACACATGCCACATGAAGTTGAGACACTCACACTCAGACATGATATTTTCATAACAAATGAAATCACGACACTCAAACCCAATCATAATTATTTTTCATGACACATTAAGTCATGATACTCAACATCCATAACTTTTTTTAATGAAGAAGTCACGGTGATAACACAAATTCATGGTTATTTTTTATTGGCCATGACAAATGCACTAACTCTGTAAAACACCATAAACCCTAATTTTTTGCCTTAAACTCTTCTTCTCCAACAACTGACCAAAACCATCATGACAACAATGTCATGTGATTCAACACCAATATGGATGAAGAAACCCTTTTTTTAAGCTTAGAAAGAGACAAAAATAAGTTAAATGAGTCACAAGGTGAAGGGGAAGTGAGCAAAGGCAACCCTTACCATGTTTTCCTCTCAAATTTATTGCCCAAACCTATTTTTGTTCACATTAAATAAAAAATATGGATGACATCTATCCTAACAAAGAAGAATTTCATGGATGAATGTGGATTTGAAAAGATTATCTCATATTTCCAACTGATGATTGAGAAGAGATATTATCTATGAAGAATTTTGTGAGGGAGTTCTACTCCAATCTTAAAGATATGCAAGAGAAGAGATATTATGTACAAAAAATTTGAGTATATTTTGATAGAAAATTAATTAATAATTTTTTGGACTATCAGGAGTTGTGGATAGTACAACCTTCAAAACCCTAAAACACAACTCAACTACAAATCAATTTTCAAGACTTTGATGGATGGTAAGACAAATTGTAAAGGATCATCAAATTTTATATGGACACCTTGTGAAAGGAGAACTGAAAGAAGTGAGCAATGTTTAGTTGTATTTTTTATGCTCAATTTTCTAGACCACTCTCCACCTCTTTATCATTACCCAAGATAAGGTGATCTTGTTATTTTTCTTGGTGAGAAGGTACAAAATTAATGTTGTTAAGATTATGGAGAATTCAATTCTTGATTTCCAAATAGAGGAATATTTTGGCCATTAATTCACTCATCCTTGATCACTATGTTATGTCATACTAAAAAAGTCCTAAAATCCATGATAGAGGTAATTGGTGCCCAAAAATATTACCCCTAATATTGGTTTTTATGAAAAGATGACTTGAAAGAGAAAGTTAGTTCTTGAAAGAGAAAAATAAACTAATGTGGGGAAAGAAGTACTTACATTCTCCAAAGCTGAGATAGAAGAAATAGAGATTTAAAGAGAATTTAGAAGAACAATTATCACCAAAATATTAATATTCAATGGGTAGACAAAAAGAACTAAAAAAAATTTTCATTCTGCTGAAGAATATGAAATTGGAGACTACCTAAAGGTAGGTTCGATTAAAGGGGAAGTTAATGATAATGCATTTTCTTTGTAGCAGAATAAGAAAATGGAGACAATAAGTGCAAAGAATATGTAAAGAAAAAGAAAGAGAAAGGAAAAATAAAGAAAGAGCGATGTGATGCATTAAGGATGATGCATGTCAACAAGGAGAGCTTATTTGTATCAACCCATAAGAACTTTGAGATGAAAGTTATAAAGGTCTTAGAAGACACAATGAAAAGATTGGAGACCAAGTGATGGAAAGTATTGAAGTATTTTGGAATCTCTATTAGTCTATCTCAAATGAGTGTCAAAGGGTGATAAAAAAGTAGAGATCAATAGATAGAATTCGAATCTAAGATGAAATTTAGAGATAAAGTATAGATAGATGACTTGGAGAAATACAATGCAAATTAGAATAATATGTATATTGTACAAGAGACTTTAAAGGATGCACTTAACTAAATTGGGAAGAGATAATATGTTCTATGCAACTTGATTTCAAGGATGATAAAATGAGAAAGAAGCAACAAGGCGGACATAGAGAGACCCCCCCACATTCATACACTGATTTGAACTTTCCAAAGTGCAAATTCAATTAAAAAAGTGAAATATAAAGGACTGACCAGTCCATCAACTTTTTTCTCCATCATTATAAATTGTTTGATTTTTATTTTTTTTTTTATTCCTACTCTAGTTCTAGATAGAGGCTTAGAGAAAAAGATAAATTCTTTGCTCAAGGATGAAAAATATTTTAGTATGAGTTTATTAGACACTCAAAAAACTAAAATGTTGTGTTGTTTAGATGTTTTGATGATGGCTATATGCTAAAAACACTATTTAAAAGTAAATATTTCACTAAATTATATTTTTGATGAATTTTGATAAATCATAGTAGAATTAGACTTACTTTTGGGTATAAAAGATGAACTTAGTGGAAGGTTGAAATGAAAGGCGGAAGAGTAAGGAAGAAGTCAGAATATTTTAAATGTCATGATAGTTTTACATTATCATGTGCCTATTAAGTAGTTGTGAAAACCTTTTTTGTTCATGATTTTACATACAAGTCACATCACATATTTCATTGCACTCTATGACTCTATTACCTGGCTATTATTTCTTTTCACTTTGCAACATATTCTTCATGGTCGTGATATAATATTGGAGTCATAGCTGCATTAGTTCTAAATAAAATTTTGGTCACAATATTATTTCTACATCATAACAATGAAGTACCATTTTTTTTTGATAAATAAAATAACAATGAAGTACCAAATTGGTATGTGAAGTCATGGTATTTTTTAGCATTGTAACATATTCTTTACAAAATTAAAATTACATAACACTAAGTGATTTTTAGTCATGCTATTAGTTACCGATGTGACTAATTGCTCTAGAGAAGAATGTCCTCAGTCATAATATCTCTTGTGAATATGACTATGTTCTCTAGATTGAATTTTTTTGTCATTATATCTCATTTTTCCAAGTGTTTGTGTTTCACAAAGGAATTATCTCAATCAATAGCATCTCTTACCGCCATGACTTTATGTTCTAGAAAAAAATTTCTTCTGTCATGGCATCTCTTGTCTATGTGATTTGCTTTCTAGAGATGAATTTTCACTATCATGATATCTCTTGCCACTGCAATTTTGTATTTTGGGGAAGAATTTCTTCAATTATAATATCTTTTGTTGCTATGAATTTGTGCTCTAGAAAGAAATTTTCATAGCGAGACATATTTTACCACCGCAACTTTGTGCTTTAAAGAAGATTCAAAATTATCGATGTCGTGACCTTAACCCAACATTATATCTTCTACTTATTGAAATACTATAGTACATGATGCGGCCCCAATAATATAAAAAGGGAAATTAAAGAATTCCAAAAAAAAAGTGCTAGAAAATTAAAATTAAGAAAGGAAAGAACGTGGTATCACCAAAGGGCACAAATATTACACCTGATTAGGAACAAATTTAAGTTGAATGTAAGCAGGAATAGATTAGAAATAATATTTGAGACATAGATCCTTATATTGAGTATCTTTGAGAACCCTTGATTTGATGAGATAATGTTCCAATCCTATCACATTAAAATTTTTTTAATGTCATGCTAATTAAAGATATAGGATTAGTTTATGTATATTTATATGATATTTGTGATTTTATAATGCATAATTATAAAATTTTTATATTTTGAATGTTAATAAATATAGATATTAAATAGAATAAAGATTTGTAGATCCACCACCAAATAGATTTCTATATGTTAGTTATGTTTGATAGTGATATGAAAGTCATAGAACATACTCATGAGATTAACATTTAAGGAAGTGATAACCATTTATTTCTATCTTGTGAGATGAAGCTATGGGTAGAAATCCTAAATTTATATATGTTTATTTGATATGAGTATTGTTTATGAAGCTGAAAGCAAAAACACCATAATGAACATTCCATTGTGCATTTTAGAAGAATTGGCATTCAATTAATGTGTGGGTTATGTAAAATATATAACCTAAAGTTTTACCATTTTTTGTAAGTCATGTTAGTTAAAGTGGATAGTAATAAGTAAGTCATGGGACACACATGAGAGTATGTGTTTCATAATGCGGTGATAGTCATGTGATCATTTTCTCATGCATGACTTTCATTATTTGAATCACTAAGAAAATGTATATTAAATAATGTGAGTATGACACTAATAAATTCAAATGCTTAAACATTATTATTATCATATTATTTCACATCCTACATGATTATTAAAGTTTGAGAATAAAAATGCCCACTTGAAAAAGTCAACAAGGGCAGTTAATATATTTCCTAAAATGATCATTGTTTGGCAATCCACATATTGACTTTTGGGGGTCATTTGGCATGTATTTAATATTGTATTTATATGTATTTGGGAGTCTATAATATAGATTTCACTAAATAACTATATTTAAAAATTCTGATGAATGTTAGTGAAATCAAAATTATTTTAGGTGGAATTGGTAGACTTGGTGGAGTGATGACTTGAAGAGGAGAAAAAAGATAGAGAACTATGACATTTCCCATGTCACAACTCACATCTTTGTTACACCTTTCACAATCTTATGGAGTAGTCATAATATCTTTTCCTGGCCATAAGTTCATAAAACTAATTATTACAATTTTTGTATGTCACAACTCTACTACCAAGTTGATATAATCTTTTCACTATGCAACACAAACTTCATTGCTACAAAATTTCTAGTTGGAGCATGATATTTCTAAAACACCAGAATAGCCATTATCATATTTTCAAATCACATTAGCCAAGTACCTCTTTGGTACAATAATTTGTAGTATTTTTCAGCACCTCAACTTAATCAATACGGAGATGAAATAATAAGTAAAATAAGTCATACTAATATTTTCTACCATAAAACTTTATTTTAGAGAGCATTTACATTGGTCATAGCCTTTCTAATACCAAAACTTTGTGCTCCAATGAGAAAACACTTAAGACGTGGTTATTCCCACTATTACACTTATGTGTTCCAGAGAGTAAATGCATTATTTATTGTTATTTCTAACTTTATGATATTTTTCTCTTAAAAAGTCAAAGCCGCCATCATTCCCAATGCCATGACTTTATATTTTAAAGAGAATTTGTCTCAGTCATGACATTCCTAGTGTGGCAAGATCATACTCTAGAGAGGTGTGTATTAAGTCATGACATTAATTGTTTCCGCAACATTTGTACTCCAACAAGATCTAACAAGATAAGAAAGTCATGGTCTCTAGCTAGAGCATTACTTCTAGCTTAAAACAGTATTTATCCATGAAGTATAAAAATAACACTTAAAAGATTTTATAAAAAAAGAGAGAGGCGAAGAGAATTGGATTTCAAACCAAGAGCAATTAACTTTAGGTGTGCAACTTCCAAACCCCAATTAGGGACAAATCCATGATGAACACAAACAATATTTGTTCAAGTTTAGGTTTTGAAACTTAGATCTCTACTTAGACTTTTATTGGGAACCCTTGATTCCACAACATTTTTGCTAATTTCCTCCTAATTTACAGACCATATTCCCAACCAAATATATTTGGTCGGTAATATATGGTCGGTAGTTGGTCAAAAATTTGGTCGGGAATATTTTTTTTCCAATGCCCCTCTTTGGATCTCTAAATTGGTCACGAATTGGTGAGTAATTACCGACCTATATATTTGGTCGGTAAATGTTCGGTAAGTATGAAGTTATAAATAATTTGAAAACTCACTATACCGACAAATTTTAATGGTAATATATTTTTGGTCATTAAATGGTTAGTAATATATTAGATAACAACTCTATATTCTAATTCTCGACCAAAAATATTTGGAAGGTAAATGGTCATGATTTGGATAATAATTACCGACCAAATTTTTAGGTCGGTAATTTGGTCAGTATACTCATAATTTTTAGTAGTGATCTATCTATCTACAATCTGTCTATTTGTCTATCTGATTATCTGTCTATCTATCTATCTATATGTCTATCTATCTAATAGTCTATCTATATGTCTATATGTCTATCTGTCTATCTATCTAAGTGTCTATCAATTAATCTGTCTATATTATAAACAGATTCTTCTCCAATGTCAACCTATTGGATCTTAAGTTTAGTTTTATGTACTTATGTAATGATAAGTATTTATGAAGTCAAAATATTAACATACTTATGACAAATATATTATGTATATTATAGAAGAACTAACATTTGAGTGATGTGAGTTAAGTAAAATGTTCAACCTAGAAGTTTTACCATAGTGTGGGAGTCATGTGTTGGCTATGGTGGATGATGATAGGTATGTCATGATACACACATAAGTGAAGGTGACTCGTATGGTGGTGATAGCCATGCGAGTCATTTCCTCTTGCATGCCTTTCATAGGTTAGATTTGTGGGAAGATGTGTATATTAATTATTATCAGTATGATACATATGAAACTAAAAGTACAAATGCATTTAGTGTCATATTATTTCATGTCCTTGAGATATTAAAGGTTGGAGAATAAATATGCATACTCAAAGTAGTCATAATGGGTAGTTGATGTATTTTCTAAAAGGAATATATGTACAAAAGACTAATGAAAAGAATTACATGTGATCTCAATGGTGAAATACTAAGTGTACTACTATGAGGAAATCATCCTTAGTAGTGATACTCCAAGAATAATTGTCATATTGTATTCCAAGAGGGCACAAGAGTATTTTCATGCTAATCTTTCTTTGTTTGATAGGCAAGCACAATATTTCCCAAATAACTAATTAAATATCATCCCACAAAAAAATATTAGTCAATCCTAAAGTCTATGTATTCTTCCAAAAACTCAAGTCTATCTACATTGCTCAGATAGTAAAGAGTTCATATTTAGTTAATTAAACAACTCATACAATTCTATGGGATTGATATCTAAACTAAAACTTACTTTATTACTTGTACAACTCTTATCCTTGTAGAACTCCATTGGACAAGAAGTAATACCTCAATGAGCTTTTGGGATCATGTTACAAATAAAAAGTTTTGGCAATATATAAATTCGTGATACTTTTTTAACACCTTTGTCAAGGATTATTTAGTTTTATTAGTCAACTTTAGTTGACATAAGTATCCTTACAAAATAATAGTTTTGTTTCTAGTTGTTTGGATATAATTATTACTTAGTGTTTGCATTATATTTATGTTCTATATGTTTTTGTTTTTTTTTTTGTTTTTTTTGTAGTCACTATCATTACATGAGAAAAAATTATGAGACTAAGTTAAGACATTTGGACACAAATTAAGAGAACCACGAGAGCACTTTTGAGATAGAAAGTTGAGATACAAAATATAGAAGCTACTAGAAGTAATAGAAACTATCAAGGTGGCGAATGAAAAGATGTCTAACAACATAATCTTCACCATACTTTGGGTAATTATTGGTAGCCAACTATGATGGATAGCTACTATGAGATTTAGTTTTGGATTATTCAAGTGAATGACTTTGAGTTGAAGCCTAATTTGATAAATATAGTTCAACAATACTAATATAGTAAAAGATTTTCAGAAGATCTAAATAGGCACATCATAATTTTTTTAGAGTTGTGTGATATAGTGAAGATGAACAAAGTTGGCCTAGATGCAATATGATTATGACTTATGTCTTCATCTTTGAAAGATAAGGCCTAGAGAAGATTCCAATTCTTATTTAGAGGCTCGATTCAGTGGTGTTATGAACTTGTACAAATATTTCTCATCAAGTTCTTCCAACCTCAAATCATCTCTCAAATAAGAGAAAAGATAAGCCAATTTTGATAAGAGGAGCAAGTGACTTTATATGATTCTTGGTATCAATTCAATGAACTCTTACAAAGATTCCACTAACATGGATTTGAATTGTAAATAGAAGCTCAAACATTATATAATAAGATGAAATATATAATGGGGTGAATAATTGATGTAGCCTTGAGTGGTTTTATTATCAACAATTAATCCAAAAAAGCACATTATCTATTTGAAGAGCTAGTAAAAATTAACTAACAAAATCTGAATGATCTTGTATTTGGAAGGAAGTAAGCTAGAGTAATGGAATTGGGTAAATTGTATATAATGAAAGTCAAGATAGATGTGTTTTTCAATATGGGTGGAGCTCAAAAATGACAAATATAAGTGTGGGAGAAATTACTATTTTGTAATAGCTTAGAGGTGTCAAGTAGGTCAGGTAGCTTGGGCACGACACAAGGCACTACCCAACTGAGTCATGCCTAGCCCAGCATGGCACGGTCCAGAACCATGCCTAGACTTGTGTCATGTCAACCTGAGACATGATTAATGCTATGATGGGCTAGATATTGCTGTGCTTTGGGCCAATTATGAATTATGTGCCTAGCACATTGGCATGGTCCACCAGCATAGTAACTATGACCCAGGATAGTGGACCGAAAAGTAGACATAGTTCACTAGACCCACACTCACCCTACTTGATCCCATTTTTTAAAAATTGATAATTAAATTTAAAAAAAAAAATCTGCCATTGTACATGTGGTGGGGGTTTTTAATGAAACTCATCATGTGTATGTGGTGTCATTTGGGCTGCTACATGTACGTGGTTGATCATTCAGGCCACCATGTATATGTGTCAACATGTACCACGTGTCTGGCCTTATAGATTCCAACTGCCAGGTGCACTGTGCCCCCCCCCCCCCAAACCTGACTACCTTTTTGGCTGGCGAGTGCAATCCAATGCAATGATTATTTAGCCGAAAAAAAAATTAAATACCCAATTTCTTTTAATCTTGGTCTTTTGAATTTTTTCTAATGGCTAGAGTAGAAATTTGATGATTGTCGAGTTTATGCCCAATTTAATATTCAAAAAAAATAAAAACGTATTTACTTTTTTATTTAATAAATTTATAATTATAGATTATGGGTTTTAACTTTTTCTTCTCATTTCTTTTCTCATTCTTAACTCTCTCCCCTATGTCCTCTCCTTTGCTCTCTACTCTTATACTCATATGTTCTGTCTCTACTCTCCTACTCTTATGTTCTACCTCTACTCTCTCTCTCTCTCTCTTTAAAGTTTAAACTCTAAAGCATTAATTTTAAAGTTTAAATATTAGAACTTTTTTATAAAGCTTAAAGAAAGTAGAAGTTTCTCTTGGTGTTCCATTACTTGTTGCTAGGGCGTGCAAGATGCATCTTTAACTCTCCTCTCTAGAATCTGGGTATTTTTTTTTGTTTTTTTATATATACATAAACTATTCAAAACATAAACTAAAAAAATGTCTAACATTGAGTATAATGATAATGACATTAATATATATTTAGATGTATATAATAATGATAACCCTTTGGAAAAGTTTGAGGCCAAAACTATATTTTCTCTCATGGCCTCAACCTAAACTCAAATATCTAAAAAATAAAAAACTAGAAGGATATTTTCAGTATGAACTCACTTTAACATAATAAAAAATAAAAATAAATGGGATATCAATGAAGAATAAGCATAATATATGTGTGTGTGTGTTTATGTAGGACTAAGCACATAAAGAGGCATGCCGATCAATGTACCAAAAAATATGATGCATTAGATCTTAGAAAAACCCAATTAAGCATGAGTGGTGGGGTCTTTGACCCCCTTCATATATCACGATAATTTAAGGAGAGAAGGCATGGTCAAACTGATTACCATCATAGGTCTTCCAATTCGATTTTTGAAAGATCCTGAGATTCATAGGTCCACATGTAGATATGAAATAATTAAATATTATAAGTTAGAAAAATAAATAATAATTAATTACTTTAATTAGTCAAAATAGTAGATAGGTGTCCTGTGATGTCCAATATCTAGAATAATTATGATAATGCATCATTTGTATGTCTCATCACCCATTATGTAAATTCTACATGAAAACTTAATAAAAAAGATTTTATGAATTTCTGAGATTCTCCATACTCATGATGCCTCTACCATATATGAGTACATGATGAGAAACTTTTAAGATTATCATATTCAAAATAAAATATTTAGTATCATATTTAATAATGTGTCTAACAATAAAGTAGCTATTAATATGTTAGTTATGACATTAGAGATGGATCATTATATGAGATTTTTCATGTTCGATGCATGTGTTATATTATTAACTTAATAGTCAAAGTGGGGATGAAGATTAATTTCTCCATATTAAAAAAAATAAGAAACTAAAATATTTTAGGATGCCCAGCAAACAATATAAGTTTGGTAGTTTTTATTTGTATATTGGTCTAAAGAGGAAAAAAATCTCAATGGATGTGAGACACCATTGGAATTACACTTACATGATGTTAGAGTCATGTGTTGGATGTGAACATGTGATATCCAACAATGTCAATAATAAGAGTGACGAACTTATTATTAATGACACTGATTAGGATACAAGAATTTCTTTTAATAAAATCCTAAATATTTTTTTATGACAAGATGAATATATGTTTGTTTGTGTACACTCCCACAATATGTATTACACTCAGATACATATGTAATATTAGTAGTATGTTTCGGATGTTTAGAGATAACCATACATTTAGTGTCATGTCTATTGAGATCGAAACCAAGTACTTAAGTACTGGTCTATAATTATATCTTTGTATTACTTAGATGCATGCATGGATCTTAGGGTTAAGGTAGAAGGGGTAGAGAATATTTTGGCATACATATCCACATGCATGAACTTGGAACACTAACCAGAAGGATTCACTGATGAAAAATTGATTGAGTTATTTACATACTATGACACTAGGTATGATAGTAGTTGTAGCCAAGTTTCGAGTACAAACATAGACCACCATATTTGCAGGAAAAGACTTCTCTATTCAATTAGTAAGGGGGAAACAATGGAGTGGTCTGTCTAATAGGAGAAAGCTATCTCAATACTTAGATATTGATTACTACTCAATCCTATCATATAATAATAACAAGAACCTTGATATTTTACTATGTTATAAATCTTATGAGTTCACCTATCCATTACTATCTAGGATAGAATGGGATCTACTAACTTCTCTAGTATCGAGGGTAGCATGGAGTATGATTTTTCTATTGTAGTCAATATCATTTCAGATAAGTGATCAAGAATATGACCAAATATCATTGATGCACTTGCATGCATGCATGATTGAAAATGTTCAAGGTTAGACATCCAAGATTGAGCTAAACCAAGAGCAGAAGAGTTGTTGATAGATGATGACTCATGGGACTTTGAGGATGTTAAGACCCCTACTAGTGATATCATCAAATACTTATACAATAATGATGTTGATAATTTGCATATAGACATTGATTGGCATTAGGATTGATGATTATTTTTTTTGATTTTGTATTTATTTACAATTGTTATGTTATTATTTATTTTCATTTTATATGATATGATTGCATTATGATTATGATTATTTTTTTTTCATATTTTTGTTATTTTTGTTTATCCTTTTTTTTATTTGGATGATAGATATTTTTTTTGAATTTTGAAATAATATATTTATTTTAATTTTTAATTTTACTGCATGGCTGTCGTAGTGGCTGGTGGTGGTGGACGATGGCTGTGGTGTGATGCTACTACCCAAAAAACCACACAACCTGATATGATCCAAAACAACCCAGCATGAAAGGTATGATTCTATCTAAACTCATGCTGGTTGTGCCATGCTGGGCTGAGCAGAATATAAGTCGTGTCGTGCCGAGAATGGCATGACTTCCTTACTGGGTTGTGGCTGGCATGGCACAATGGCCTTACTGGGCCACCCAAAAATGAGTCATGTTGTACCTTTACAATAGCTAGAAAGAGTAAATTTTGATTATGTATATCAAGCAGAGGATGTCAATATTTTGTAGAACATTTGAAACATATTCCAACCCAATATCAATGCCCCCATATACTATTATCTGAATATGAGAAACCACAAAAGCTCATGATATATAAGTTATGAGAAGGTACAATAGAATGTGGGGCAATTCTAGATGAATTTTGGGAATAACTTAATGTGATATCAATTGTAAAGGGCATCAAGCTCAAATTATAAATGCCCAAAGGGATTTAAAAAAGCCATCACTTGAAGAAAATATACTTGTCTTACCCATTAGTTGAAGAAAAGAAATGAACTTTAGGAGAACTAAATAGAATGAATTAAAATGAGGCTAGAACACAAGAATGAAATAATAAAAGAATATTGATAACCAACTTGGATAACTAGCATTATTGATTAAAAAGAATCATGAATGAACTACCAAGAAATACTAAGGAAAAGCCAAAGTAGTGTCTATCCATAACACTTAGAAGTGCAAAACGTTAAAAGGGTAACAAGCAAAGAGAAAGCGAAAAAGAAAATGTGAAACAAACTAGGAAGCTATGACTAGTGAAAGCATAACTTTTTCCAAGGTCACAACACCCACCACCATAGTATCTTCTGATGCAGCATCATTCTCCAAAGTTGTAGTACACATAGAAGCCATTGAGCAACTCTTACCCCTAGCTGTGATAACTAAAAAAGTGGAGAAGGAAGAAGAGATATAGATTACTAGAATCTATGAATAAAAGGATGTACCAAAGAATTAATATGCAAATGGAAAACAAGATATCCCACCTAACCTTCAATTTGCACCATTTATTAGAAAAGAGAAGCTGAACAAGCAATTTGAAATAATTTTCAATATCTTTTAGAAACTAAAAGTAGATATCTTATTCTCCAAAGTATTATCTCATATGCTAAATTATATTACATTCATGAGGGACAAGATGAGTAGCAAGACAAAGTTGGAGATGAATGGAATGTTAAATATCATCAAGAAGTGTTGCACTATCATACATTGTAAACTCATAAGAAAGCTATAGGATTCAAAAAGATTTATTATTCTATGTATTATTAGAAATGGAGAGCACACTTTCTAGAAGGTACTATGTGACTTGGGGTCAAATATTAATTTGATGTTGTTGTCCATTGTATAGAGGTTGAACCTTTGTGAAATCATTCTAATCTTTCTCTCACATCAAATAGTTGATCATTCGATCAAATTTCATAGTTGTATCATTGAAGATGTGTTAGTGAAGATTGATAACTTTTTTTCCTATAGATTATATTGTGATAGGTTTGGAGGAAGATCAATATATTCTATTAATCTTGGGGTGATAATTCTAATCCACTAGATAGATATTGATTGATGTCATAAAGGAAGAATTTATACTGTGTGAGTGAAGAACATGTGATGTTCAACCTCTAAAAGAGCATGTAGGTTCCAAACAATGATCAGGAAGAATGTTGGAGGATAAATAGTCTTTTAAGCACCACCATGAGATAGAATATAAACTTTATATGGAAAGACTCTTTAAAAGATTATTGGCCCAAAGAAGATGGAGAAGATGTTAAATTAGAAAAACTTTGAATTGAAGAAAACATTACAAGTGATAATGAAGAAGAAGATTACTATGAAGTCATGACATTTTTCAAAGTCATGACTTCTAGCAGATCCAAGTCAAAGCATTCAAAGTAACAAAGGAAGAAGTAGAAATAATGAAATTCTCAATTCAATAATATGAATAAATTATTGAGGAGATTTTTCAAATTTCAGAAGAAGTTTAACCAAAGGAAAGTCATCCATTGAATGTTGATTTACTTGAAGATAAAGACAATGTGAAAATAACTAACATGAAACATATGAAAGCAGATGAAAAAAAAGTAGTTGTAACAAAGAAAGTCATAGTTTCTAAAGAAGCTACCACTTTATAGGCTAAATTAATGAGGAAAGTTATGGAAGGAGAAACAATCACGATAATAGAGAAACAAAAGCTTAAAAAGAAAGGCATGCCTTTTTCTAAAACCATGTCAAATAAGATCTAAAGACAAATACCTAAAAATTATTTATCAAAAAAATGACAAATACCTGGAGCCACAACGTCATAACAAGTCATGACATTATCAAAAGAGATTATAGTAACAATGTTGCAACTTTTCATAGTCATGGTATCCAGGGAAGAATATCTGGAAGGATATACTTTGAATGAGGTCTTGATTCTTTAAAAAAAAAGAAAGTCAAATAGAAGAGAAAGACTATATGAAGAAGCTTACCTGGACCATCAAAATTACTGATTAAATTGGAGATCCAATGATGATCTAGCTATAGATGTTAAACATAGAGCTGCTTGGGAAACAACCCGAAGATTTACATTTTGTGCTATGTGATGTAATAAATATTTTTTTACATAAGCATACATGTTCGGACTCTCAGCGAAAGTTGTGGCACTCAAACTGTATCGCAACTTTTTTGTAAGCCAGACCAAGTCATGGCACTCAACCTAGCTGTGACTTTTCATTTTAAACAAATTTCATAACCATTTGAAAAGTAATGACATTTTTCATATTTCTCATGACTAAGCCCAATTCCAATATAAAGCTTTAATCCTAATTTTTTTGACACATTTCTCTCTTCTTCTCCACTCCAACAAAAATCACTACAATCCTAATTTTTAAATATCATAGCTATGATAGAAGAAAGAACTTTGATTTCTATGCTAAGGGATATAAGAGAGAAGGTTGAGGTAAGTAGCAAGGCCAAAGGCAAGCAACATGAGTAATACACCACCAAGACTTCTTCCAAAGTCATGGTACTAGAACTAAGTTTTCTTACCAAATGACAAAGGAAATAGATGACTTCTATTCTAGCCAAGAAGAGCTTTATAAGAGAGAGAGAGTTTTGTGAGCTTAATCTGCCTTTTTGGGCATTGATTAAGAGAATAAATTAGGATTAACTACGCATGTACATAGAACAAAAGAACACCACAATTATAAAAATATTTTACTCCAACTCAGAAGACACGCAAGACAAAAGATTCTATGTACAAGAAGTTTAGTTGTGCTTCAATATGGTACTTATCAATGAAGTATTTTGATTGCAAGAGATCATGGATGGTACAACCATCAAATCCCTAAAGATATAACAAAACTAAAATAAATCACCTAGATGATGACTGATGGAAGAGGGACTTGGAGAGGTTCATCGAAAAGTACACATAGACACTTAATGGAAAAGAACTTATAGAAGATAAAGGTTTAGTTATACTTTCTATGCTTCATCTTGTAGCAGTCTCCATCTCTCTTCTATCATGAAAGATAGCGTTTATTTTTCTTTTCACCCTAGTGAAAGAATTCAAAATCTATTTGGGGAAGGTCTTGGAGAAGTCTTTTCTCAACTTTTAATGGCGTAAATTTTCTAACCAAATAATTTACCCCTCATTTTTAACAATATCATGCTGAGCTGAGAGTCTATTCGAATGAAGAATAAAATGAATTGTATCTATGGATATCTTCCATAATATTAGCAAGTGCGAAAAAAGGGCTTGAAGAAAATAAGAAGAAAAATATGGTTATTGAAGGAAAGAATCAACTGATATTGGACAATAAGTATCACCCTTCCATGAAGCCAAAGTTGAAGTAATCGAAAAAAGTGGAAAAAAATATGATGAAGAATTGTAGCTCCAATTTGATTATTATTTGACTAGGCAAGGAAGTAACTTTGGAGAAATCATAAATATTTTGAAAAATATGAAATTAGAGATAAACTATAGAAGGATGTGCTTAAAGATAGAGATAAAGCATATGCATAGTTTCGTAGTGTCAGAATTAGAGATAAAAAAATAACATGTGAGAAGAGTTCATAGAGTAAGGCAAATCTTATGTGGAGAGAAGAGATGCATTATAGAAATGTAACTCAACAAGAATGAGCTTTTATTTATGTTCACTCAAAAAAATTTTGAAGATCAAGTTATGAAGATCTTGGAGGAGGTAATTAAATGAGTGGAGCCCAAATTGATGAGAAGCACTGATTCATTTTGGAAACTCTATGAGCCCTTCAAAACTGAGTGGCAGAAAATGATTTAGGGTTTTGATAAAAAAAATTGAGAGAAATATGCATTATAGAGAGAATCAATATATTAGAGATATGGAAAAGTATAGTGAGAACCAAAATCAAATGTACTTTGCTCTTGGTTCATACAAAGTTTGACTAAACACTATTTGAAAATGACAAGATGTGCTATGCAATGTGATTCTTGAGATAATAGAACAGGTAGTAAGGAAAAAAAGGGTTTTGAGAGACCTTCAACATTCATTCCCCAATTTAAGCCCTCCAAAATAAAGTTTCTATTTAAAAATTTTGATCCTTATAGCTGATCATACCGCCACCCTTCTACTCCATGTTGAGATATTGTTTACTTATTTTTCTTGATGATATTTACTTTATTTTTCTTATTGTGTTGATATCGATGTTGATTTCAAAGATGGAGAGAAATTTATTGCTTAGAGATGAGTTATATTTTTAGTGTGTGAGTTTATTTAATACTTTATTGTAAATATTTAACTAAATGTTTATTCTGAAATAATTTGATGAATATTAGTAAAATTAAAGTTATTTTGGTTGAAATTAGTAGACTTGCTAGAGTGGTGACTTGTAGGGGAGAAAAATGATGGAGAGGCATGACATTTTTCATGTCACAGCTTAGTTACACCTTCCATGATCTTATGGAGAAGTTGTGAAAATCTTTGTACGCTACAACTTTCTAAAACTAGTCATGAAAATATTTGTACACTATAACTCTACCATTAAGTTGATATAATCTTTTCACTATACAATATAGTTTTTATGGCCATGATATTTTTTTGGAGTTCTAAATGTACTATCTCTAAAATACTATAATAGCCACAATCTTATTTTCATATCATGATAGCTAAATACCCCACTAATACAAGAAGTCGTGGTATTTTTTAGTGTCGGGACTTAATTGATATAGAGATAAAACACCAAGTAAAATAAGTCATAGCAATATTTTCTACCATGACATTTTTTTCCAAAGATTATTTATTCTGGTTGAATCATTTCAAATGTCATGAATTTATGCTCCAGTGAGAAATCTCCAAAGCCATGTTCATCTTAGTTCCATAACTTTGTGTTCATAGAATAAATGCACCAATCATGACCATTACCAACACCATGACATTTTTCTTTTGAGAAAAGATCAAAATCATTGACATTCCTAGTTCCATAAATTAGTGTTCGAGAAATAATTAATCTTAGTCATGACATTTCCAACATCATGACATTTTGCTCCAAAGAGAAGTTTATTTGAGTCTGGACATTCATTTCCACCATGACTTTTATACTCTATAAAAGATTCGATGAGATAACAAAATTATGACCTCAAGCTAGCCTCGTGACTTTTAGCTTAAATAATCACACAAATATTCAAAGTATAAAAGTAACACTTAGAATACTTTGTAAAAAAAAGAGGCAAGTGAAATTTGATTTCAAACTAAGAGCGATAAACCCAATGCATGCAACTTACAACTCCTAATTAGTGGAAAATCCAAGGTAAACATGAGAAATATTTGTTTGGATTTAGGTTTTGTAACTTAGATCCTCACTTGAGCTTTCATTTCGAACCCTAAATTTCATGATATGCTTCTTAAAACATGTTGCACGAATTATTCTCCAATGTTTGGCTAAATTGGTATCTAAGATTAGTTTTATGTACTTGTGTAATGGTGGTTTGATTTTATATTAGTTTATATTTATGGTAATATTGTGTTTTGAATGTTGATGGATATTTATGTTATTTAGAATTATAATTTTGGATTTTCATTATATGTGTAAGAGGAAGTGATAGCCCATCTAATCGTTATGTGTGAGATAAACTCATGTGTTAAAACTTGAGATTTTAAAAAGGTTAATCATTATATGTATAGTGCTTAAAAAGCAAAAAGCATGAATAGATTTACAAATAATTCATTGTGTATATCATAGAAGAACTGACCTTCGAGTGTTATGGGGATTAAATAGAACATCTAATTAAAAGGTTTAGCCATAGTGTACTGGTAGTATCTTGATCATGGTAAATGATGACAAGTATGTTATGAAATACATATAAGTGGAGGTGACTTGTATGCTTGTGATTATCCTTTTCTCTTGTATGACTTTGATAGGTGAGATTTATATGAAAATATATGTTAATTATTATGAGTTAGTGCTTACAAAGTATAAATCTCAAATATAATTAGTACCACATTATTTAAAGTTCTTAAGACCTTGTAGGTCATAGAATAGATATGTATATTTAAAGTAGTCATCAAGAATAATTAACTTATTACCTAAAAAAGTAGATATGTAAATGACTCATGAAAAGAATAAAGTATAGTCTTGGTAGTGAAATATTGAGGACACAACAATGAGTGGATCATCTTTTATAGTATCAGTCTAAAGATCAAAACCACATTGTATGCAAAGAGGAAATAAAAATATTTTCACACTAATCTACCATTCGTCTGATAGATGAACACATTATTACCTGAATAAATAAAGAAAGATCATTCTACATAAGAAAGTTGGCTAACCCTAGAGTCTAAGTAATTTTCTTAAAATTCAAGTATAACTACTCAACTTTGGTAGCAATTTGTTCACTATTGTTTAATCAAATTGCCTATATAATTTTTGTAGGATAGAAATCTAAACTAAATCTATTTTACTACTTATGCAGCTCATTTTCTTGTGAAACTCTATTAGATGAGAGATAATCACTCAATGAACTTTTGGGATTGTATCATAAATGAGAAGTTTTGGCACCATGACAAAGTTAAAACAACCATCCTAAGTAGTGATAGTCCATGGTTGATAACCATCTTATATGTTAGAGGAAAGGGGTAATCCATATTATCCTAGCTTTCATACAAGAATCAAGTATGACATTACCACAATATTAAAGAACACTCATCTTACACAAGAAAATAAATCAACCCTAGAGTCTAAGTATCTTCTGAGACCCAAGTTAATCTTCTCAACTCAAGTAGTAGTTAATTCATTATTATTTGATTAAATTACATATATAATCACCGTGAGATTAATATCTAGACTAACATCTACTATATTACTTATATGACTCATATACTTGTAGATGTCTATTATATCTATACAATCATCCAACAAATATTTGTTTTTGTGCTACAAACAAAAATTTTGATATTTTAACAAAGATGCAACAATAACCATTTACCAATTGTATCTTATGCAATTTTGGAGTTCCATGGGACTTTACAATCACATGTTATAAAAAAAATCTCATTAACATTTTAGTTCTAAAACCATTTTGATAACTTTGTTGTGTCCACCAAACTCATATATATGGATATCACCATTATTCATCATGTCTAACTACGATGGATTATACACCCTACTTTAGCCTGACCTATTAAATAAATCAAAGTCTTGAAAAGTATAGAATTATGGTAGTTATTTTATGAATTAAGTTCATTTGCGAGATTTAATTTATATTTTAATCCCACCATCATCATATGAATTACTATACTTATTCATCCATCATAACATACATACCATCACATGCATGTGTGTGTGTGTGTGTGTGTGTGTGTGTGTAGATAACAATGGCATAAAAGTAAATTAGTCATAGCATGGCTAAAAACTAGATTGATCTTCATAAGTAGAAATCATCTCCATGGATTTACCAAGAATGTGTCGAATGGTCTTCACCATTGAGTATGAGTTTGAGAATAATGCATCCTTTGCCACATCTTGTGATTGAGCTTGATCTCCTTCCTTGAGCATTTATTCTTCTTGACAACTTATATTATACTATACAACTTATATATAAAATAAAATGAAACATAGTTTGTATTTAAATTACATACCCCAAACAAATAAAAATGACATGCATATGATATTTAAATTATATATGCCAAAATAAAATAAATAAATATTTAAATAAAATAACTGCATTGGTATTAGGGCCATGCTATGCATCATTCTTATTTTTAAATGTACAATAACTATGATATGTCAATAATTCTTATGTAGTTCATTAAACATTTATTCACTAATATATATAATAAATGAAAATAATTAGAGTACATGTATCATAAAACACAAATAATTAAATATCACAATAATACCCTAAAATTGTTATTATTAACATTACTATAAGGATTTATGTTTAATTGGTAGCATTATCTACACAAACAAAGTTGTAATGATTATTAATATTATTAAATAAGGCTAATATGATGAAACCTCCTTAGAATTATTATGAATTTGTTAATTTGCCTAATTTAATCAGTTAGACAAAGTCTCAAAAGCTCATTAATAAAAATATTTCATCAACAAAGATCTATAAGTGTATAGATCATACAAGTAGTATAACAAACTTTTGTCCAGATATCAATCCCACAAAAATTGTTTTAGTTTTTCTGTTATGCAATAAGTTGTAACCCATTTTTAGTAAAATGGATACTCAAATTATTAAACAATCTTAGGTCTAGGACCATTTATCTAATTTATGTGATACTATTAATTCATTTGGTTTATATATATTATGATGGAGACAGAACAAAGGTTAGGGTAGTGTGTAATGACCTCTTATCATAATGGCATACAAGGTGGTTCTCACCAATGAAATTTTCTTAATGGTGGTCTTCTCGTAATTGTCCCCTAAGTCTGTCTCATCCAAGACAATAATTCATCTCTAGATGAGGGTCATTTATAATCCTATACCTTTTAGGCAACTTCATCAATTTTCCTTGATAGTTGCTTCATATGCACACTTTTATCCACTACCCTCTATTATCTTAAAGACTAATGATTGGCGTGGTATGTAAGTATTTATACTTTTGACTTTGTAAGTATCATACTCACACAATTAATATACACATCCATTGAGTTTCACCCGTGGGAATCATATGAGTAAAAAGAACTCACTAGGGCTATCACCACCATATGATTCACCATACACTCGTGTATGTCTCAAAGATTGGTTGTCACCATCCTCCTTGGTAATGATGTGATTCTTACACTAAAGGTAAATCCCTTGGAAGAACATTTTATATAACATCATTCCCGATTGAGAAATAGTCTCTATAGGGTGTGTATAATGAATTGACATGTAATAACATTTGTATTTTTAGCTTCTAAAGTGTCATACTCATAATAATTAACATACTCAAACTTTGAGTTTGATGTATAGGTTTATCTCATGCATCATAATTTGAATAAATATCACCACCTATTTATCATATGCATGAGTGAGTCTTATAACTTACCTATCACTATTCACTATGATAACCTTGCACAAACCAAATATTAGTTGAAATCCTAATTCAAGTTCTAACTAGTCATCATCCATCAATATCCATAACATAAAATATAATCAAATCATAATTACAACAATCATCCAAATCAATTACATTACATAATCCAAATGATACAAGTCCTTAACCATGATAATTTCATAAAATCACTAAATTAATCCCTAGATGTGGAGGGTTTGAAAGCTTCTTTCCTAACTCTAGTGATTGGCAGTGGTCATGCATCCCTTGATTACTTGTGAAATCCCTAGGAAGTGAAAAAGTTACCTCTAGGGTTTGTAGTTTTCATTACTTTTACTTATTTCATGAGGGGTAAAAAATGAGAGATTCCTCGTAAATTCTATAACTTCCACTTTTATATTAGGGTGGCTTTGTTTTTCTTTAAGTAGAAAGTTATGATTTTTAGATGAAAGTCACTGTGCTAGTCTTCATCTTTTTAGCTTGATGTCACAACTCTAGAAAATAGTCATGATTCTATTTAACATCTTAATCTCTCTGTAACAAAAGGTCACGATGCTAGCAATGATCATGATTTGGGCTTAATCTTTCTTTAACATTTAGTTGTTGTGTTGTGAAATGGTCACTTCATTCCTTCATCATTTGTAGTCCATGGATGGTCATGACACTTTTAAGTGGTCGTGGAGTGGAAATAGTTTCCAGTATTATTATATAGCCATGACATTATGTGAAGGTTGCATCATTGGCCATTTATCTTTCATGATATGTATGTGGCTGTGACATTGAGAATTAGCCATGGCGCTTGCACTTAGCTTTATTGTAAAAGTCATAGTTATTTCTTCCTTTGAGGACAAGAGTGAAGGCCATGGAAATAATCATACCCCAGTAATATTTTTGTAATATTTAGTGAGCCAAAAGATCTGGCTTTTAATAATTACAATAGCTTTGGTAAAAGTTTGTTTGGCTCTTTAACTTTATGTAGTTTATAAGTCACGGCTTGATTAAAAAACCACAACTCTAACTTGAGACTTCCAAGCCATATAAAGATGAAGTCCTGGCTCGATAGAATTAGCCATGACCTTGAAAACTAGTGAGGTACTTGATTGCTATGATAAAGAATTAATGTCACACTCATTATAATATAATGAGCTAAGTATGGATGTGACTCCAGGATAATGTCACAACCATTAAGAATATGTCACATAATGGAATGATTATGCTTTCAAAAGATTAGGATCATGACATAAAATATTTTGCAATGATAATTTAGATAGAATTACAGCTAAGAATGGATGCAAAAATAGACTTTAATATTTATCTCATCTACTAAACACCTCCAAAATTTTTGTTGATATCACAACTATTTACCAAAGATCTCCAAAATACAAAAAATTATGAAATGAGGTGTCCACGGGCCGTGCCGGGTCGGCCTGGCCCATTTTTAGTGAGCTCGATCATGCTTCCATGCTGGGCCAAGCACAACATGGTTACTATTTCATGCCGCGCATGGCCCGGCATGATTTTTTCAGGCCAGGCCCGGCACGGCTAGTTATCTTACCATGCCAGGTCCGACCTGTACGGGTCAAATCATGCCCATACGGGCCGGTTTAAAAAAAATTAAATTTTTTTTGTTTTTAATATTTATCTATTTATTAAATATATATTAGATTAAATAATGTTTAAAAATATTTAAATTATAACTTGAAAATTGTTGAATAATTATAAAGAGTAAATTTTTTTAATTATGTTTTAATTAGATTCATTAATAGATTTAGATTATAATTTATTAGAATTAAATTATAGAACTTTTAATAAAATTTTTAAGCACAAAAATAAATTAAACACAAAATTTCTTTAACAAAAATTACAAAGTCACAAAGTCAGACACAAACCTAACGTCCAATCGGCCTATCCCAAACCAAAGAAAATACAACGTTACGTAAATAAAAAAGCGTACAAAATAAAATATCGATATCAAAAATCAAAATAAAGAATAACAAAAAACTCATAAGCATACTCATAAATGTAACATAAGTGTCGCGGTCGGGTGTCGTGTGTTGGCATGTCGCAATCTCCCAATCGTCAACTGTAAGTCATCAAAATAAAGTGGCAATGGCAGGTAGCATGGCAACGGGCAACCTCATCAATCGTCTATCGGCATATCATGATCATCCTCAACCGCAACATCAAAATCACTTTCATATGGATCATCATCATTAGCAATCAACTCATTCACATTTGTTGCGGCTGTAGTCACTGTCCCAACAGGATCTTAGATGCTAAACCTCGAATCCTTCCTGTCCTTCATGCATGCTAAGGCCTCAACAATATCTAGACATAATATCGATCTTCTGTCCGAAATCACATTCACTAGCAATAGAAAAAGAAGACTTCGATACTACTCTCGACACCGGAGGAGTCAGTAGATCCCGTGTCATCCTAGATAGCAAGGAAAAGGTTGACTCATATGATTTCCACCATTATAATATATCAAGATTCTTAGTATCAGAATGTGCTAGGATTGAGCAGTAATCAGTATCTAAGTACCGAGAAAGCTCGCTCCTATGTGATGGTCCACCCGGTCCTTTCCCCCTCGCTAACTGAATGGAAAAATTGTCATCTCCGAAGATGGTATCTATGTCCATACTCACAGTCTCACTGCTACTAACACCATACCTAGTATCGTAGTATGTGAAAAGCTCAGTCAACTTCTTGTGAATAAACCCTTCAGGTTGGACTTCCAGGTTCATGCATACTGCGAGACAATAAAGAGATGGACTTATGGACTAGTACTTTAAGTACTTGATTTCCATCTCTACAACCATATGGCTAAGTGTCGGGTCAGCTCGATACTTTCTAAAAATACTACTAATGTTGTATATGCACCTGAGTACAATGCAAGTCGTGGGAGTATAAACCGACTAACACATGTTTATCGTGTCATAAAAAATCTTCACAAATTTCATAAATTAAATTTTTGTAGCCTAGTCACTATCGTCAGTAAAAAGTTCATCACTCTTACTATTGACGTAGTCGGATATCATGTGTTCGTATCCAACACATGACTCCAACATCATGTATGTATAATTCCAACGGTGTCTCACATCCGATTAAAATTTTTTCTTCTTAAGATTCGCAGACAAATAGAGACTACCAAACTTTTATTGTCTACGAGGTAAGCGAATGTATTTTAGTACATTACGTATATTATCCAAAGCAGATGAACACACCTTCATACCCGCTTGTATAATCAGGTTAATCACATGACACATGCATCTAACGTGAAAAATCTCTCTTTATGGCGCGTCTCTAATATTCCTAACAAACATGTTAATCACTACGCTATTAATAGATGCATTATCGAATGTGATACTAAAAATTTTATTTTGAATCATATATTTTCTAAAGATCTTCATCATACACTCAAAAATAGTCGGGTCATAATGAGGATGAAGAATCTCAAAAAATCCTAAAATTTATTTATTCATAGTCTATTTAGAATCTTCATAGTGGATGGTAGACATACATAAGATGAATCATCATGACTTGTCCAAATATTAGACGTCACGGACACCACTCCACTATATGTCATAACATCATTAATTATTATTTGTTTTTCTAACTTATAATATTTTAGTATGTTGTTCCTAGATGTGGACCTAGGATTCCTATGACAAGCAGGCTAAAAATATGTCTGCATGATGCTCACTATCCTTGGATCTTCCAAAAATCTGACCAGAAGACCCATCAATGTGATAAGTTTGGCCATGTCTTCCCTACCCAACTCGTTGCGGTATATGATGGGAGTAAACTTTGAGACTGAACTCAATCCAGCCTCAAAAAATGCACTGCTAAGTTAGGTTTGCTTAGGATCTAATGCACTATGTTTTTTGGTGTATATTTCAACATGTCTCTTAAGGTGCCTAGTCCCAAATGAACTCTTACAAGTTAAATTTCTCGTATAATATCTACACAGTGTCATTTCTTCTTCCTCACCCCTAATATTTTTTTATTTTATTATATTAAAATGAGTCCAAACTACAAAATTCCTAGTTTTTTATTTTTTTTAAATGTTTGGGTTGAGACGACTATAGAAACCAAAGTTTCAGCAGCCTCGGATCTTTGTGTAAGATATTCATTTTCTAAATTTAAATATATTTCATTAGTATTAGTTATTTTTTGGTTTTTTTTAGATAAGAGGTAGAGCCTAGATGATAGAAATAGATTAAAGAGTAGAGGCTAGAGAGAGAGAGTAAAAAAAATACTAATTATTTTTAAATTTTAATTATTAAGTTAAGAGTTTTAGTTAAATAATAAACAAAAATTAAATATATCTGTAAAGTAGTAAGGTAGAGGATGTGCACCACAGTCCACATCAAGATTCAAACTTCCAAAGTCGAGCCCGAGTTGTGAGTCCTGAAAAGCCGAGCCGAATGCCGAAATCTCGAGAGAGAGAAAAGATTTGAGAAAGTGAGAATTTATGTTTTTGAAAAACATAAAAATTACGGCGGGGGATTTTTATTGATTATAGGAATGATTTTTTAAAAAAAGTAATTTTTATGTATTTTTTAAATTTTTTATTGATAATTAGGGGGCAGAATCATGAGGGTCATCGAATTCCACCCCTTAACTGTTGGAGGTGAAATCCAACACCTTAAATTCAAATTATTATTAATATTGAATCGTTGGGTGGGGGGGGGGGGGGATTGGGGGTGGGCCTGCGGGCCTGGTTGGGAGGGATGGAGTAGATTTGGACCCTGGCCCAGGTGGTTTCCGGAAGGCAGTGTTACCATGACGTTGGTGCTGGGTGGGAAGGTGGGTCGATGTCTAGGGTCATGCCGAGTTACCGGGCCTGTGGGTAGGGTTGGGAGGGATGGAGTAGATTTGGACCCTGGCCCAAGCGGTTTTCAGAAGGCAGTGTTGCCATGACATTGGTGCTGGGTGGGATGGTGGGTCGATGTCTAGGGTCGTGCCGAGTTACCGTGCCAACGGGCCACGGAACCGTGGCGGGCTAGGAACAGCATGAGGCCCGGTTGGCCTCAGCACAGCACGGCACGTCACTATTGTTGCCGTGGACAGGCACAGCATAAGCACCGAAAATTCTCATGCCGGGCCAGCCCGGCACAACCGAATCATGTCGTGCCTCGTGCCGGGCCGAGCTGGCCTGTCCCAGTTGACACCTCTTAATCATCACATATTTACTCCATTTTCATATTTACACATAATTTCTCAACCAAAAACATATATTAGAATGTTTTATAAATTGAACACCGACCAAAAGTCCAAGGTTTAAGGGTAGCACTTGTGGTAGGGTCAAGTGGTAGTAGCTGTTAATTGAAGGAATGCTATCTACAAACTAAACCTAAGATCATGTTAATTAGATTAACAACATTTCATCTAACACCATTTTCATTAGTGATTCTGAAATTAAAATCATATTATATAGAATCATATATGTTCATATGCATTAGCTATGTATAAAGGCATAGTCTTTAATGAACTATATAGATCCTACACATCACTTACACATAAATATGTGATCTTAAATATAATAAAACATAACAAGAAACCATATTGATCAAGGTCACAAGTTTCTTTGATGGCATTATTACAAATTCTTAGAGGCACTTAAACAAAGAGGCACAATCGAACAACAAAAAAATTACTTTTTAACTTGATTAAGGAACCATGTGATATGATCAGGTGATTCAGTGATAGAAGAATATCTTATCTGAGATGGAAAATCATTGTTCCACAGCCTCATGTGCAATTCTAAGCTTCTATGTCAAACTATAAATCATAACATGGTCGCTCCGCCCTCTACAACCATTAACAAAAATAAGCCCTCCTAAAAACTGAGAGAGAGATTAGTGTACTAGCAAAGGGTTGATTAGTCACAAAAATCCTAGACATCTTTCTTTCTTTATAATGTATGATTTATTCTCATTATCAAGAAAATATGTTGGGCCTTAAATACTAATTTTTAAG
Source organism: Sapria himalayana (assembly GCA_029783825.1). NCBI lineage: Eukaryota > Viridiplantae > Streptophyta > Magnoliopsida > Malpighiales > Rafflesiaceae > Sapria > Sapria himalayana. The sequence goes on along the minus strand of JAREIK010001561.1, from coordinate 709,651 downwards.
CCTAATGACTAGTTTCTGACCTATTCTATCTATGTGACCTTGTGTCCACATAATATTGGTAGTGGGCTCAAAATTCATTTTGAGCTCATAGGTCATAAGTGGCCTCTAGGAAAGCATGAAATAAGTTATTCTTATAAAGTTCATTCATGAAATGTTTTGATCTCCATGTGAATTATTGATACAAATGACTTTAATACCCTTATTAATTTACCCGAGCATTACCATTATTACTCCTAATTTAATTGGTTAGGTCTTCTCAAAAGTTCATTAATGATAGTAGCCCATAAACTGAGATCCACAAGTAGGTTATATAAGTAGTATAATGAAATTTCATTCAAATATCAATCCCATTAAAATTATATTAATAGTTTGGCTATTTCCAATAGTAATCCTTTCATAGTTGTCTATTTAGTATATCACCATTGAGACAATAATTTATTCTTGCATGAGGGTCATTCATAATCTTGAACCTTTTTAAGTAACTTCATCAACAATCCTTGATGGTTGCTTCATATCCACACTCATATTCACCAGCCTCCATTATCATAAAGACTAATAAATGACAAGGTTTATAAGTATTCATATTTTTGGTTTTTTTAGTATCATACTTCTACAAAATATATATGTTTCTTTCAAGTTTCACTAGGGAGAACCATATGAATAAAAAAGACTCACAAGGGTTGTCACTACTTTCCAAATCACAACATATTTGCATAAGTTCTGATAATTAGCTATCATCATCTTCTTTAGTAATGATATAACTTCCACACTAAATGTTAATCTCTTGAAAGAGTATTCTATATAACATTCATCCCAATCAAGAAGAAGTCCCTAAAAGATATATATAGTAGATTGACGTGTAAAAGTATTTACACTTTTGACTTTGTAAATACCATATTGGAGACTAGTGACATATGCAAATTATGGGGTTTGATAAATATGTTTATCTCATACATTATAATTGGAAGGGCTATCATCACCTTCTTATCATATGAATGAGTGAGCCTTGTGGTTTATTTGTCATAGTCCATCATGACAACCTAGCACAAACTCACTATTACTCAAAAGTCTAATTCAGATTCAATTTAATCGTAATTTATCAATATCAATAACATAAAATATAATCAAATCATTAATGTATCAATACTATAAACCAATTATATCACATAATTTAAATCACACAAATCCTAAATCACCCTAATTTCATAAAAATTTCTGAATTTATCCATAGATGAGAGGGATTCAAGAGCAGTGCTTGCCAACTTTAAAGATTGGCATAAGTTATGCATCCCTTGCTTACTTTTAAAATCCTTATGGGGTGTAAATTTGGACCAATGGTTTGTAGTTGTTGTAGATTTGCTTGTTGCGTGAGAAAGAATGAGAAGAAATGGAGAGATCTCTTGAAAATTCTCTAACTTTTCTTTCATACCCTGGTGGCTTTGTATTACTCAAAGTAGAAAGTCGTGACACTAGTAATGACTATGACTCAGGCCTAATCTCTTTATAACATTAAGTTATGGTACTATGAAATAATCATAGCTTCATTGTTAGGATTCCTTAGCAAATGAAATTTCTTGCATCTACAAGTTGTGGCTATACCTTCCTTTGAGGACAAGAATCATAGCCTCGAAAATAGTTATACTCAAGTAATATCCTTTATAATATTCAGTAACCCAAAAGGCCTCTACGTAAAATAATTTTTATGGCTTTGATATAAGTACTTGTGACCCTTTAATTTATGTAGTTAAAAAGTTATAGTTTTATAAAACTAATGTGGCTTTGTCTTGAGATTATCAAGCCATATAAAGATAAACTTGAAGCTTTGTAAAATTGGTCATGACCTTACGCGGTAGTGGGGTACTTGGTTGCTACTATAAAGAATTAATGTCATAGATATTAAAATTTTTTGAGCTAAGTATTACTGTGACTCTATGATAATATTGTAGTCATTCAAAATATAATGCATACTAAAAAGTTTATGCTAATGAGATGGTATGATCATGATGTACAAGAATTATTACTAGCCATTTAGGTTGAGTTCCGTCCAAGAATGGATACTGAATCTACTAGGGACTTTATATTTACTTCCTCTAATAAACACCTCCCAAGCTCATTGATTTAATGATTATTCATCAAAATTCTCCAAAATACCAAAAATCATGAAATTAATAATATTTGCCACATTTTCATGTCTACATGCTTTATAAATCACCAAAATACATAAGAATATTCGCTAAATAGAACACCAAACAAACTCACAATTTAAAATAATTTTTCAACCCCAAACAATAATTTCCTCTCAAAAAAATATGCATCTTTACCACAAATTACTATGATTAAGTTTTGTGTCATAGAATCTATAAATAGTGGAACAACTTTAAGTGGACATATTGAGAGTTGTGACATGGTTTGAGTTTTATGACTATACTAGTTGGTCATTAGGTATGTGTATTTATTTATGTAGTGGATATAAGTGTTTATTACATTATACATGCAAAAAAATGGATGATTTCCAAAATAGTGCTATGTTTAAAATTTATATCTAGACCATCAAAAATTCTTTAACTCTATCAAAGATCTATGATATTCTCTTCATTTTTTCAATATAATGCTTCACTTCCTTCTTGTTGGTCTCTTCATTCATCCCTTCTCTAGCTACACTTGTCTCTAAGGTTATTTCTTTATTTGATACTATAACTTTAGTGAATATCATGAATCTTTCTTCTATTCTCTAGTATTCATTTTCATTCCTGGATCCCCAAAGTTGTAGTGCTTAGTATTGTCATGGCTTTGTCTTTGAGCTTGTCTTTTTTTTGTAGTTCCAAAAACACAACACTATGCATAATCACGAATTTGTCTTGCACCTTCTTCTTGCCCTATTTTTTCTAGAACTCCAAAGTTGTTGTGTTGTACATTGCCACAGCTTTGTCTTAAGGCATATGGTGGATAAATTTATTATGTATCACCAAAGTCACAATACTAGGCACAACCACAACTTTGTCTTTTATCTTTACTTAGTCAGTTTAATTCTGGAACTACAAATTCAAATGTTGAGCATATCCATGGTTTTATCTTTGATTTTCTCTTCCATGAATTGTGTTCATACCTTGTCTTTTTTTAAATGTCTCTTCTTCCATAGAGCTGTCATCATACGACTTTTCAAAGGTTGTATCTTTGAAGAATGTTGTGATCTCATGGTAGTAATCTTTTTCTGTTTTCTCATTTTTGAAATTTCAATATAATTTTTTATGTTCTTCAATTTTATCATTATCACGGCTCCACAATTATTTATTTTTTCATGCACGTTATCAAACTCACAATTCTTGAGTTCTTCTTTTGTTCCCTAAACTTTTTAGCTCTCAAAAAATCAAAATTTAATTTTCTAGTTTTTGATAAAAATCAATACAAAGTAGATTATCGATTCTCCAACACCTCATTTCATAGTCATCTAGACTTCATAAGCTACTATAAAAATTAAAATTTACTTATTCCTCACTGACACATAAAGTAAACTCATATTTCTTAAATTAAATGAGGGCTTATCTCATGGCCACAAATGATCATCCAAAAATTAATAATGCATATTAATCTTCCTCAAATATCCTAACCAACAAAATTCACAGAAAAAATAAAAATACCAACCTTAACCAATAAATCTTCAATGATTCTAGCTAAGCACTTGATTGTTCGATCTTCCATTTGGAGTGAGAGATATATTAGAATAATTTTGCCAAAATTCAATATTCATTCAATAGACAAGGGCATCCAGTTGATACTTAATTTTAAATTACATAATACAATAGTACAATGTATAATAAGCTAATAGGGTCTATCAATTTCCTCAAATTTTTTTTTTGATTAATAGCACTATAATTTTCAGTCATATGCATAGTCTCATATATCTCATACTTTACCTTACTACTTATTATATCTTTCATGAATTTTAAATAATTTGTCATTTGGGCAAGAGCTTCAGCAAACGGTATATTCACTTCTAAATTCCAAAATATATTAAAAAATTTTTTGAACCCGTCTTCCAACTTCCCCTTCCTAAATCTATGCATAAATAGAATATTTATTAGAAACTTATTTTTGTCTTTCTTATGATCCATTCCTTTCTTTCTATGGTCTTGGGTAAGATCTATTCGCTTCTTCGATTCCCCATCTCATTGCTTCCTCATCTTCAGGCTAAACTTAGTTTTGCACTTATTTTGGAGCCGTAGCTTTGTTTCTTGTCATGGCCTAATAGTTATCATTGCTCTAGTTCTCTTCGATTGGCATTGCAACTTCTTGGAGAATTCCAGGTTGAGCTATGACTTTTGAGGAAGTCATTGCCTTTTTATCCTTAAACCCTAATCCTCTTGTTCAAAGTCATCGTATCGCTCCAAAGTCATAGCTTTTTGATGGGTCATGACATTTTTAAAGCCAAAATATCTAGAATAATTTTGTTAAGAATGCTGTTATAGCTCTTTCCTACTTCTAAGAAAGAATGAGTAACAATTATTTGGATTCATCTCCATATCACTTAGTAGTTTGTTCACTCTTTTTCTCTTTATTGATATTATCATCTAACCAATGTGATGCTCAATGTTCCTCATCTCAAAATGTGTTCATTCATCCTCACTTAAAGTGCCCCCCATTTGCTTATCTTGGTCATTATTTTTCTTCTAACATTCTATTATAATAATTTGCACTTCATCATCTACAATTAACATTTCTTCCCTTTGAGATGGTTGACAATTAAAGTTGGAGCCCCTAGATTCAACTAGTTTAGCACTTTATTTCCCATATTTTTTCAAGTATTGCCCAATATGCTGCATCCCACTTCTATAGTTTCTATATAAAAAATTTTTGTGGTTTCTCATATTCAAATGATAATACATTGAGATATTGTTGTTGGGTCAAATACATATCATTTGTTCTGTATTTAATTTGCCTCTTTTATTTGATAAATAGGAACCAATTCTTCTAATTCATTTGGATTTAAAGTTGTGACCTCAATATTTTACTCTTTTCTTCTTGGGCATCAAACTTTCTCAATAAGGCTTTCATCTTTGCTTCATTGGTGGTGAACATATCTAACTTCAATACTCTGACTTGTCTTCTCCCAAGTGAGCGATACATTGGAGTTTGATTGGAATTTTTTACAAGCTCCTCAAACAATCAATATGCTTCATGTGGTATTTTTTTATAATAGATTATCTAGCATATGCATCAACCATATACCTTATCAAATAATTCAGCTCATTGTAGAATGTTTGGGCTTTGTACCATAGCTCAAAATTATGTCGAGGATATCTCCTCAATAATTCCTTAAAATAGTCTCAAGCAAAAAATAAGTTATCATGCTCCTCTTATCACTACTACAAAATATCAAATTAATGATGTTTTATTCCTTGACGCTTTCAGAAAATGTCATTATTCTATTTGTAATTAGACATTTAATGATACTTTTATAAAAGCGTCATTATTTCGACAATGTATTTTGTTTTTATGACAGTTACTAGAAGTGTCATTGTTAATTTAATAAAACTTAAAATTAATGATGCTTTATATCTTGACGCTTTTATAAAATGTCATTATTATATTTATAATTATACATTTAATGACACTTACTAGATCTTTCATTGTTAAGATTAATAGGTTAGGTAAATTTCTTACCTCCTTAAAAATTTCCAAGGAATAAGGGGCTGAAAATTAAAAACCTTGTCACTTTTATTAGTGTCGTGGATGTGAAAAATTTAATTTTGAATTTATTGATTTTTAACTAATTTCTTATTTATTTTTTTAAATAATTAATAATATTTTTATTTTTACTCTATAAAAATAAAAAAAATTATCAAATTGTAGCTGAAAATTATTTATTAAAAATAAACAGAAACTTATGATAAAATTAAAAAATATCTAAATATTTTTACATTCAAAAGTGAGTTTTTTATTTATAAAATAAGTAATAATATTTAATTTTAAAATTAATTTTTTAATATTTTATTTATCCCTAAGAGAAATAAAAATATAATGTACATATAATGTGATTTAATAAAATTATGTGAAAATTTTAATATTATTTTTAACTTAATTTAATATATTGAAGAAATTATCGCTAGAAAGAGTTGCGCTTCTTCTTCATCACGTTCGGCCATTTCCAACAGCTCGGGTTCAAGCTCACATCTTCGATATCATTGGCCATATTTGCAGCATCCTGTAAGTTTCTCCATTAAATTGATAATTGTATCAGCTCTTCCATACTTTTAACTTTTATCAAATAAAAGTGCATTGAATCACTGGAATTGACGAGGTTGACCTAAGAACTAAATGTGAACGTGTTCCGATCATTTTGCATTTATTCGCAACTTCTTCCAAATTCTTCTGTTTTGCATCTTATATTATGCATAAACTTATCATAATTCACAAGTAGAGAGAAAGAGATAGGGGGGAAAAATAAACGTTATGTTCTCATTTTTAGGTATAGGAGAGGATTTATCTGGACATGCTTCTCAATGCGTCGTTTTTCATTTCTATTAGGGATGGAAATCTCTTTGCTTATTTATATCTTTCTTCCTCAGGGTTGTTGTATTCTCGCACATTATCTCAGTGAATAGATTATTACGCGGTGCACGACAGGTCCTCGCCACCCTTTATGTTAAATTAGTATATATGTTACCAAAATGCATAATGCTTAATGGATACCCTTGTTATACTGATATTTTTTGTAGATTGGTAGGACAGAATAAAAAGATGAAAAGGAGTTAAAATTGTGATCAAAAGATAGAAATTATAGTTCAAATAATCTTGTCATCAGTTTCTACACGGTTTTGATTTACAAAGTGTGGAAAGTGGAGTTGTACATGGCTTATGCATCATATATTCGGCATCGTGTTTTGTGTTGCTATTTTGTGAAGTTTAATTAGTTATGTTTCCATCATTCTATGCAAATTTTGTGATATTGGTGCTGGTTTTGTCGGTGATTTTGCCTTAGTTGAGTTATCTACTCCCTATTTTCAGGCTACTATTCTTCCATAGAGTAATAATGATTTCTTTTCCATTTCCCATTTTCAGGCTCAGTCTTCAGTTCATCTTGTAAGGTCCAATTTGCTAATTACAAGAGATAAAGAGTGAGCAATTCTTGTTGTTGGCATTAAGCAGGTCTTTATCCATTCTTTTTTTTTATCTCATGTCATTTTTATACATGTTATTCTATTTGTTCTTTCGTCCTCTGTTTATCAGACAGTGACAGAAATGAAAAAAAAATGAGGCTATATTTCATAAAAATGTGTGCTCTATAGTCATGTCATTTCAAAATCAATTAGCCTAAGGACCTAGAGACATTTACTATTATATCTATAAAATGACTTTTATCATATTTTACTTTAATTTAAAGTATAATTAAATGATATTTTTTTGTTTAAATAATTTTTTTTCTATGAAGCAAACTTACTGTGAGAAATAATTTCTCATTTTAAATATTATTTTAATAATTTTGCCTATGTTAATAAATTCAACAATATTATAAAAAATAATGCTCATCTCTTCTATCTTATATTTGACATGCATTTAAATATTTTATTAAATTGATTTTTAAATTTTCTTTTAACAGATAAATAAGAGGTTGCTCAACGAATAACATTGGACTATTGATGATTTCTTCCATTTGAAGTGGGATATCTATTGGAATTAATTTTTTCTTTGAAAATGGATCGTTCATGAATCTCAAAGGATAGAAGATCGAAGGAATATAAAGATGAAGTTAAATGTTTTGTTGCATTTGTATTACAAAATTCTGCAAATAAAACCTCCATTAAATGTTCATGCTTACAATGTGGTAATATGATTTTAAATACTCCTCAAATGATTCGAGACCATTTGTTTTTCTTTAGAATTGATCAGAGTTACCATACATGGTATTAGCATGGAGAGCCCGCTCTAAGTGGCCCACCTTTCATAAGAGCAGAATATTATGATAGACTTCAATTTGATGATCAACGTAGTACAATAGAAATGGTTAAAGCTGCACAAGAGGATTGTCAATATGATCCTCAAATCTTTGTAAGATTACTACAAGATGTAGAAACACCTTTATATCCTGGTTGCAGAAACTTTACAAGATTGTCAGCCTTGATCAAATTATACAACTTGAAAGCACATTTTGGGTGGTCTGATATTAGCTTTTTAGAACATTTACAAATTCTTGGAGAAATGTTGCCTTTAAACAATGAATTGCCTTTGTCGATGTATGAAGCTAAAAAGACATTAAATTCTTTGGGAATGAAATATCAAAAAATCTATGCGTGCCCAAATGATTGTATACTTTATCGGAAGGAGTTGAAAGATGCATCCTTATGTCCTACCTGTGGAACTTAGAGGTGGAAGACAAATAATATAGGAACTAAGAGGAGAAAAGGAGTTCATGTGAAAGTAATGTGGTATTTTCCTCCAATTCCAAGATTTAGAAGAATATTTCAATCATTAAAAGTTGCAAAAGAGCTCATATGACATTTTGAAGAAAGAAATTTTGATGGGAAAATGCATCATCCATCAGATTCACCACCATGGAAGCAAGTTGATCACAGATGGCTTGAGTTTTCAATAGAACCTAGAAACTTGAGACTTGCAATTTCTGTAGATGACATAAATCCTCACAGTTCATTTAATAGCAAACATAGTTGTTGGCCCATTCTCATGATAATTTAAAACCTTCCTCTATGGTTGTGCATGAAAAGAAAATTTATGATGTTATCTTTTGACCCAAACTATGACTGAAGGTAAATTGTTCGACATAATCATTTGAAGACATTTTAGTATTTTCCTTACACATTCATTACATTTCTATAATTTTCATATGTTGAATTACGTTAGTATATTGTATGCATGATTCTTAGTCATTTAAAGGTAAACTTTTTTTAGGTAAAGTTAGGAGATCTTCCAACTTTGGATTGGTCCATGAACTATTGTGATAATAAAGATATTTTTTTAATGAGATCAAAGTTATTACTTCTTACTTTCAATTAAATATTCAGAACTTGAATATGTAATTACAATTTTTATGTTTTTATACTATCTTTTGTTTATATTGTCAACAATAGAATTTTTTTTGTAGATTGACAATGTAAAAAATTGTGATATCGACTTTTGGCTTCAATACTTTACCACAACAGTGTAAATTACCTTTTCACCCTTAAAAAATACAATTATTATTTCAAGGCACAATTTTTTGTTCCTGCAGCCAATATTTTATTAATATATCTAGAACTATAAGTTGATTAGATTACTATATTTGTGTAATCAAATAGAACTTGAAATTACATTACATAGCATCTCATCGAGTTTTTTTGATGTGTTGGGAAGATGGAAAGTAATTTAACTTTTCATTTTATTATATTTAATTAGTTTTTGTAGTGTTTTTTCAAGTTGTTTGTGAGATCTTTAAACTCACTACACACCTACAAGTTTTAAATGAATTATTATTATTTTGTAATAAAAAAAATTTTATCTACTTTTATGCCATAATTGATACATCTCATGTCTTATATTTTATCCATTACTACTAACTTTGTTTTTTTTTGTTGTTAAATTTGTTTAATCGTATATGTCAATTGTTATATAAATTATTTTTATAATATGTTGTTATCATTCCTGTTTTTTTTTCCAATGCTCTATAATATATATTTTTCTGCAAGTGTAAGTATTTATTGTTCATCTTTTTGTATGCAGGTTACATTATTTGGAAATTAACTCTCAACTTTGTCATGCTAGCAGGAACCAGTTTTATGGAGTTAAGGCACACAAGGGTTGCATATATCAAAAATTTTGAATTGAATTTAAGAAATGAATGTTGAAATTGTGTCATATATTTTTTTTTGATTTGTATGAAGTCCGAGTTCCCCTTTGTATTGGAAAATTATATTCTTGTTATGGATTGTAAAGAATGTTGTTCTTATGTGCTTGCAGTATTACAATAACAGGTGAAAATATATTTACAATAATTATTAAATTTAAATTTATTTAAATCATAATTATCCTTGACGCTTTTACTAAGTGTCATAGTTAATAAAAATGACACTTTATTTTAGCGTCAAGGTATGATTCAACGACACTGCAAAAAAACATCATTATATGTATAGACTTTTTATGTCACAATAGCGGATGACGCTATCGATAAGCAACATTATATATATATATATATATATAATGATGCTTTTTAAGCATCTTTGATTATGGTTTTTGTAGTAGTGTATTGGAATTTACTTATTTTGCTCCAAAGATGAGAAGTAATTTATAGTGAGAAGAATTTAGTAAAAAAAGCCCTCGCCAATTTATTCCAAATCTCAATGGAGCCCTATAGTAAATATTGGAACCAACTCAATATTTTACCACTTAATGAAATAGAAATAATCATAACTTTATTGTTTCATGGCCAATTCAATTCATCTTCACTGTATCACATAGCTCAAAAAGATAATGCAACATTTCCATTAGGGCCCTCTAATACTTTTCTGTTATATTGGTGATGCTAGACCATAACTATAAGACTCGGTTTCAACTCAAAATAATTAGCATCAACTAGTTGCAAGTAAATTCCAGAATAACTATCCATTAATATGTACCTCCATTAATCTCTAAATGAATGATAATGGATGTGCTGTCAAATGACTTGGGCATCACCTCATTGGGTTTATCTGTTACTTATGGTGACCTCCATAATATTTTTATTAGCTCTTTTTTTTGGAAAAGATTCTTCTAGTTGTTTAAATTTCTAGGGTATAAAGAATTTAGCTTAATCTCAAAGCTTATGCTCATCAAATGTCACTAAAAAAATAAAAAAAAAATACAAGAAAATAAACAAAACCAAATATAACCATTCACATTCAAATAAGTTAACATGACTTAGCTTTTAGATTCACTAATATTTATCAAATATAATGCTATCAAAATTACTAAAATTTTTTTTTATAAGAATAAGCACGTCAACTTAAGTTGGCTAACCAAGCTAAACAATCCTAGCAACAATGCCAAGAACATATCGTGACTTTGTTGCTCTACCTAATTTAATCAAGTAGGCAATATTCAAAAACTTCTTTAATGAGAATATCTTATCAACTGAGATCCATAAGTACATGAGTCATATAAGTAGTAAAATGGACTTTCAACTAGATATTAATCTCTTAAAAATTCTATAGGCATTTTAGCTATTCAACAAGAGACAACCCATTTTCAATATAATTGATACTCGGATTATTAAACAATCTTAGGTCCAATGTTTTTTTATTTTATTTATGTGATGCCATTAAGTCATTTGAAATATTTTATATTAGACATAGAATGAAGATTGAGATATTATGTAATAACTCCTTGTACTAAAGGCATACAAGATGGTTGTCACCATTGAACCTTTCCCATTAGTGATCCTCTCATAATTATCCTTTCTTTACATTACCACCAAGACAACAATTCATCCTTACATGAGGGTCAATCATTATCTTATACATTTTACAAAACTTTATCAATTACTCTTGATATTAACTTCACATGCACACTCTTATTTACTATCTTCCATTATCACAAAGACTAATGATTGATATGACTTATAAGTATTTGTACATTTGGATTAATAAATATCATACTCACATAATTAACATACTCTTCCTTCAAGTTTCATTAGTAAGAACAATATGAGTAAAAGAGACTTAGAATGGTTATTACCACCTCATGAATCACTACAACACACTCATACATGTTCTAAGGAATACTTGTCACCATTCTTATTGGCAATGATGTGATTCTCACACTAAAGGTGAACCCTTTGAAAGAAAACTCCACATAATGTCTATCTCAATCAAGAACTAGTCCTCTAAGATGTGTACAATTGATTGGCCTATTAAAGTATTCACACTTTCAGCTTCGTAAGCATCATATTCATAATGATTATGTACAATTAATAACCCAAATTTCAAAATTTATTGTTTAGGTTCATCTCATGAATCAAAATTGAAAGTCACCACATTCCTATCATATGTAGTAGTGAGTCACATGGTTTACCTATCATCATGTACTATGACAACCTCGCACAAACTCATCATTAGTCAAAACTTTAATTCGAGTTCTATTTAAGTACCATCTATCAATATACATAATATAAAATTTGATCAATCCATTAATGTATCACTAATCCAAACTAATTACATCACATAATTAATATCACATAGACATTAACTACCCTAATTTCATATAAATTCTTGAATTTATCCCTAGAAGATTTGCATAAGTCATGCATTCCTTACTTACTTGTGGAACCCCTAGCAGGTTCAAAATTTTTTTAAAGGGTTTTGTAGTTGTCATGGATTTTCTTATTGCATGAGAGAGAAGGAGAAGAAATGGAAAGATTTCTCAAAAATTCTTCAACTTTCTATTTTACACTCGTTTGACTTTGTATTGCTCAAAGTAGGAAGTCAAGACTTTTAGAAGAAAGTCATTATTTTAGCTTTTATCTCTTCAGCTTGAGGTCTCAACTTTAAAAAATAGTCACGAATCTTTTTAATATTATGATCTTTATATAACATAAAGTTATGATACTAGCAATGATCATGACTTGAGCCTAATCTCTCTATAACAGAATGTTATGCCACTATGAAATGACTTTGGCTTCATACCTTTATTCATTTGTTGTCCATGAAGGACCACAATATTGTTATGATGTCATGATATTTTTACTTGGCTTCCATGTATAAGTCATAGTCATGTCTTCCTTCAAGAATAAAAATCATAGCCTTAGAAATAATCATACTCGAGCAATATCCTCTATAATATTGAGTATCCCAAATGTCATGACTTTGAATAATTTTTATGACTTTAGTATGAGTACTTATGACTCTTTAATTTTTAATAGCTTAAAAGTTATAACTTTGTAAAACTATCGTAACTCTGAATCGAGACTATAAAGTCATATAAAGATAAAAGCATAGCTTTATGAAATTGACCATGATATTGAGCACTAGTGGGGAATTAACCAATAAAATCCTAAACTATTTTATATTTCCCTTTGTATTATAAACATTAAAAATCGACAAAACAAATGATATACTTTTGAATTATTTTCCAATTTTTCATATGTTAACATCCAATTAAATAAAATGAATGGAATTAAGGCATTAAGTGCCATGTTGTGTACTGATGTGGCAGACAAAAGTGTGTCGACATAAAGACATTTTAATGATATGGTACCATCAAAAAAATTTTTGAACAAGAATGATGCATTACACTAGAAAAAGACGTTCTTCTTGTCTTTCTCTCCCTGCCACCCCCCAACAAATTTAAAAGATTCATCCTAACTTTCATTCTAACCTTCTTGTCTTCTGAATGTACCTTAATTTGCCTTCTCTTTTTATCTTCCAACTTTCTATTCTCTTCTTTCTCTTTCAGATCCAACCTAAAGCCTAACCTAATCATAACTGAAATCATAACCATTTTCATCTTTAATCCTCTTAGATCTTACCCTAATAAAGAAAAAAACATTGAAATGACTAGATCAACATGTATTGATGTTGTGTTATGACATGTAGTTTTCATTTATTTTTATGGATATTGATCAATAAATAATTAAATAAAATTTGAACAAAGATTTTGACTATTGATAGGTTTATATGAGACTAACATGGTAGATCATGATAAGTAAATCATGAGGCTCACTTATGCTTATGGTAGGAAGGAAGTGACAATCATTTCGATTATGATATGCCTAATAAACTTATACATTAAAACTCAAAATTTGGGTATATTATTCATTGTGAGTTTGACACTTTTGAATCCAAACGTATGAATATTTTTATATTTAAATCTAGTATATTTATCTTAGAAAAACTAGTTCTTGATTATGATGGATATTATATAAAATATTCTTCTAATAGTTTTTTCTTTTGTGTGTTAACGTATCATCACCGAGGAGGAATATGATAGGCAATCCTTGAGATATATGTGAGTAAGTTGTGACTCATAAGCAAGTAATATCCTTTGTGAGTTGTTTTCACTCGTATGGTTCTGAAAAGTGAAACTTGAGAAAAACATGTGTTAATTATGCTAGTATGGTACCTATGAAGTTGAAAGTATAAACTCTTACAAACCATATTAATTTTTGATCGTTATGATATTCAAGCCTAAAAAATTTGAGTATATATATATGAAGCAACTATTAATGATAATTGATGAGTTGCCTAAAAGATATGAGAATATGAATGACTATCAAGTAGAGATGATTTGTTGTCTCGGTGATGATATATCGAGAGAAAAACTATGAGGAGGCCACTATTGGAATGAACATAATAGTAATAACCACTTTGTATACCATTATGACAATGAGTCATTATATAATAACCCAATATTCATTCTATATCCAAACATAATATAAATTAAACTAATTTGAATTTACATCACATAAATAAAATAAACAAACCCATATATCTAAGACTAATTCCACAATCCAAAATATCTATTTTTCTATAATTAAGTTATCTCATTGTTGAATAACCAAAATGCCAATTCAATCCATGTAGGATTATTATCTAGATGAAAGTTTTTTTTTATGCTTATATGACTTGTGTAGTTGTAGATCTCTATTGATAAGATACTCTCACTAATGAGATTTTGGGACTCTGCCTAACCAATAAAAGTAGGAATCATAATAAAGTCATAACACTCCACACCTACAAAGAAAACAAAATGATTGTAACTAAAAAATAAAAGTAGGTTTAAAATAACAATTATATATTACTATTAAATTGATCAAATAAAAATATTACCAAATAAAACTTTGTCTACATAGCTCAAGAAGACACATCAAATCTTTCCCTTTTCCATAGGTGGAGAGATTAAACTTTATTGATGCCTCAGAGAAATTAAACTTTATTGGTGATAATAATTTCATAAACATATTGATGCCTTTTTTAGCTTATTGAGACATAGGAGGAAGAGACATGACTTTAAGTCATATATAGCTTTAATGACTTTAACATATATCCAATATATTATATATCATAACATACATAAGACTATTGATAATCGAGACATAGGAGACATGATTCATGTCTCTATTTTCCTCATCAAGCTTGGGACTATGCTTGGTACTTAACTTAAAATAATTGGCTAAAATTAAAATTTGGTTGAGACCAATTAGTCACTTTCATATAAATTCTCTCAATAACTTTACCAATATATCATTTTTGAGATAACCCGATACACCTAGAATGCTTATCCAATATGAAACTCATCCATAGAATCTAAATGATCATGCCTAAATATTTTATAGTAAAGACTTTTCATAGCTACTTCTTAAGCTTGTCAATATTAACTCTATGTCGTGACTCTGTTACATTACCTAATTTTATGGTTAAATAAATTTTAAAAGCTAGTTTGGTAAATGTCTCTCATCCAACATAATTCTACAAGTATATGGGTCATACAAGTAATAAGGTGAACCTTCAGTCTAGATATCGATACAATAGGGATTGCATTTAAAGTTAGATTAGTCAATGATAATTAATAGTTATTTTAATAGGCATAATAAATATGATTCAAGTCAGATTTTAATTAGCCTTGTTGTGGTTATGCTCAATCATGGAACAAAGGCTCGATAATTATAAATGACCTCTTGCCCAATCAACATACAATGTGCTTATCAACTATTAAACCATTTTTCAATGATAATTCTCTCATAATTGACACATCAATTTTTTAACAACGAGATAACAAATCATCTTCACTTTGAAATTATTTACAAGTCATCACCTTTTATACAAATTATTAGCTACTCTTGATGATTGTTTCGAATGTGTATTCTTATTCTCTGACCTCTAGTATCTTTCTCAATAAGGATTAATATAATATTAAAATTATTTATACTTTTGGCTTCATTAGAAAAATACTCATATAATTAACATATTCTTTCTCTCATGTTTCACTGGTAGAAAATATATGCTTTAAACTAACTTGCAGTGATATTACCATCATATAAATCACTTTTGAACATTCCCTAGCACATGACTTACCTATCACCATCCCCTCTATGGTTGGTGACTCCAACACTAATGGTAAACCTCTAGAGAAAATGATCTATATATTATCCAACATCAATTAAGGGTTATTTCCTCTAACACATGCATACTAGATTGGCCTATAAGTGTTAAAATTTTTTGTCTTATGTGCCATACTTATATTAATTAAACATATTTAAATTCTGGGTTTTAGCATATGTGTTTATCTTGCATGTTGTGATTAGGAGAGATGTCACTTCCTTCCTTTTATATGAGTAAGTGTGTTTTGTGACTTACATATCCCCATCCCCCACTCAAATCATATTTGAATCCACCAATAGATAAAATTCTAATCTCAAGCCTATTAAACTATCAAACCATCCATACCCAAATAAATTTATAACATCACATTAAAGTATTAGAATAAGTAGTCTTCATAAAAAGATACATCAAACCATTCCATGGTCTTTTTTAACCTAAAATTAGGAAGAATAATATACGAGAAAAGTATAAATTCATCTGCTATGAATCTGGGTTTCCAATTTCAATCTAGTAAAAATCTAAGTTTCAAAACCTAAATCCATCAAAACTTGCTTGATTTCAGTTAGATTTTTTCCTAGGAGGGAGTTGACAAGCATGCATATTTTGATTTTATTATGCTACCTAATTTTATCAATTATGTGATGTCCCAAAAACTTATTAACAAAAGTATCTCATCAATTTAGATCAATAAGTGCACATGTCATACAAGTAGTAAAAAAAGCTATCATTCCATTTTTGATCCCGCATGGATTATATCGATAGTTTGATTATTTAATAATGAGATAAATAATTTTTAGTAAAATGGATATTTGGATTCTTAGACAATATTTGGTCCATGGTTTATTAATTTAATGTATGTGATAATGTTTATGTTGCCCAAGTTATATTATTTTGGATACAGAATTATGGTTTTGGTATTATTTAATGACTCCTTGTCTTAATGACTTACAAGATAGTTGTCACCATTAAGTTTATTCCAATGGTGATCTCCTCATAGGAGTCCTCTTGGTATATCACCACTAAGATAATAATTCATCTCTACTTAAGAGTTATTCACAATCATATACCTTTTAGACAACTTTATCAATCGCTCTTGATAGTTTATTCATATGACTCTTATTCTCTACCTTCAAACATCATAAAAACTAAAGATTAACATGGGTTAAAGCTTATTCATTTTTGGCTTCGTGAGAACTATACTCACACAATTAATGCATGATTTTCTCAAGTTTCATCGGTGGGAATCATACAAGTAAAAGTAATCACAAGGGCTATCACCATCTTATGAGTCACAACATACTCATACATGTCCTGAAGATTATCTTTTACCATCCTCCTCGATGATGATATGCCTTACATACTAAAGGTGAATCCCTCAAAAGAATATTTTATATAGTATCCTTCTCAATCAAAAACAAAATCTTTTAAGACTTGTACAATAGATTAGTATGTAAAATTATTTGTACTTTTAGCTTCAAAAGTATAATACTCATGATGATTTATATACCCAAATTTTAGGTTTAATATATAAGTTTATCTCATGCATCATAGTCAAAAAGGGTTATCCCTTTAATCCTATCTTATAGGTGAGTGAGCCTAGTGGTTTACCTATCACCATCCACTATGATTATTTTGCACAAACTTAGCAATAGTTAAAATACTAGTTCAAGTTTTATTTAATCACTATTTATCAATATCCATAACATAAATTAAATCAAAGATATATATATTCATTAATTAAAAACTAAATTCATATCACATATCTCAATTTACACAAATCCAAAACTTAAGCTAGTTTAGTACAAATTCCCAAATCCACCATAGGAAGGGGGTTTGAGAGTTGTACCATCCAACTTTTAGAATTAGCATTAATCTTATTTTCCTTTATTACTTTTGGAATCTCTAGAGAGTGTGAAATTTCTCATAAGTTTTAATAGTTGTCATTGCTATGCTTGTTGCATGAGGGAGAAGAAGAGAAAAATGAGAGATCCTATGAAAATTCTTTATCTTCCACTTTTATACTCGAGCAACTTTGCATTACTCTATTAGAAAGTCATGACTTTTAGAAGAAGATCATAACTTCGGCCTTTATCTCTTCAGCTTGAGGTCAAGACTCTAGAAAATAACTAAAACTTTAGTTTGCATCTTGATCTTTTAATAACACAAAGGCATGATATTGGCAATGACCATGACTAGGGCTAGATGTCTATGTAACACAGAGTCATAATGATGTGAAGTGGTCATGAGTTCATGCATTTATTTTCTTGTCATCTATAAAGGGTCGAGACATTGGAAAGTGGCCATGGAGTGGCGAATAACTTTTCATTTTGTTATATAGTCACAATGCTATGCAGAATCATAATGTTGACAATGATCTTTTTTGAATTTTATATGGACACGATAGTAAAAAATAGATATGAAACTAAAAATGTCTTTTATGTGCTGGGCTTGGCCTTGATACTGAGAAATGACTATAACACATGATTTTCCATTTATATCTCTTAAATGTTTATGACACTATGGGTGGATACGACACTAGAATTCTATTCTTTCATATATCGTATTATCAAAGTATATTTGTATATATATATATATATATATATATATATATATATATATATATATATATATATATATATATCTATGCATATTTCTATTTATATATCTATCTATATATCTATTCATATATCTATACATATATCTATACATATATTTATACATATATCTATACATATATAAACATGCATATAATCATATAAAACTAACTATATAACTATATAATAATAACTATATAATGATATCTATAGTTTTTAACTTATATAAAAAATGTCATTATGATATATATATATATATATATATATCATATAATAATATCTAATGTCTACATATAGATGTAGATATCATTAAATATACACATAGGTTATTTTTTTGTATGCAAATGAAATTTTCAAAACACTCTTCACCACTTTGAAAAAACATATATTTTTTAAATATAACTAAGGTTTATTTTCATATTATCACATAAAAGGGACTAGGCCTTAAATATATTTCGTTTTGGAACAATTTTCTTAAAATTTTTTAAAATCTGATTTTTAAAAAATATTTTTTTATTTGGTTTGATGTTTTATCTTTTGTTTTTATGTTTTTTGCTATCAAAAACCTAACTGCCGGCTGGCGGGCTGGTATTAAATCTAATTGATGGCAGTGGCTCTTCTGTTTTGAAGTCTCCAGTTCCAGTTCCATCATCCATGGTACTTTTTGGAATTCCGTGCTGCGGAATGAAGGGAACAACTGTGAATAGCTAATTGGCGACGGACCCCGTATGGGTATCTCTTTTAAGGTCTCAAAAGTTGGTACTAGATACCTTCCAAAGCCTGTCTTTTCCCACGAAAATGCTATTGACGAGGAATTCAGCAACTCCAAAGAGGGCTCGAACATTAGCTCAAAGACCTGGCTGCAAAAGAGCGAGGTAAATTTCCAGGTTTATACGCTCGGGCGGAGAAAACATACTGACTGACCGTGAAGCAAATTTAAAGTTTTTGAAGTGTTTTTAGAAATGTAATGCAAAATGAGTTCAGAAATGTTTTTAGAATTTAAAATTCGAATATGACATTTCTGAGCGTATACAATCAGTGCTAAAAGAGCGAATTCGTCAGATTTTAGCCATTGTCTATTTGATTTTTTTACAGCTCAATTGAAATTTCACTTTTTTTATGCAGGAGCTTGGTGCTGACGATGGAGAGGTTGAATCTGGCATTACAAGTTCATGCATCCCTGGTAAATGGATAAATATTCCTTCCTATCTAAATTTTGTTCGTCTGATTTCTCATATTTTGATTATATGCTTATTTGAGTCACTCTTCTTGCAGCAGTGCATGAAGTTTCATTCACCATGGACCTCTACCCAGATGGATATTCTATTGGAAGACCATTTGAGGTTTGATGAATAGATTATTCACTTGAATATGATGAAATTGTGAACCAGTGAGTGTTCATGCTATTAATAAGAGTGTTAGACTTGTCCTATGGGTTGTCAAACTAGTTTAAATAATAATTGGTTTTTATTGAGTACTGACAATTTTTGCAAGTTCATCCCACACAGTTTTGATAAACATTTCTACTTTTTTTTAAAATGTTAAGATACATACATACATATAAATATACAAGTATATGTATTTATATATTTTTTTTCTATTATCATCTAAATGAACGATAATTCTTTTTTTCACATTGAGAGCAAACAATTCATTGTTAACAGATCTCAAAGTTATAATAAGAAAAATCTTGCCTAATCAATATTGATTAATAGCATTGAATATGAGTTTTAAGGAACTAAAGCGATAACACTAAGACAATCAGCACATCAAATATTAAATAGTAAAATCTAAAAAAGGAAATTTATAAAATTTTAGGACAAATTATTGATGAAGAGAAAATATTTGATCTAGATTATGATGCCAAAGGAAGAAAAAACAAAAAGTGAAAAAATTATTAGGATAATGGTAGGTGAATCCAAAAAGTGTTAGTCTTTGGTGAAAAAGCTTAATTAGCTATTAATGAGAATATAGTTGTTAACATTGAGGCGAAGGCATGCATAGGCAATGACATAAAAAGGCACCTCACCATGTGCCATACCACATGCCTTAAATAATGTGTGCTTGAGGCGTGGCTTATAGGCACCTAACCTTGGGTGAGGTAGGCATGAGGTAGAGGCATGCCTCATCCTTGATGTGTTTCAGACATTTGGAACACATGATTTATCAAAAAAAAATTCGTTAAAATTAAAATTAAAATTTTTATTTCATTTAATAAATTTTTTCTAGTAATATAAATAAGAGATGATTCAATTATCTTAAATTATTTTTTTATCTAATTTCTTTGTATCTCTTCTTAATAGTATTTAAATTTAAAGATTTTTTTATGAAGGAATTATTATTTTTTACAAAAATGCATGTTTATTTTTTTAGTTTAAATTATAATATTTTTTTGATAGATGAATTGTAAATTACCAAGTTAAGTAAAAACAAAGCAAATGAAATGTAAGATCATAAATGAAAATATGTTTTCTATTGTTTATTTAACTCCAATGTGCTTGATTCAATATTATGCATATTTTATAAAAATCCTAAAGAAAAGTATCTATATGTACTAAAATTATTTTTAATTTAAAAATTTATGAATGTGAGAAATAACTTAGACATCGAAATAGAAAATTTGACTATATTAATTCAAAGAAAAATAGAAGATACAAAGAGAGAGAGAGAGAATCTAAATGATTATTTTTTAGAAATCTAGTAAAATTAGTAATCAAAGAGGGAGTAGTACCATTATACACTTCAAAGAGGAATAAATAAAAAGGTTCGATAAATTACTTCTTTACTCTTGATCTAAAGTAGCATCGTACATTATATCAAATCAAGTGATCATAAGTGACATATAAAAAATCTGAAGACTGTATGCACATTAATTTGTATGTGGATGACTATGTAAGGTTATGTATACAATATTTATCTTTGTTTTCAACATATGATTGAGAATTTTAGATAATATGAGATTGTGATAAAAGATCCTAGTATTCATGAGTGTCCCGATGAATAAACTAATAAAAGAGATTGAATTTTAGTGATTTTTTTTGGTAAATTATTCTAATTGAATAATATTTATGCATTCTATTAATATATTTTTGATGACTAATAATAAGAAAAAAAGATGTCTGAGTTGTTTTGGCTATGTGAAGAAATTTGCTAATGATAATGCCATTCAAACAATCATATGCATTCTTTAAAGTTATGTGATGACATGTATATAATTTTAATTTTTTTTATTAAATTTGTAATTATTAATTTATTTAAGTTCAAACATTAAAATTCAAATTTTATATATGTATTATAAATAATTTTGCACAAGGCTATTGGAAAATAAATGATTACATCTCTTTTGGACTTTTTGTTTTGAACATTGCTCTTACTTTATGTTATGTGATATTTAAAATATCTTCTAACATTAAAAAGATATTTAAAAAGTTATTATACTTAATAGCTACATATATATTAGATTAAGACTGCTCAATATGATGACACATTTTATTGGACATAAGAGTTTCTTTGGTTGGCAAAGATGTGGTTTGTGATTGTATTTCTTATGTTTGCACTATAAAATTTTAAAATCTTGAACTATAAAATATAATTGATTGGATACTTATTTGATAATAATTTTATATTAATATTATTATTATCATTATTATCATAATATATATTTGATATAATTTTTAATAATCATATAAATTTTAGTTTTCTAAATAATTTGGCATTTATATAAATTATCGTGCAAATTCAATAAATACATAACTTTTGATAGCTTTCATCCAAATTTTTAATATTTATTTTTTTCTATATTATTTATTAATTTATCAATCTAATTTATTTTTGGTAAGAGTTGTATTGTCTTCTTTTTTCATGTTTAAACTATATGATATGTATCGTTAATTTTCTTATTTATTGATATAATATTTAGATAATTGTTAATTAATTCCTAAGAAGCACGAACACGGACACGGGGAACGACACAGCAGGATATGGGAACATTGTAAATTTCAAAAAATTAGGATATGGATATGGCTAGGATATGACATGATAAAAAAAATAAATATAAATATTATCATTAAACAGTAATTTAGATAAATAAAAAAATGGTCAAACATTATTTTTACAAATATTCAAACACAAATATAAGAAATATTAAAATAAATGATTAGTATTTCCTTCTGAATTAAATAAAATAGTTTTCGGTTCAATTTTATCAAAAGAAAGATTTGTAATCTCAAGAATTTCAGCATTTTTAATATCCATCGAGTCAAAATCATCATCTTCAATGTTTTATATTTTAGATTCGCATTTATTATAGTTTGGAGATCTCATTGACAGAAGTCGGAGATTGTTATGGACATAAATCAAGTCTTCAGTTTTTTGTGGTGTTAACTTGTTTCTCTTCATAGAATAAATAAAATTATGTGTTTAAATTTCTTTCACAACACGAGGATGAACAAAGTTATCCTAGCAATTCTAATGCTATATATTGAAATATCAGTGCAGTAGTTTCATAAACAACTCACTATTTAATAGGACTCATGTACCACATGTCATTGATTGAATCACTACTAGAAAAATATTCCAAAAATATCGAAAATATAGCATACTCATCATTTGCTCGTTTCTTTTCACATTCATTAGAAAAATCTCTCAAAATAAATTTTTTTTTCTCTTACTATTTTAAAATCTCGATGTGGTGAAACACGATCACGAGACTCATCAAGCTATTGCTGATTATAATACATACAAGTTAAAGTTATAATATTAATTATAAAAAATTAAACATCATAGAATATCATTTATATTAAAATTATCATAGTCTATAATTTAAAATCTTACGATTACTTTGGATTTAAGGAATGAACAAAGGAATGTAAAGGTGTTTGACTTTTATTTCATCTTTCCACCAAGATTTTATTCACAATATAAAAACACCTACAAGTAAAATTACACAGTAATTCATAGAAGTTCAAATATAATTAAAACTTAAAAATTTTCAATCAAAACTTTAAAAATTAAATAGTAAATTAAAATTATACCTTGAATTATCTGTGAGGCTTTTATGTTCTTTCTTATAAATAGTTTCCTTTATTTTTTTGATTATAGAACCCCACCACTCATAAATATTGTGAAAACAATGTTTGTCAGTATTAGCTAATCGAAGCATCTCATAAATGAGAGTTGTAAAGTTAAGGATATAATTCACATTCATCCAAAGTCTTTATTTTGGATTTTATCCTTTACTTTTTTAGTTTTTACTATATCATTTTCTTTATATATTTTCTATTTTTCACATATCACTAATTGTTCCAAGTCTCTTATTATTATTTTAAATCTTTTAAGTATAATAATAGTTGAAGTAAAACATGTATCAGCCACTGAAAGTAACTTCAACTTGCAGTGATTATTAAACATCGACAATCTCATTGCATGATTCATAATAAAATTCTTGATAATAAAGGTATCACTTTAAACTTGAGTTATCCAACCATATTGTTCCATTATATCATCATATATTGAATGTGTTGGTGCACAAATATTTTTCAAAGTAATATTGAGAGTATGAACCACACACTGGGTTCAAAAGATATTCTCAAATTTTACTTCCACAATGTGTCCTGCTGCTTTGCAAGCTATAATATTATCAGTTATAACTTGAACTATCTTTTGTGGACCAATTTCTTGTATAATGTTAATCAACAATTCAGCTATTAAATACTTGTCCTTAGTCTCTCATTTACAGTTTATTACTTTCAAAAACATTAGTCCACTTTAGGAGATTATCATGATGTTAATAAATGGTCTTCTTTGAGCATCTGGCCATCCATTACTGTAAATACTTACTTGTTTTTCATTCTAAGTCTTTTTGATTGGTTTCAATAGATTATTAATATTTATTCTTCTCCTTTTGCAATAATATTGTTCTAAATGCATTATAGTTTGGTGGGACATAACCTGGAAGTTGATTTGTAATTTTAAATGCATGAGCATAATAAGGGTTTCTAGCAAAATAAAAAAATAACTCCCCAGTATAAAACATCTTAGCTATCTCACTGTCAACTATTTCACGTGCGTCAATTTTGAATATATTTTCAATTGATTCCATAGCCCTCATTCTCATTTTTAAATCAATTGGATTAGTACTAGAAGATGAATTCTCAAAAATAGAATCTGCAACGCTTAATGTGGGTAAATAAACTTGCTTATTATTAGATTATTTCATTCTTTGTTCAGATTTCTCTATCATCCTTCTCATGTTAATTAAAATTTGATTCGGAACTTTAGTACATGATACAATCCCAACCCCTTTGATTTTCAACAAGTGAGCCTTGACTCTATAATATGATCTCCTATATATTTGTCTATAAAAATTATATTAAAAAGTAATATTTCCTATCCCTTTTTTTTATCCAATTTTACATATTTCGTGACATACCTTCATAATAGAGCATTATCATCAATATCTTGAATATTTTGTTGATTACTTGAAGGCTCAGAATTAAAACTTATTTTTATTGTATAATTCTGCATAAAAAAAATTATGCATTTTAAATAATTTATATTATTTCAAAACTCATTTAATATAATTTTTTTTCTCAATCGATATAATAAGAAAATTTTTATTATATTTTACATATTTACATATTACATTAATTCATTTAAAATAAATTATATAGCCAAAACTATTATACTCACATATTGTATATTGCATAATTAAATATTGCATACTATAAAAATAATTCATATTTATATATTTCATATTTTAATATTGCATATTTATCATTATATTTAAAATTATGTATTTAAAATTAAAATAAATTATATTACATACATCAAAATTATTTGTTTATTATATTTTGTATATTTATAAAACAAATAATAATAATTAAAATATAAAAAAATAGATTTAAAACCCCCTATTTTACTGCTTTGAACCCTCTCCCCCCTCCGTTACAGCTTCTAAACCCTTCCCCTACTTCTAAAATCAAGTTATCTTTGTTACTATTTCGAAATCTTATTGCTTCAAAAATCCTGAAGCAATGACAAGCTATTCCTTGCAATCGGCTTCGTCGGCCACTCAATGTTGTCGGTGGTTGGCTGTTCCTCGATTTGTTTGAGTTGTTGGAGTAACGTGTTGATTTTATAATGTGTCTCCGACTCGTTGGATTCCTAATAATTCGTCGGAGACATTTCTGATGCATGGCGTATCAGACATGAATTTGTCAACGATATGCCATGTGGCATACCGGACACGTATCCGACGTGTGTTTGTACCGTGTTCATGTGTCGGACATGTGAACACGACCGTATAGTGATGTGTCCATGCTTCATTGATTAACTCTTTTTTTTGTTTTGCACAAAATCAGGCACTAGCCACATTTTAAATTTGCAACTATTTTATAATGGCTGCTTATAATCCATAGGACAATAATCTGTCATTGTCATGTCGGCAACAACTATGATAATTAAAAAAAAATAAACTTATCTAATCTAAGTTGTTGAATTTCATCAAATGGCTATTGGATTTTTGCAATATAAAGCCAAAAAAATAAAAACAATTATTTTTTAGGAAAAAAAATTTCTACTAATTACAAATTCAATTATTTTATTATCATATTTTATTTTCTAATCTTTTCTATTTGCATTTTTTTTTCTAAATAATAACTTTTGATTAATATTCAATTTTTATAACAAATTTATTTTTTTTGAAATAAATTTGTTGTATTATAATACTTTTAAAATTAATAGAGTGATTTTGGTTGATGATGTGAGAAAATGATTATATTTATAAAATTGTTGCCTACTGCCCACATATATATATATTACATATTTATTTTAAGTAATTTTTTAGTTAATTTTTTTAATTTTAATAAAAGTAAGTAAAGATATTTTTTTAAACTCTTCAAAAATATTTAAATACTTGAATTAGATTAAAAAAATAAAAAATAATGAATATTATGAAAATAAAGTTCACTTAAACATAAATAATAACAACCAGACTGAAAGGTTCGTGATCCTCCTTATAAGTAAATGAGCCTAGTGATTTACTTATCACTATCTACTAAGATAATATTGTACCAACCTATTACTTAGTTAAACAACTAGTTTAAGTTCTATTTAATTACTATTCATCATATTCATAACATAAATAAAATCAAAGGTATTTATTCATTAATTAAAAACTAAATTTATATCACATATCTTAATTTACACAAATCTTAGATTTAGTCTAGTTTAGTATAAATTCTCAAATCCACCCTAGGAAGAGGGGTTTGAGAGCTGTACTTTCCAATTCTTGGAATTAGTATTAATCTTGTTTTCTTTTCCTACATTTGAAATCCCGAGAGAGTGAAATTTACACATAGGATTTTTTAATTGTCTTTGCTATACTTATTGTACTAGGGAGAAGAAAAGGAAAATGAGAGATATCATAAAATTTCTTTATCTTTCACTTTTATACTCGGGCAATCTTGTATTATTCTATGACAAAAATCATAACTTTCAAAGAAGATCATAAATTCGGCCTTTATTTCTTTAGTCTGAGATTAAAATTCTAGAAAATAATTATAATTTTAGTTTGTATCTTAATCTTTTTGCAACACAAAGTCATGACACCGACAATGATCATGACTAGGACTTAAGTATATATAACACAGAGTTATGACAATATGAAGTGGTCATGAGCTAAGAAGCATGGACACGGACACAGGGATACGACACGAAAGGATAAGACACGGCAAGATACGGAGACACGGTAAATTCTAAAAAACTAGGATATAGATACGGCTAGGATATGACATAATAAAAAAAATAAAAATAAAAATTATTTTCTTTATAAATATTAGGTATTTTATAAAATAAAATAAATTAAATTAAAATATTTTATTTTATAAAATAAATAAATATTTTTTAATTTATAAAATAAAAATATTGTATTTTATTTTATAAGATAATATTTATAATTATTTTATTTTATAAAATAATATTTTATAATTATCTTATATTATATAAAAATATATATTTTTTTTATTTTATAAAATAAAAATATTTTATTTTATTTTATGCCAGCCCTGCATCCCCACACATATTGCCCACCCCTGCCTCCCCCTCAAATCGCGTCTACCCCCTGCCTCCCCCTCAAATCGCGTCCGCCCCCTGCCTCCCCCTCAAATCGCGTCCGCCCCCTGCCTCCCCCTCAAATCGCGTCCGCCCCCTGCCTCCCCCTCAAATCGCGTCTGCCCCCTGCCTCCCCCTCAAATCGCTTCCGCCCCCTGCCTCCCCCCCCCCTCAAATCGCGCCCGCCCCTGGCTCCCCCCCATCAAATCGTGCCCGCCCCCTGCCATCCTCTCAAATCGCGCCCGCCTCCTGCCTCCCCCCCTAAATCGCGCCTGTCCCCTGCCTTCCCCCTCAAATCGTGCTCACCGCCTGCGTCGAGTGGTCAACATCGCCCATGCGGCGACATTGACCATTGGATGTCGTCTGACGTTGGTCACTCTCGACATGGATATGGCAGCCGACATAACTGTCTGTATCGGATATGGATTGATCAATGATAAGCCACTTGGCGTATCGGACACGTATCCGTGACATGTCCGTACCATGTCCACGTGTCTAGGTGTTGGACATGTGGACACGGCTGTAGGGAGCCGTGTCCGTGCTTCCTTGGTCATGAGTTCTTAAATTTGTTTTATTATCATCCATAAAGGGCTGAGACATTGAGAAATGGCCATAGAGTGGCAAATGACTTCTCATTTTGTTATATAGTTACAATGCTATGTAGAAATCTTAATATTGATAATGATCTTTCTCGAGTTATATAATGACATGATAGTAAAAAAATAGTTATGAAACTAAAAATCTCTCTCATGTGTTGGTCATGGCCTTGACATTGGGAAATGACTATCACACATTATTTTTTCTTTATATCTCTTAAGTGTATATGACACTATGGGTGGATATGATACTAGAATTCTTTTTTCTCATATATCATATTGTCATAGTATTATGAGGATGTTACAATATTAGCAATTAGCTTAAGCATATAAGTTACGACTATGTATTTCTTTGAGGACAAGGGTTATGGCTAGAGGTGTCAAATGAGCAGGGTGGCCCAGACACGGCTCGGGGCCCGACTCGGTTCTGCCGTATACGTCCTAGCACGGCACGGTTTGGAATCGTGCCATGGGCTAGGTTGGGCTGGGCCGACCCTTATCACAGTTTGTATTGTGCTAGACATACATGATCCATGCCTCATGCTGGGCCAGACACGACCCGTGTGCCTCGCTCGACATCATGGTAAACTTCTTGAGGACCTAGGTAAATTTTTTTTAAATATAGTTGAAAAAATTGGGTACGAACCAGCCTGAACCGATAAGTCTAAGTATGATCAAGCACGACTCGGGTATGAATTGGGCTGTGTCAGGCTGGCACTTCTCAAGCTGTGCTGTGCTTGGCACGGTGGCTCGATTGGGCCACCAAAAAATGGGTCGGGCCAGCCCGGTACTGATCTGTCCTGCCCGTTTGTTACCTCTAGTTATGACCTTAGAAATAACTATACTCAAGTAGTATATTTTATAATATTTGGTATCCCAAAAATCATAGAATTGTTATAATTTTGGCATGAGTATTAATAGCTCTATAATTTTTTATAACTTAAAATTTGTGGTTTTGTAAAAGGTTATAGCTGTGACTTGAGATTATTGAACCATAATATATATATAAAGTTATGATACTTGGATTTGGCTATATTATGGTTCAATAATATGATTGGTATTTAGAGCTAGATTCTTTTAATCACACTCTAGCTATCAAGCTGAAAACTGAGGTAGGATTTGAAAGTTTAAAATAGAGAGATTTTTGGGCTATAAAAAATTATAGAGCCACTACTAATGTCAAAGGCATGATAATTATTTAAAATTTTGATTTTTGAGATACTAAATATTACAAAAGATACTACTTGAATATGGTTATTTCTAAGGTCATAACTCTTGTTCTCAAAGGACGACATAGTCGTGACTTGTATACTTAAGCTAATTGCTAGTATTGTGATATCTTCATAGTATTGTAGTAATATGATATATGAGAAAAGAGAATTTTAGTGTCATATCCACTCATAGTGTCATAAATATTTAAGAGATATAAAGGGAAAATTAAGTGTCATAGTTATTTCCTAGTGTCAAGTCAATGAACAACACATGAGAGATATTTTAGTTTCATAACTATTTTTACTATCGTGTCCATATAAATTCAAAAAAGATCATTGTCAACATTAATGATTTCTACATAGCATCGTGATTATATAACAAAATGAGAAGACATTTGCTAATCCATAGCCACTTCCAATGCCTCGGCCCTTTATCGATGACAAGAAAATAAATGCATGAAATCATGATTACTTCACATTGTTATGACTTAATATCATAGACATTAGATTCTAGTCATGGTCATTGTCAGTGTCATGATTTTGTGTTATAAAATGATCAAGATGTAAACTAAAGTTGTAGATATTTTTTAAAGTCTTGATCTCAGGCTGAAGTGATAAAGGCCGAAGTTGTGATCATCTCTTGAAAGTCATGACTTTCTACATAGAGTAATGTAA
Source organism: Sapria himalayana (assembly GCA_029783825.1). Lineage (NCBI taxonomy): Eukaryota > Viridiplantae > Streptophyta > Magnoliopsida > Malpighiales > Rafflesiaceae > Sapria > Sapria himalayana. The sequence goes on along the minus strand of JAREIK010001561.1, from coordinate 679,403 downwards.
AGCTGTTCGAATATAAAAATGAAAGATAAAAAAATTTTATTGGATCTTTTTATTTTACTCTTTTTCTCCCTCATGCAACAAGTATAACAACAACTATTAAACCCTATGAGTAAATTGCACACTCTCTAGGGATTCAAAAAGTAAGAAAAGAAAATAAGATTAATTTTAATTCCAAGAGTTGGAAGGTACAACTCTAAAACCCATCTTCCTATGGTGGGTTTGGGAATTTGTACTAAACTAGCATAAGTCTAGGATTTGTGTAAATTGAGATATATGATATAAATTTAGTTTTTTATAAATGAATAAATATCTTTGATTTAATTTATGTTATGGATATTGATGAATAGTTTTTAAATAAAACTTAAACTAGTATTTTAATTATTGGTAGGTTTGTGCAAAATTATCATAGTCGATAGCGATAGGTAAATTACTATGCTTACTCACCTATAAGGTAGGATTAAAGGTATTTATTCATGTGCCTCTGTATCATACCTAATGAGCCAGGCACTTGGGTCATGATTGGCCCAGCACAAGGCACGACTGCTACAATCTAGAATGACATGGGTCATGCCTCGAGCTTACATGAACTAGGTCTAGGCATGACTAATCTGTGCCATGCTTTGGGCTGTGCTTGGGCTGTCCGGCTTGCTTGACACATTTATTATAGTATTTCTTAGTTAGAAATAATTATTTGATTAATGAACTTGCTCTAATATAACATATCTAGTTGCTCCACAAGTCATTTGTAGTTTTTTCACTAGAAATATTTATCAAGATCTTATCTATCAAATATTGTTGGATCAACTCTCTTACTCTCTAATCCATCTTCTCCCATTTGATAATATTCACATATGATATCTTTGATTCCTATTCACTCACTGATGGTTTCAAATATTCTATGTAGACTAGTAGTTTCAACAAATAAATAGATTTTTCATTTTCAACTTTCATAATTTGAATTTTTTTTTCTCAAATTTCTTAACTTTAACTTTATATGTCGCCGAACACATCATTCTCTCATTTATGCTCCAATCTTTCCTTTGATACCAAACATAGATTTTATCTAGGCCTTCTACCAAACATTAGCTCTGACATCAAATATTATGATTTAGGAATCCTAATTCCTAACTATTAGCTTTGACATTGAATGTTGAGAATCCAATCACAAATAGGATTCTTATAGAATAAGCACATGTGCATCACGAGAGAAGAGTGAAGAGAGAGAGAAGAAGAGAAAAGGAAAATATATTCACTATCCATGTTTTGCAACTAAGTAATATTTTTGTATTCACATACATGTTTTTACTAGCTCACATTTTAACACTTCTCTCTTATAGACATACTCACTATATATATGTGTGTGTGTGTGTGTGTGTGTTTGTGTGTGTGTATATATATATATATATCACTTATGTCTTATTTATAAGCTTTTAAATAATAACCTAAAAAATTTTATAAACTTAAGTTAAAGTTACGATATCCTATAACATGACACAATTTCATTCATGTTGTGATCTCAGAAAATAAGTTGTTATTTGAATCCTCAAATTATTAGTCACCATAATATAAATATGTTGCGACAATAATAATGTTATAATTCAAGTTGAGTCATGACTTTATAATATAAGTTGCGACTTCAATGTTGTAATTTTCAGTCCTGAACATCTTTTAATAGGTTGCAACTCCATTTAGGTTGTGACCCCGAAATCCAATCATTATTTTAGTTTTAATCGTCATAATTCTATAGAATAGGAAGTGACTTTTTAGCAAGTCTTTCAACTTTAGTGTAATCACTATTAAATAGAACTCGGTTACGGCTCAACAAAATAGGGCCGTGACTCTTTGGTAGATATTCTAGTTTAAGTCTAGTCATAACTCCATAGGATAAGGGTATGACTTTTCAACAAATCTTTCAATTTTAGTTTAGTCGTAATTCCATAAAATAATATCATGACTCAACTGCACAAACAACTTAAAAAGAAATGAGTTAATCTTCAACTTAGAAATTATTTCAAACCACAAGAAGTTCCAAGCCAACTATTTTTTCTTCTCCTCATCAACGTTGCCAAAGATGAAAGTATCATCCCTAAAGAGAAAATGAGAACCTCACTTCCCACTTGTCTCTATCCCTTGTTAAAAAAAAAAATAAAATTGCTCGAGTGCTTGCTAGTTTACCATGCTGTTGGGCTAAACACACGGGCATGCTTATACCGGCGCGGTCTAGCCTGACCCGGTATGAGTCACGGTTCTAGATTGTGTCGTGTTGGGTCAGATATTGCTGAACTGGGTCGGGCCACGGGTCGGGCCCAGGCTGTCTGACTCATTTAATGCCTTTATTTTGGAATTGTGCCTCGGACCGGGCTGGGCTGCCCCTTGGCATAGTTCGTGCTATGCTGAGCCGGCATGAGCCGTGTCTCGTGCCGGGCCAGACACGACATGTGTGCCTGGCCCGACAACACGGTAAACTGGTCCGGGTGACTATCTGAAGTGATTCCTGTTGCGTGGTCACTCAAGTGGTTTTATTTTATTTTATTTTTTAAAATTCAACCATCATGGGGGTGATTTCCAATGCTGCTGCATCCTCATTCATCAGAGAGGCATTGTTTAGGCCTTTGATATTAGTCCTCTACTCTTCTTCCTCTGTTAGGTTTATGCTGAAGAATATCTTTAATAAATTCTTCCTCAGTTAGTAATTCAACTATCTTGTTTTGTTTTTTTAACAAAGTTTTTCCTTTGTGCATTAGCCACGTTATGGAATACTTAAGAATTTCTTTAATCAAAGATTTTTTGATATTTACCTTTAACAGATCTACTTTAAGTCTGCCCACTAGTCGAAGTCCACCACCACCATCCTAACAGTCTCTCTTTCCCTCTCATTGAGAGCCCTTTTCCTTTCCAGAAAATTTCAAAACACTATCTTTTGCTAGGCTGGCAGTTTCCTTGCCTGATCATTCCCAAACATCTATCTATTCTAGACTTTCAAATCCTGCCTCAGTTTTCAGCTTGATAGCCAGTTTGTGATTGAAATAATCTAGCTCTGAGTACCGATCACACTAGTTCTTCCATATTTTTTTGAATTTTTCTGCCTTCAGCCACATATTTTCAAATCTAATTGAAGTCTTACTTTTCCTAATTTCTCCCCCATCTAGGACAGACACATGGTATGTGACAGGTCTCTGGAAAATGTTGTGTAGAAGCTTGCTGAATCAGTTTTCCCAGCATTTAGAAGCCACAACATGGCTAGTTTCTAAGCTCAACTATTTTTTAGACTCTAACACTAGGTAGAAGAGTAGAAGACCAACATGAAAATGAGAGGTCTATCAAGTCCACATGAAACCTCACTTCATTGAAATCCCCTCTCACATACCAAGGATCTTCACAAATGCCTTTAACATTGCCACACACCTTTATAAAATCTAAAAAAAATTGTCTGTTTGTTTGATCATCTATCAAATATATTTTTTTTAAATTTGTTGACACAAATATTTTTTTCATGTTCACTATTTAATTTATGGTTTAATTTAATTTTGAGAAACTCAAAAATATATATTTTTTGTTCTTAAAATAAAAATTAAAATGAGTAATTGAGATATGGATCACATGAAAAGTTTTCATGTTACATCTCATATTGAATTGATTTAAAATTTGATTTTAATGATTATTTTTTTGATATAACCTGATCATGTGTAGATGCGTCAAATTAAAATTTTAATGCTTCAAAATTTTTTTTAATGTTAATTGTTTTACTTTTTAGTGATTAGTTAATTATTAATGTTAATTATTTTGTATTACTTTATAGCTTATAATTTATATGTGTATGTGTATCAGACTATTAGACATTAGTGTAAGTGTATTAAAAATATAAATATGAATAAAAAATTTAAAACTAATGCAAAATAAAATAAAAAAAAATAAATATTCATGTTTTAACTTTCAAGCATCACAATAAAAAATTAAACAAATACAAATGACAAAGATAAATATAATATAAATAAAAATGAATAAATCAAAATCAAAAATTAGAATCAAAAATAAGTGACAATCGTCAATCATCAGGTGTTAAAGTCATCAATTGTTAATTATCATATTATTATCATCATCAATATTAAAATTATTATTATATGGATCATTATTAGTGATCAATTCTTCTGTTTTTTTTTGTAGTCTCAACACGATCTTAGATGTCCAAGTTTGAATTCTCCCAATTCTTCATGCATGCTAAAATTTCAATAATATCTGGATGTAATCTTGATCTCAAATTTGAACTCATATTCATTACAACAGAAAAAATAGACTCCAATGCTATGCTCGATATTAGAGGAGTCAGTAGATTCCGTATCATCTTAAATAGCATAGAAATGGTGGACTCATATAATTTTCACCACTATAATATATCAAAATTTTTAGTATCAGAATGTGATAGGATTGAGCAGTAATCGATATCTAAGTACGGAGATAGCTTGTTTCTATTAGATGGTCCATCCTGTTATTTTCCCTTCACTAACTGAATAAAAAAATTATTATTTCTGAATATGATATTCATGTTTGTACTCGTAGCCTCACTGCTACCACCATCATACATAGTATCATAGTATGTAAATAGCTCAGCCAACTTCTCGTAAATGAATCCTTCATGTGGGCCTTCTAGGTTCATACATGAGGAAATATAAGTTAAAACATTCTCTACACTTTTCATCTTAATCCTAGGATCCATGCAGGCAGACAAACAATAAAGAAATAGAATGGTGGACTAATATTTTAAGTACTTGGTTTTTATCTCTATAATCATATGACTAAGTGTCGGGTCAGCTCGATATTTTCTAAACATACTACTAATATTGCATATGCACCTGAGTGTAATGCAAGTATTGAGAGTATAAATTGACGAACACATATTCGTCGTATCATAAAAAATTATCATGAATTTCATAAATAAAATTTCTGTAGTCTAGTTAGTATTGTCAATAATAAGTAAGTAATTCTTATTATTGACTTCAACATCTGATTTTTAGATAAATACCGACTACCGAATTCCTATTGTCTATGAGGCATGTGAATGTATTTTAGTGAGTTACATATATTTCCTAAAGAGTGAGAACACACCTTCATTCACACTTGCAAAATCAAATTAATCACGTGACACATGTATCTAAAGTGAAAAATCTTTTCTAATGGTCTATATTTAATATTTCTAACAAATATATTAATTGCTACTCTATCATTAGATGTCTTATTGAATGTAATAGTAAAGATTTTATTTTGAATTTTATTTTCTAAAAAGATCTTTATCATGTACTTAAAAATGGCCGGACCATCATGAAGATGAAGAATTTCAGAGAATCCTAAAATTTTTTTATTTAGAGTTTATATTGAATCTATATATTGGGCGGTGAGACATGCATAAGATTCATCTTCGTGACTAGTTCAGTTATTGGACGTTATGGACACCACTTCACTATAATTTTTAAATTCATTAATTATTATTTATTTTTCTAACTTATAATATTTTAATATGTCATTTATAGATGTGTAACTAGGAATTCTATAATATGCAGACTAAAAATATATCTGCATGATATTGAATATCCTTGATTTTCTAAATATTTAATTGTAAGACCCATTGTGATGATCAATTTAACTATACATTTTCTTTTCAACTAGCTGTGGTATATGAATGAGATAAATTTGAGATTGAACTTGATCTAGTCTCAAAAAAATTCACTGCTTAGTTGGGTTTGTTAGGATCTAATGCACCATATTTTTTGATGCATAGTTCAGTATGTCTCTTAAGGTGATTAGTCCCACATGAACTTTTATAACTTAAAATTTTCTTATAATATTTGTATTGTGTCGATTTTTCTTCGGCACTCCTAAATTTTTTTTTTGTTCTATTATACTAAAATAAGTCCAAATTATTGAAGTTCTCAGTTTTTTTTTAAATATTTGAGTCGAGACAACCAGAGAAACCAAAGTTTCGGCAGCCTTGAATATTTGTGTAGGATTTTCGTCTTCTAAATTTAAATTAATTTTTTATTATTATTTAAATTACTATTTATTATTTTTTAATTTTTTTAGACTAAAGAGTATAGTAGAGAGTGAGACTAATTAAAATTAATGTTAATAGTTAAATAATAAAAAAAATGAAAGACCTATAAAATAGATTAAACTTTAGCTTTTTTATATTATCATTGTACGTGCACCACAAATCCAATCACCAACCAAAGTTGAGTTGTGAGTCTCGAAAAGTTGAGCTGAAATTCTGTGAGATAGAAATTTAGGAGAGAGAGAGATAGAAGGGCAATAGTAAAGGCCAAGCAAGAGTGAGAATGAGATAATTTATATTTTTAAAAATTATAAACCTTAGAGAGAGGGGGGGGGGGGTTTATAGATTAATAAAAATAATTAAATAAAGTTTTGATTTTTTAATTTTTTAATTATTTAAAAAGGGGTAGAATTCTCAGGGCCTTCAGATTCTGCTCTATAGTCATTGGAGGTAAAAATCAATGGCTTAGATTCAAATAATTTTTTTTTACTCGTTGGCTCGGTTCGACTGTCAAACCGACCCAAGCGGTCCATTCCAGAAGCTTCGGCTTCTGGAATAGTTGTTGGGATGGACTCAGACTCGGGTTGAAAAAGATCGTGGGTTCGATTTTGGGCCTGATGAAAATTTTGGATCCGTCGGGCTTCAGGATATCAGTTCGGGTTGGGGCGATTTTCATACACACGAGCCTTGATATCAGGTCGTGCCTTGCCCAGCACGAGGCCCAGTTGGCATTATCACGACACGACACGAGGGGTGCCTTTAATAGGCCCGTCACGGGCATGAGCACGGGTCATTGCCGTGCCGGGCCAGACACGACTGAATTGTACCGTTCCTCAGGCCAGGCTAGACACGACCGAATCATGCCGTCTCTCAGGCCTGGCCAGGCACGACCAAATCGTGCCGTCCCTCAGGCCAGGCCAGGTCTGTCCGACCCATTTGACATCTCTAATTATGTGTTTAGATTTATGTATATGTCAGTTAACAATGAATATTATTTTGCCTTTACTCAAAAAGATATGAACAAATATTTAAATGGTTTTCTTATCATATCTTTTGTAATGGATATTGATTATATTTTTTAAAGTAGCTTTCATACTTATTTCATCATAACCAATTAAACTAGAAAAAATAATTGGTTTCTTGCAAAATTTTTATGATTGCTTGTTTTGCATTATTAATTAAATTCTTCGTAAATCTATTGCACAACTTCAATGATTTCATAATCTATTTTTAGATGGTTTATTTTCTTGGAAGTTATCTTAGTGACCGAGAAATATATTTTGAATGTGTTTACTATTTTATTATTTTTAAATTTGATTTGAGTTTGAATGAGGATTTATGAAAATACTTGTTTAACAAACTAAAATTCATATAATTGATTTTAATAATATTGTGAATAGTCTTTGTAATGATGATTTGATTCATATAATTTTATAATAAGATATTTTATAAAGGCAATACTACCCATATTTTAGTGTATTATTAAATGTAAAAAAATTGATAAACATGAAAATTTTATGGAGTTCTTATATTGTTTGTAATTTGTTTGGAAGTTATTTTCCATGCAAGGGAAGTTTATGATATTTTCTTTCTAGGAGTTGCAATTCATTGTGATAACATGTTTATTTAAGGGAAGAGATGTTGTGATCCTTATCTCTTTGTATTCGGTTGAGATTTTTAGTTTTTTATATTTATTAAATTTTTTTGTTTATATTTTTTTATGCTTTTATGTGAGCACCCAACTTGTGGGTTGTGTAGCTTTAAATGTTTTTTTTTTGTTTGTCTTAAATTTCACATAATATTAGAGCAATGATTGTGTATGTGGGTTAAGTTTTATCAAGTCCTAGAAAAATCATTAATTTGTCACAAAAAAGGGGGTTGTGTAGTACATCTACGAACACAATGTAGGATTGCACAGAGTACAGTTGTACAAAGGTGCACAATGGAGGCAAGGCACATAGAGGCACGCAATGGCGGAAAAGGCACACAAAAGCATGCACACAATAATGGGAAATACTAGTTAAAGGTGGCATAGTCATGCACAATGTTTTATTTCATTAAACACTAGTCCCTTGCGATGATGATTGGCAAAGTTAGGTGCAATAATGGTGATGATGACCATGACATTGAGGATTGCGTTGATTAGTGACAAGGGGTAGGGGTTAGCTAGGTTTGTTGGAATCATATTTTTGTGGTATGTGTGGATTATCACAATAGATGTAGAAGTAGAGTTCTTGTTTAGTATAGTGGTATAAAATGGGTCATGCTGTTTCAGCATGATCCAAATTTTTGTGGCCTTGTTTGGCCATAATGCGGTGCTTGCATGATACGAGATCACAATGATTTTGCTTGACACGATCTGATTAGCTTGCAGCCAGGCATTTCCGTACCAGGTCAATCTTGGGTTGTACTGGGTCAATTTTGAGTCATGCTAAGTCATGTTGATTATAGGTAGCCTAAAATCCAAATTAAAACTTTTTAAAATTTTAATCTTTTATTTATTAAAAATATCACATATTAAAATAACATAATTAAAAAATGTAATGGATTACAAATTTAAATGAATTAAAATTAAAATAATACTTTAAATAAATATTTTATATTCGGGTTGAGTTAAAATAAATTATGAAAAATAATATAATCTAAAATATGATAAAAATATAAGTTGAAGTAAAAATAAATAAAATATGCATCGTCATTGCACGAGTCATCAGCTCGTGTCTATAGTATGGTAGTGCACATATAGATCATCATTGCCATATTTGATTTTGAAGGTAGTGTTAGTGGTTGCCTTAATATTCGTGATGTTTTATGAATCATCATTAACTAATAATTCATTTGTTTTATCTTGAATGTTTAATTTTAAATTTTTTTATTTTTTTAAGAATGCAAGTACTTCTTAGATGTGTCAAATGGGCATGGCTGTCCCGACTCATTTTTTGGTGGCCCAATCGGGCCACCTTGTTGTGCCTGGCACATCATGACTTGAGCATAGTTAGCTTGGCATGGCTTGCTGACTCGGTTTGTACTTGGTTCAGGCCTGGTCGTGCTTTGATTTGCTGAGTCATGTGTCGGGTTGGGCAGTTATGAATTGGGTTATCACAAACTTCAAAATTATTATAAATTATAAATTTTAATACTAAAATTAGATTATCTAACTAATTAATTAAATTAATAAAATTATTAACAACTAAAAATTAATAATTCACAACTAAAAACACGTAAATATTATAAAATAACAAAGTAAAACTAAGATTACATGATTAAAAGATAAAAAATAATACATTAAAGATAAACTCATAATCATAAATATAAAACATCAAACCAATCTCATAAGTTAGTATATGAATAAACAAAGAACATAATAAAAAAAGCAACAAGCTCAAGTTTCAAAGTCAAATGACAAAAATAAATAAATAAAGACAATCCAAAAATAATAAATGATAAATCTTATTAGCGTATGATCAATGATGGTATCAGTATCACTAGTAGTAGTTCGTATGCAGTAAAGTAGGTTTAATTTAATGTATCGATCTCATCTTAGTCGTCAATCATTAACAAAGTCACACGAATCATTATCGGTAACCAACTCCTCTATTTTTGTTGTAGTTATAGCACGATTTTGGATGTTTAAACTCAAATTCTTCTAATCTTTCATGCAAATTAATGCCTCAACAATATATGACCCAAATTTAGATTATATATATAGAATTATATTCACTACAACAGAAAAAGTAGATTTCGATGCTATGCTTGACACAGAGGAGTCAATAGATTCTGTTGTCACCCCCTCACTCAAAGAATACGAAATATTTTAGAAAATTTTGAAGAAGTTCACACTTGTATGGAAGGAAGCAGATTATCCTAGATTATTCTAGAATTTTCTAGACTTATAGGGAACTTTCAAAGGTTCTAGACCCTTCCCTATGAATGTATTTAAGAAGGAGGTGACCTCATTTGTAAACCACTAAGTTAAGTGTTTATTGTAAGATTTCATTATTCAATAAAGTATTTTCTTTATTTTCAAGTGTTATTTCAAATTTTCTTTGCTTCCAAGTTGTTGGTAGACGTCAAGCATAACAAGCAAGGTAAAAGTAAGACTGACTTAACAACATTTAAGGATTAAGTTATCTAAGTGCCGCACGGGAACTTAGCAAAAAGATTAAGTCCGTGACAGTTGGTATCGGAGGGAGGTTATAACGTGTGAGAGTAACTTGGTCGATATGATGTCGAGCTCTCATTTGGAGGTCTTGACTAAGTATGAGGAGCTGAAATAAGAAGTGACAATTTACAAGATGATATTGTCGGCTCGGGTTATATCCACTCATGAGTCCCAAAGGGTGGATGTGTCAAAGTCTCACAATTTCATGGAAAAATGGGATGCTAAAGAGCTAGACAATTATTTGTGGCACAAAGAGATATTTTGAGATAATATCACTAACTGATGAGACAACAAAGGTACGCATAGCGACATTCTATCTCATTGATAATGCAATTCTATGGTGACGTAGAAAATATATAGAGATAGAAAGAGGGACGTGCACCATAGACACATGGATCGATTTCAAGAGAGATAAAAAGTAGTTTTATCCAAAAGATGTGAGATACATAACTCGTAGAAAGATCAAACATCTCAAGCACACGGGTCTATTCGGGACTATGTTGATGAGTTCTTTTCCGTGATGCTCGAGGCTTCTGATATGAATGAGAAAAAACTCCTCTTCAATTTTATGGAGAACCTGCAAGGCTGGGCCGAGCAAGAATTGAGGAGACATGGTGTCCAAGACTTAGCCATGACCATGATAGTAGCATAGTTACTCATAGATTTTCTAAGGGTAGACCATTCTCAAACCAAATAATCCTTCAAGTGTAGTCATGTCAAAGGTGGGGGAGACATGAGATACAAAAACTATAACGCTAATGAAGGATCAAGAGCGACTTCTACCAACAAAGAAGGAAATGGTGGGGATAAACACATGGATTTCAAGCCAAAAACTAATTGCTTCATTTGTGATGAACCACACTGGGCACGTAAATGTTTTAAAAGAAAAGCCCTAAATCCCATGATCGAGAGGGAGATTGAACAAGAGGATGATGCATTTCACATGGGGTCAATGCAGCTATTGAATGCCTTCAAGATCAAGCAAGCTAAGGAGAAACCTCAAAGTAGGGGACTCATATACGTGGAGGGCAATGTGAATGAGATGTATACTATGACCATGTTAGATATTGGTGCCATGCATAATTTTATCTAAAAGAAGGAGACAATGAGACTCAAGCTCCCAACATCTAATGAAGTAGGATGATTCAAGGTAATAAGCTCCGCTGCCAAGCCATCACACGAAATAGCTCGTGAGATGGCCACGAGGATTAGATCTTGGGAAGGCAAGGTCAATTTCACGGTGGCACCTATGGATGATTTCTAGATAGTGATTGGGATGAATTTCCTTCACCAGGTAAAAGCTGTGCCTATAGTTTTTCTATGTTCGATGGCTATCTTAGAAGATGAGGCTCTATGCATGGTTCCCACAATCATCAAAGGTAAAGCTAAAATGCTTATACTGTCGGCTATGCAATTGGAGAAGGGGTTGAAAAAGAATGATGTGACATACTTGGTGACTTTTAAGGAAGACCCTAGTGATCCTATGAGAAATTTTATGCCCATGGAAGTCATGAAGATGTTAGATGAATTCAAAGATAAAATACCACCGAAGCTACCCAAGAGGCTCCCCCAGAGGAAGAAGGAAGATCATAGGATCGAGTTGGAGCCAAGAGTAAAACTCCCTGTCATGGTGCTCTACAGGATGACACCCTCAGAATTAGAGAAATTAAGAAAATAACTGAATGAATTATTGGATAGAGGTGTCAAACGGGCCGGCCCAGCACGGCACGGCCCGTTTTTCACGTGCCTAGCCGTGCTACCGTGCCGTGCCGGGCACGGCATGGTTTTTTAAATTCGGGCACGGCACGGCCCGTGGGCACGGCAAGGCCGTGCCGTGCCGGCCCGCTCGGGCACGGGCGCACGGTAAGGCGGGGCGGGTCTGTTTGGACCCGACCCGCGGTCTTTTTACCGGGGGCGGGGCCCGGTTGGGTCACGAGTCACGACTCAGTGAGTCGTGACTCGTGAGTCGCGACTCACGACTCACGACGCAGGCACGGCCCGGCACATGGTTTGTTCGCCCCGGCACGGCACGGGCCCGGGCACGTTTTTTTATTGTGCCGGGCCGGCCCAGGCACGGCCGAACCGTGCCGTGCCTCGTGCTGGGCCGGGCCGGGCCGGCCCGTTTGACACCTTTATATCTGAGGCTCCATATGGTGCGTCGGTCTTATTTCAAAAGAAGCATGATGGGTCACTGCCAATGTGCATCGATTACAGGACACTCAATAAGGTAATGATCAAGAACAAGTATCTCATTTCTCTTATTGCTGATTTATTTGACCAATTTGGTAAAGCACGGTACTTCACTAAGTTAGACATTCGATCGGGGTACTACCAAGTAAGGATAGTTGAAGGAGATGAGGCAAAAACCATGTGTGTAACAAAGTATGATTCATTATGAGTTCCTAGTGATGCTCTTTGGTCTTACTAATGTACTTGCTATATTTTGCACTATGATGAACAAAATATTCCATCATTTTTTAAATAAATTTGTGGTGGTATATCTAGAAGATATAATTATATATGCAACACATTGGAAGAGCATGTTAATCATCTAAGGAAGGCGTTTTGGTTACTAAGCCAAGATGAGTTATACGTGAAGAAGGAGAAATATTCTTTTTCCCTTGAGGAGGTGAGCTTCTTGGAATATTACATCAAGGGTGACAAGCTCATGATAGATGCAAGCAAGATTAAAGTCATTCAGGAATAAGATCCCCCTACTAAGGTACCACAACTAAGGTCTTTCTTGGGCCTAATTAACTACTATAGGTGGTTCATCAAGGGATATTCAGCAAAAGCAGCTCCATTAATAGACATTCTTAAGAAGGGTAAAGCATGAACATGAGATGAAAAATACCAGCAATCTTTTGAAGACTTGAAGAAGACTATAATAAAGGAGCCGGTATTGACACTACCTGACCACACCAATGTGTTCGAGAAATACACTGATGCTTCTGACTTTGTCATTGGAGGGGTTCTTATGCAGGAGAAATGTCCCATGGCTTTTGAAAGTCACAAGCTCAATGACATATAGAAGCGGTACATGATCCAAGAGAAGAAGATGATGACAATTATTCATTGCTTGTGGACGTGGAGATACTATTTGTTAGGATCACACTTAGTAGTGAAGGTAGATAATATTGCTACTGGTTATTTTCAGACCCAGAAGAAACTAAGTCCCAAGCAAACACGGCGGCAAGACTTTTTGGTAGAGTTTGACTACACATTAGAGTACAAGCTAGACATAGTCAATCACGTAGCTGATGCATTGAGCTGCAAAATAGAGCTAACATCCATGACTAGCTAGCCTCAGGGAGAGATGATAGATCTCATAAAGGAGGAGTTGCAAATTGATGCAATGACCAATAGTATCATCACATTGGCTCACGAGGGAAAGACTAGGTGATTTTGGGTAGAGGATGATTTGCTCTACACAAAAGAAAAGCGACTTTGTGTCAAAGTGAGAAATTATTAGAATGAATCTTATCAAGGAGTGTCATGACTCCAAATGGGCTGGACACCCAGGGCAACGACGTACAATAGTACTACTAGAGTCTGTCTACTATTGGCCACAGATAAATAATAATGTAGAGACTTATGTGAAGACTCGTCTTGTGTGTCAACAAGATAAAGTGAAGTAATATTTGCCCAAAGAACTGCTGGAGCTACTACCTATAATAGAGTAACCTTGAGAAAATATCACTATGGACTTCATTATCGGCTTTCCCAAGTCCGAGGAAAATAGATCTTTCATAGTGGTAGTGGATCAATTTTTAAAGTATGCTACATTCATAACCGTCCCTAAAGATTGCACAGCAGAAGAGATGACCAAGCTATTCTTCAAGAATGTGGTAAAATTTTGGGGGTTACCGAAAGTTATCATTAGTGATCGGGACCCACGTTTTACTGGAAAGTTTTGGACGTAACTCTTCAAACTCATGGGCACAAAATTTTATTTCTCTACTAGCTTTCATCCTCAGACTGATGAGCAGATAGAATGAGTGATTGCATTGCTAGAGTTGTACTTGAGGTACTTTGTGAGTGCCAATCAGACTGACAGGACCAAATTGTTTGATGTGACTCAGTTTTCCTATAATCTATAGAGAAGTGAGATAATTTGTAGTATTTTATTTGAGATAGTCATGGGGCAATGGCCAATGACTCCTCATACCCTAGCCAGATGATACACAATGAGGAGTCCAGCAGCCTACAAATTTATTAAGGGATGACATGATTAAGCTGATATAGCACGCTCATTATTAAGAAAGAATGCTAAGAAGATGAAGAAATGAGCTGACAAGAAAAGAAGACATAAAATTTTAAGTCGGAGACTTAGTGTTTGTCAAGTTTCTGTCGCAATAATTTAAGTCCCTTCGAAAGGTGCACAAGGGACTTGTGAGGAAGTATGAAGACCCCTTTCCTATACTTGGACGAGTTGGTAAGGTATCTTACAAAGTTGAGTTACCATCAATATTGAAGATTCATCATGTATTCTATGTTCGCAATCTATAGTCTTATCACGAAGATAAAGAAGATCCATGTCGAGGAGTCTCTATGACGGTGCCCACATCAGTAGTGACCTACTATGATAAGGAGGTTGACTACATCATGGCGGATCAAGACCTAAAGAAGAACAACTTTCGGTCAAACAAGGAATACTTAGTAAAATAGAGGAGACTATTAGAAAGTGAAGCCAGTTGGGAGCCAACTAATAATTTGTGATAATTTTAGGAACAGATTGAGCAGTTTCAGGTAGAAAAATTAATGAGGACGTCTGTAGTTTTGGTTGGGGAGAATGTTACACCCTTACTCAAAGAATGCGGAACATTCTAGAAGATTCCGAAGAAGTTCACACTTGTATGGAAGGAAGGAAATTATCCTAGATTATTTTAGAATTCTATAGACTTATAAGGAACCTTAAAGGTTCTAGATTCTTCCATATGCATGTATTTAAGGAGGAGGTGGTCTCATTTGTAAATCACCAAGTTAAGTGTTTCTTGTAAGATTTTATTATTCAATAAAGTATTCTTTATTTTCAAGTATTTTCTTAAATTTTCTTTGCTTCCAAGTTGTGGATAAACGTCAAACATAATAAGCAAGACAAAAGTAAGGATGACTTAACAACATCTAAGGGTTAAGTTGTCTAAGTGCTGCACGGAAACTTAGCAAAAATACTAAGTCCGTGACACTGTGTCATCTTAGACAACACGGGATAACTAGACTCATAATTTTCACCATTTTAAAATATTAAAATTTTTATTATCAGTATGTGATAGGATTGAACAATAATCGGTATCTAAGTACCGAGACAGCTTGCTCCTATTTGACGGCCTATCCTATTATTTTTATCTCGCTTACTAAATGAAATAGTCATCTTCGAATATAATATCTATGTTCATTCTCGGAGTCTCACTACTGCTACAATCATATTTAGCATCATATTATGTAAAGAACTCAGTTAACTTCTTGTAAATTAATCTTTTAGGTTGGTCTTCTTGGTTAATGCATGATGATATGCATGTCAAAACATTCTTTATCCCTTCCACCTTAATCTTAGAGTTTATGCAGGAAGCTAGACAATAAAGATATGAAATGATGGACTAATCCTTTAAGTACTTGATTTTCATCTCTATAATCATATCACTAAGTGTCAAATTATCTCTAAATTTTTTAATAATGCTATTAATATTGCATATATACCTATGTGAAATGCAAGTGGTGAGAGTATAAACAGACGAATACATCTTCGTCGTATCATATAAAATTTTTAGGAATTTCATAAATGAAATTTCGATAGTTCAGTTAGTATCGTTAATAATAAGTTCATCATTTTTATTATTGACGTAGTCAGATATCATATGTTCGTATTTGACATATGACTCTAACATCATGTATGTGTAATTATAACGATATCTCAGATCCGATTAAAATTTTTTTTTTAGACTCACAGACAAATAGAGAGTACCAAACTCCTATTATCTGCGAGACGTACGAAGAAATTTTAGTGAGTTAAGTATATTTTCTACAACAGGAGAAATAACCTTCATCTCTTCTTGTATAATGAGGTTAACAACGTGATATATATATCTGATATGAAAAATTTTTCTTACTGATATGTCTCTAATAACCCTAACAAATATGTTAATAGCTATTTTATTATTAGATACAATATCAAATGTGTACTATATATTTTATTTGAATATTATATTCTCTAAAGATTTTTATTATGCATTCATAAATGCCTAAATTATTATGAAGATGTAGAATATCTGAAAATCATAATATTTTTTTATTAGTGTTTATTTAGAATCTATATAGTGGATGATGAGACATGATTAAGATGTATTATCGTGATTAGTTCAGATATTAGATATCATGAATACCACTTCACTATAATCACTATATTTATTAATTATTATTTTTTTTTCTAAGTTATAATATTTTAGCATATTATTCCTAAATGTGGACCGAGAAATTCTATGATATGCAGGTTGAAAATGAGTTTGCATAATACTGACAACCATTGGATTCTACGAAAATATAATCGAAAGGCATATCGTGATAATCAGTTTAGCCAATTATTCTCTTCCTAACTCATTGTGGTATATGAAAGCATTGAGACTGTACTAGATCCAGCCTCAAAGAACTCACCATTGAGTTGAGTTTATCTATGATCTAATACATTATGTTTTTTGGTGCATTATTAGTCATGCCTCTCAAGTTGCTCAGTCTCACATGAACTCTTATATGTTAATATATTTTTTATAATATTTATATTGTCTCGATTCTTCTTTTGTATCCCTAATATTTTTATGTTATATTATATTAAAGTAAGTCTAAACTATTGATGTTATTTTAATTTTTTATTTTTTTAGATATCTGGATTAAGACAATAATAGAAAATAAAGTTTTGGTAGCTTCAAATCTTTTCGTATAGTTTTTGTTATCCATATTTTAATTTTATATCTTTATTTTTTAAATTAATTTTGTTATCATAATTAAAATTATTATTTGTCATTTAAATTTTTTAATAGTTTTTTTAATTATATTGTAATTAATATTTTTAAAATTATTTATTAATTAATATTAATTATACTAAAACTAAAGTCAGAGTTTAAAGTTTTAACTAAGATTAAAATAAATAAAATTTAAAAATTAGTACTTGTAATGCATAAAATTTTATTTGTTTTATGATATTTTTACCGCAATCGACAAGTCGCACTCCACACTCGATTCTCAAAAGTCAAAATAAAAATGAGCGATCAAGAGTGAGAGAGAGAGAGAAAGAGATGAGAGTCAAGATGTTGACGGAGAAAAAATTTAAGTGAGAGAGATAAAAATTATGAATGAGGGGGGGGGGGGGTATAAATCCAACGACCTAAATTTAAAAAACTTTTTTTTGCATTCTTTAAATTTTTTTGTAATTTTAAGTGGCTCAATCACGACAGCTATCGGATTATGCCTCTAGCTGTTGGGGCAGATGAATCCAGCGACCTAAATTAAAAACCAATTTTTTAATATTTTTTGTCGTTGGGTCGGTTCGACCGTCGAACCGACCCAACGGTTTCATATTTTAGAAGCTTTGGCTTTTAGAATAAAAAGACCGCTCGTCGGCTTTGGGTCGGGCAGTTGGGCTTGGTTTCGGGGTGAGATCCAGGTTGATATCTAGTTCCGGCCATCCTGGTTTGGGAGTGGGGCATAGTTTGGGTCGTGCCTAAAAACCATGCCTTCAGGCTAGGTTGCTACTCTGTGCCTGGCTTGACATGTGGCCCGGGTTATCTTGGCATGGTATGATATGAGTCATGCCTTGAGAGAGCCCGACATGGGCCTAAGCATAGTGTTTGACCGTGTTATCTTGGGCTAGGCATGGCTGACTCAAGCCATGCCTCGGGCTGCCCGAACCATTTAACACCTAGTACTTCTAAGTTATTTGATCATGATTTGAATTTTCTATCAGAAATAATATTAGTAGCTACATAAAAAGTAGATGCTAATGTTGTGCAATATATTAGAGGGGTTAATAGATCATATATCATCTTAGATAACACGAGATATGTGAATTCATATAATTTCTTCTAACTCCAAAATTTTTAATTCTTATTATTATCAAGTAATAGGATAATTTACTAATTAATATCTAAGTACTAATATAACCCGCTCTTATTTGATGGATCACCTTGTCGTTTGTCTATTTTTAATTAAATAGAAATGGTATGTCTTTGAATACATTATTTATATTCATACTTAAAATCTCACTATAACTATCATACACAATGTCATAGTATATAAATATGTTAGTTAAATTTTTGTGAATAAAATTTTCATGTTCGTATGCTTAGTTCCTGTAAGTGGATATGTATCTTAATATATATTTTATCCATTTCAACTTAATCATATGATTAATACAGAAAATCAAACGATACAGAGTTTAAATAGAGGATCAATATTTTAAATACTTGGTTTTTATCTAAATAGCCATAATACTAATTACAAGATATTTTTTATACTTGTTAAATATGCTACAAATATTGCATATGCATCCAAGTACAATGTAAGTGATTGGAGTATACATAAATAAATACATATTCTGTGTCATAATATTTTTTTAAGAATTTCATAAAAATAATTTTTATCAGTTTAAATTATAAATAATAAGTTCATTACTTATCTTATTGACATAGTCAGATGTCATATATATGTAACTAATATATGACTTTATCATCATATAGATATAATTTAAATAGTATCTTATATTCATTTGAAATTTTGTTTAGGCTTGTTGACAAATATAGAGTGTTAAACTCTTGTTATCTGCTAGACATTCTAAGGTATTTTAGTAATTTTTTTTAATGTGAGAAATAATTTTTATTTTCGCTGACATATTTGATTAATTACGTGACACATATTTAACATAAAAAATCTTACTTAATTATTCTTCTCTAATGGATCTGACAATCATAATAATAGCGACTTTATTATTTGAAATATTGGCAATTATAATATTAAATATTTTTGTCATATACTCATATATGACAGAGATGTCATGAGGATGAAGGATCTTATGAAATCTAATTTTTTTTATTTATTTTTTATGTAGAATCTATATAGTGTGTAGTGAGATGTGTAATTATTGCATCATTATGACTAGTCATATGTTGGTCATTTGAATTTCACTTTATTATATTTTTTAAATTTATTAATTATTAATTTTTTTATAATTTATAATATTAAATAATGTCAATTCTACTAGTGAACCTAAGAATTCTATGATAAGCAGGTTAGAAGCAGGTTTGCATAACATTGATAATCCTATGATTATTTGAAAATTTAATTGAAAGACAAATAATAATCCTCAATTTAATGATGTATTCTCTCTCAAAGTCATTCTTGTAAATGAAGTTTAATAAAGCTGAAGTTAATCTAACTTCAAAGGTCTCACTGCTTACTTGAATTTGCCTGAGATTTAATATATCATATTTTTTGATGTATTGATTGATATGTCTCTTAAGGTAATTAGTATTATATATATTTATACATCTAAATATTTTTGTACAATATATATATTATGTCGATTTTTAACAATGTTAATATATTATGTCGATTTTTGTACAATATATAATACTGAAGCTTGTCTACTTTTACTTTTCTTTAAGCAAATAGGTTGAGACTGTTGGAGATAATCTTGTTTTGATCTTAGATCTTGTGATTGGTTGTTATTCTTATCTATATTTACGTTAAAATCATTATCATTAAAATTATTATTTATTATTATTTTATTTTATTTATATTTCTAAATTTAAAAAAATTTAATAATTTAAAAATTATTAATTATAAAATTAATTAAATAAAATAAAAAATAAATGGGTACCATAATTACTTAACTTTATTTGAATAGCAGTCAGACTTAGAGTCAATTTTTTTTAAAAATTAGCTAGCCTAGAGCCTATAACATACATCAAAGTAGAGCACATAAGAAGGGAGAGAGAGATGTGAAGAAATAATATTGATGATTAATGTCATAAAATATTTATTTTATATTTATAGAAATTTATTATATTAAAATAATGTATATTATTTTATTTTTTACTTTTTTATCATAAAAATGGCTAGAAATCTGATAATTTCATTTTTATTGTTAGATTTCTATCATATAGTCATATTTCTATCATGTAGTCGTTGGATTGAAATCTGACAACAACAAAAAATAGTAACAAAATGAATTTGTTTTTTATTTTTTTACTAAATTTCGAAGTGCACACGTAGTCTGACATTTTCTTTGTTGGGACATGTTACATAAATGTAATGGGCATCTATCATGTAGAGACCATGTTTTTTTTTTAAAACTTGGACGTGATCTTTGACTCATGACTAGTGTCCAGTCATTAACTCACTGTGCTTGTGGACCTTACCAATGGGCTACACGAGTCATTCTTGGCTTGACATGAGGCATGATTGGCCCCGACCCAATATGGAATCAACGGTGCCACGGGCCAGCACATTTGAGATCCATGCATGGTTTTGGATCGTGCTATGTTGAATTAGACATGACTATTCGGGCAATGCCTTGTGCTGTGCCCATGTTGTCTGACTTACTTGATATCTTTAATTCAATATGTTCATTGCAGGAGGATACGACACACCATTGAGAGTTATTAAATTTTATTTACAAAGAATAGACTAAGAACATTACTTATTGCAAGAACTATCTAGGGGGTCTCATAGAATTTGTGTATCATGATACATAATAGAGATGTATACAAAATTATTCTCTAATACAATAATATATTTTTTATTTATTTTAGATATAACTAGTTATTTTATCTATATTTTTATTTCAGACTCTTTGATTATCAATACATATATAGATATTCATATCATTGATAATCATATTTTATTCTCTATTTTTTTTTTGTTTTGAGAATATTATTATCATCAATGTAAAATATTTGAAAGTCATTGATTATGGTACTATTCTATTTAAATTCTTGTTATTCGTGATATATTTATTCTTGAATATCCTATTAATTTGCTCTCTGTGAGTTATCTTTCCTGATAATTAAATTTTGATTTTATTTTTTTTATTGATATTTATTTACATGATTGATAGATTTTGAGGAATTTTTCATTTAGAATTGAGCAAGCTAGATTGTTTATTTTTTTTAATTGTAAAATCTCTCTCTAGATATGAGCGCTTTAGACTCACTATTTGTGCATTCTCAGCTTGAGCATCCATTATTCAATAAATTGAGAATTCTTTATTTTAATTTTTAGGGTATTTTGATTATAAATATGAGACATGTCAGTTAGACAAATTTATCAGAGCTTCTTATCCAACATGCCGTCTGAATTAAATAGTCCCATTTGATCTGATATACATTAATATGAGAGAGATTTAGATATCTGATCATATTTGTTGATAATCACTCGAAATATATTTGGATACATTTTTTTCGTGATAAATCTTAAGTCTTTTTATTCTTGACTTTAGACATAATAAAAAAAACTTAATATGATACAAATATTAGAAAATTTAAAAATTATAATACAGTAAAATATTTATCTGACTAAATTAACATATATTATATGAATCATAAGATTATGCATTTGAATTCATATGCAGACACTCTCCAACAAAATAGGGTGACCTAAATGATAAATAAACATATGATTGAGATGGTTCGCATATTTTAATTTAGAAAGAGTATTCCAAAATAAATTTGATGAGTAGTTTAAAAAATAATTTGACTCATCAATCAGATATTTTCTTATGTTATTTCTTATTGCATATCTTATTAGATATTATAATACGAAGAGAAGTTATTTATATTATCTCATAGAGTTTTTGATATATATATTTTTGGCTTCGATCATTTTATAGGACGAGACAAATTGATATCTAGGATTTTGAGTGTACTTATCTTAGATACTATATTACTCAGAGGATTTATGTATTTTTTTCTAGAAATTGTTAGAATTTTAATAAGTATAAATGTTATTTTTTTTTGATAATGACGTGTTCTTTAATGAGATTAGAAAAAGTGAATTCATATAATGTACCTAAATTTATTATTTTTCTTCTCATATAATTTTGTTGACTATTAGTTGGTATGGAGATTGGAGAGTCATTCTTCGACTATATTGATCATGTTTGTATTGTGTTTAATGTTACTCCCACAGAGTCACTATACATTCCAATAAACTTAAATCATATTGAGTTTAGAGAAAGTGAAAGTTTTTGAGGAGGTGCTCATTCAGACCCAGATGACAAAATATTAAATGAGTCTTTACTAGTATAGTCTCATTGAGTTTGTAATTATTACAGTTTATAGTATGAGAGATAAACATGCATAGTATTATCAGACCAAAGATGATTTTGATGAGGAGCCAAATGATCATGCAACCAATTCATTTTATCTTGGTCTTTCGATCGCTCTTTGAAAAGGACATATAGATTATACTTAGTATTTGATTTCGTAGGTTGTCATATTTTTGTCTTGTTTATTTTTTTATTTCTTTAATTTTTTTATCATCTCTTGATGATACTAGCATACCCAAGTATCAATCTAAGACATTATCCCTATCCTAGATGGTGTTAGCTTATATTAGATGAGATGCATGCTATCCAACCCAATGAGACTTTGGAATTAGAATTACAATATTTGAGAAGATTTGTTAGTTGCAAGTAAGTATTCATTGGGAAGACATGTCTAGATGTGAGGTTAGATTGTCTTATGTCGACACTAGTAGCTATAGGATACACTCATATATGATGTGTATGATTAGGACACTTATTATTATAGGTATCAAATGGGCCGTGCTGGGCAGGCCCGGCTCGGTTTTAGGCTGCCAAATTGGGCTACGGTGCTGGGCCAAACACGTCACGGTATAGTAAATGTGTCGTGCCTGGCCCAACATGATTTTTTTAGGCTAGGCCCGACATGGCCTGTATGCCTGATCAGTTTTTAACCATGCTGGGTTGGGCCCGTTCAAGCTGATTTTTAAATTTAAATAATTTTTTTAAATATTATGTTATTTTTATTTATGTATTCATTAATTAGTTTATGTTTACAAAATTTTAAATTGTAAATTGTAATACTTTA
The DNA here is from genome assembly GCA_029783825.1 of Sapria himalayana. Lineage (NCBI taxonomy): Eukaryota > Viridiplantae > Streptophyta > Magnoliopsida > Malpighiales > Rafflesiaceae > Sapria > Sapria himalayana. The sequence continues at coordinate 656,101 of JAREIK010001561.1, read as the reverse complement.
AAAATTTTTTTAATGTTAATTGTTTTTAATTTTTAGTAATTAGAATTAGATATGAATTATTTAAATATTAAAACTTAAATATGAATAAAATTGTAAATCAAATACAAAATGAAAATAAAAAAAATAAATATTTAAGTTCAACTTTCAAGCATCACAACCAAAAATTAAATAAACACTGAAACACAACACAAATGACAAAGCCAAATACAATGTAATTAAAAATGAGCACATCAAAATTAAAAATCAGAATCAGACATAAGCATAATATAAGTGTTGCAATTAGGTAATCGTCAACCGTCATACATCAAGTGACAACGTCATCAATCATCCGTTATCATTTCATTATCATTCTTAATATCAAAATTACTATCATATGGATCATCATCATTAATTAACTCTTCTGTTTTTGCTGCAGTCTCAGCATGATCCTGAATACTCAAGCTCGAATCATTTCAATCCTTCATGCATACTAAAACTTCAATAATATCTGGACATAATTTTGATTTTCCATCTGAAATCATATTCACTGCAACAGCAAAAATAGACTCCTATGCTATGCTCGACACCAGAGGAGTCAGTAGTTCCTGTGCTATCTTAGATAGCATGAGAAATGTAGATTTGTATGATTCCATCACTATAATATATTAAGATTCTTTGTATGTGAATGTCATAGGATCGAGCTATAATTGGTATCTAAGCACGGAGATAGCTCACTCCTATTTAACGGTTCATCTCATCATTTTCTTATTACTAATTGAATGGAAAAGTTATCGTCTCCAAATATGATATTCATGTCCGTATTTGGAGTCTCACTACTATTATCACTATACCTAGTATCATAGTATGTAAATAGTTCAGTTAACTTCTTGTGAATGAATCATTCAGGTAAGTCTTCTAGGTTCACGCACGAAGAAATATAAATCAAAATATACTCTGCCCCTTTCATCTTAACCCCAGGGCCCATGCAGATAGCCAGATAATAAAGAGTAAAAATGGTTGATCAGTATTTTAAGTATTTGATTTTCATCTCTACAATCATATGATTAAGTGTCGGACCAGTTCAATACTTCCTGTATATGCTACTAAAGTTGCATATGCACCTGAGTGCAATGCAAGTCGTTAGAGTATAAACTGATGAACATATATTCGTCGTGTCATAAAAAATCTTCAGTAATTTCATAAATAAAATTTTTATACCTCAGATAGTCTCATTAATAATAAGTAAGTAACTCTTACTATTGATGTAGTTTGATATTATGTGTTTGTATCTAACATACGACTCTAACATTAGGTAAGTGTAATTTTAACGGTGTCTCACATCTGATTGAAATTTTTTTTTCTTAAGATTCACAAACAAACAGAGACTATCGAATTCCTGTTGTCTGTGATGCGTGCGAATATATTTTAATAAGTTATGTATGTTTTCTAAAATAGGGGAACACACCTTAATCCCCGTTTGTATAATTAGGTTAATCACGTGATACATGCATCTAACATGAAAAATCTTTCCTAATGATCTATCTTTAATATTCTTAATAAACATGTTAATCACTACTCTATTATTAGATACGTTATCGAATGTGATACTAAAAATTTTATTTTAAATCTTATATTATCTAAAGATCTTTATCATATACTCAAAATGGTCAGACCATCACGAGGATGAAAAATTTCAGAGAATCATAAAATTTTTTTATTTAGAGTTCATTTTGAATCTATATAGTAGGTGGTGAGGCATGCACAAGATGCATTATCGTGATTAGTCTAGATATCAGGTATTACAAATATCACTCCACTTTAATCCATAAATTTATTAATTATTATTTATTTTTTTAACTTATAATATTTTAGTCTCTCATTCCTAGATCTGGATATAGGAATTCTACGATATACAGGCTGAAAATTTATCTTCATGATACTGACTATTTTTGGATCATCTGAAAATCTAATTAGAATACCTATCTTAGTGATCATTTTGATTATGTCTTTTCTTTCCAACTCACTGTGGTATATGAAAGGGGTAAATTTTGAGGTTGAACTGGATCCAGCCTTAAAAAATTCACCACTGAGTTGAGTTTGCCTAAGATTTAATGTATTATATTTTTTTTTGCATAGTTTGACATGCCTCTTAAGGTCCCCAGTCACACACTAACTTTTAAACTTAAAATTTTCTTATAATATTTGTACTGTGCCGATTATTTTTTGGCACCTCTAATATTTTTTTGTTTTATTATATTAAAATAAGTCTAAATCATAATTGTGAAAGGCATGCCTAGGCTCACGTGCAGGCGAAGCACAGCCATGGCGCCCTGCCTGGGACGAGGCTAGGCTCCTTCACTTAGGTGCACGAAAAATGGCAAAGGAGTGCACCTTCCCTGAGGCGAGAAGCTCTCCACAAGCGCTCCTCCGTCCAGGTAAGTCATCTTCCTCATATCCTCTTTATTTTTCTCTCGTCCAGTTATCGTTTTTCTTTTAACTTACATCTCATTTTTTTTTCTTTTTTTCTTTTTTTTTTCGTTTTTTATATATCTGTTGTGTTTTTCGATAACAAAGATGAAATAGAAGAATGCTCTATCACTATTTCTTGCATAGTTAGCAATTGGTTGTAAAACTAGAGTTTGATTCGTGATTTCATGTAATCTGTTTTGAACTTGATTCTATGATTTTATTTTGAATTGGTGATTCTCTTATCTTTGTGGCATGTTCTGCTAGGAGATAACTTGGAGAATCTTGCTTGTTTTCCTTAGAATGCTTGAAATTTATGGCTTAGGTTTATATTTATTCAGTTTGAATCTTGCTTGTTTCGATTCATTAAAAGAATTCACTAACAAGTTGCACATCTAGTTTCTTAGAATCTATTAATAATAAAGGTAAATAGGAATAACTTGTTTTATAAGTTCTAAAAAATGATAACAAAAAACATGACATTTTAATTGATATAAAGTTCCTTAAATAAAAAAAAAGTTGTATGAGAACAACTCCAAAAAAATTAGAAAGCCAAAAAAATAAATTAAAAGTGATGTAATATTGAATAAAAATGACATAATTATAATGAAAGATTTATGGTGTGATATAAATGGAAGGCTCGTAATAGTTCTTTCTCCTTGGAAGAACTTTTTCCTCAATATTTGAAGTGAGGATATCAACAATAAAGTTACACTTTATCATTTCACCTAATACTTTTTGTGATTGAATTATCATCTTTAACTAAATAATGAGGTGCGTCTTACATAAAAAAACCCACATCTTAAGGGCATCTTGCGTCTTACGGCTCCAGGAGGTCTTTGCGCCTTAGTGTGCCTTGCTCCTTTCACAACTATGGTCTAAATTATTAAAGTTCTTCTAGTTTTTTGTTTTTTAAATATTTGAGTTGAGATAATCGGAGAAACCAAATTTTTGGCAGCCTCGGACCTATGCATACGATTTTTATTTTTTAAATTTAAATTAATTTTATTTTTAATATTTAAATTATTATTTGTCATTTTTTAATTTTTTAAGACTAGGGAATAGAGTCGAGAGAGAGAGAAATTGAATGACTAATTAAATTTTAAAATTAATTTAACAGTTAACTAATAAAAAAATATGAAATATCCCATAAAGCAGCATAAATCATGTGCACCACAAATTCAAGCACCAACCAAAATTGAGCCCAAGTTATGAGTCCCGAAAAGTCGAGCTAAAATCCCAAGAGAGAAAAATTTAGGAGAGCGAGAGAATGAGAATTTAGATGATTTATATTTTAAAAAACATAAATCTTAGAGAGAGAGGGGGGGGGTTTATCGATTAATAAAATAATTTCTTTTAAAAAAGTTTTTTTTCTAATTTTTTAATGATTAAATAAAGTACAAAATCTTTAGGGTCGTTGGATTTTGATCCATAGCCATTGGAGATAAATCCAATGGCTCAGATTTAAATTTTTTTATTTTTATTTATTTTTTATTTTTTATGTTTTACTATTGGGGTGGATGGACTTGGACTCGGGTCGAAAATGACCGCAGGTCTAGTTTAAGGCTTGATGGAATTTTTGGATCCGTCGAGCCTCGGGAATTTGCTTCGGGCTGGGTCATCAGGTGGATTCTCGGTTCGTGCCAAGGAACCATGCCCACATGCCTTGGTACTGGGTTGTGCTTGGCCCGACACAAGGCACGGTTGGCCTCGGCACGACACGAGCCGTGCTGTGCCATGAACAGGTCTGACACGGGCATGGGCACGGGCACGAGTCATTACCGTGTCGTGCCATGTCGGGCTAGACATGGCTGAATCGTGCTGTGCCTCAGGCTGTGCCAACTCGACATGACCCATTTGACACATCTACTTATTATCTAGTGACTAAGGTGATCTTAATGTATATATATTTTTATAGTATCTTATAGTTAAATGATACACCAACTAAACTTGAAGAAAGCATTTGTGTAATAGATTTTTTCTCAATGCATATTGATGTTCAACTCGAATCTAACTACAATTGTCCATGATCCCTAAAAAATCCTAAATCATAAAGATTTCATATATTTCAACATGCAAAGAGTTACGTTGAGGAGAAAACGTTGAGAAAAATCTAGGAAATAATTAACTATATAGATTGCATATGCTACAGCTAATCTAATCATTATCGAATGATTAATATTTCATATAATTCTCTAATAAATAATAGAGTCGACTAAAAAAATCATATTGGAAATAAAATTAATATCTATATCAATAATAATATTTATTGGAGTACAACTTAAAATATTAACCTCTACAAAAATATCAAGTGTATACATCCTAGATAACGAGATGATATCATTCATACAATAAGAGACCTACACACCAAGAAAATATATGAATCTTAATTTTTTGTCAAAAATTATGTTTGAAAGTATTTTTTGAGTTGGATGATTCTCAAATCATCTCACATAAATTAGAATATCATTCACATAATTAATCAATAAAATTATCATATCACTAAGACTCCTCTGAAAACCAAATAAAAATAATAAAATACTTATATAATCCAAACGAAGTGTTTGTCAGTAAAAATCTCACAAAATAGACTTTTAGTGATTATTTTATGTTATATAATGCTCAAAATTTATAAACTATATTTGATTATAATGCTTAAAATCTTGTTGGCTACTTCATATACACTTCCTCCTAAAAGTTATGTACTCTTTTTAGAATCGCTTTTGTCTCCTTAAAAAGTAAAAGACAAATAATTATTTTTAATAAAGTTTATAATGATAACGATAATTACTTGTCAGATATTTTGGATATAATATCTATTCGGGGAGATTGAGTATGCACTTTTTTCTTGCATAATTCTTTACTGTGACAATCAAGTAGCGACGCATATAACCTCCAATTCTATGTTCCATGAGAAGATAGAGTATATTAAGATGAATTATTTTTTTTCAAGAATAGATTTAGGACGAGACAATGATTACAACATACATTCTGGCAACAAAATAATTAACAAATAGATTTACCAAGATCTCGAAGAGGTCTCACTTTACATTTATTTCCTCAGAGTTAGGTATTGTAGATTTGCAGGCACCGGCTTCATGGAAAGTGTTAAAATTATTTTATCCTCCATATAAGAAATTTTTGTGAATGTTATTTTACAGAGTATAGTTTCACATGGTTTATTTTGTATGTGGTAAATTTTACATAACCCTTGTAGATAAATTGTTAATCAGGAAGAGGCTTGTTGGGTTGATCTGAGACTTGCCTTCCACACATCAACTGATTACTTTTTCTCATAAAATCTAAACAAAGGATTTTAATAGTATCAAAGAAGAAAAAAAAAGACATTGTTTACTTTTTTCAGTAAGTCAATTTCATAGGACATAGATCATTGTGTAGAAGTTGAAGTCATGGAATTAATATTGATAATTGGTTATAATTGGTTTGCATGTACAATGGAAATCAATCCAGTTCCAACTGTTATGTGTTCATAATAACTTCTATAGTTTGTGAAGAATTTTCAATACATGCGTGCATAACTCTAGGTCAGCTTAAACCCTGATTGGAAATATTAATAAAAGTTATGACTTTTAACGGTGCCGCGGAAAACTTTTGACAGAGTATTCATCTAGAATTCTAGATGAACTGCTTGAGTGTTAAGCTTATTATGTTCATAATATTTAAAGGATTAATTCTTCTGAGAAGAGTAACATCATGAATAAAACATTTCAGGGGAGAAACATGTTAGGAAATGATATTAATTTTGGTGCTTGTGTGGTTAGTGGAAGCCAAAGTGCTTTCTTGTTCCTGGGTTTTCCTCCTAACATTGTTAAATTGGAGGGTAAGCATATCATCGAGTATCTGTTATTGGTTTTAAATTGGTGATGTTTCAGAACGAGACTCTGGATCAGGCTCCTCTTCAAGATGTTCCACAATTGTTGCACCCTTACAACAAGACTTCGGAAAATCTTTTTTCAGTAAATATCTTTGTACACTGTATCATTATTGTTTTGGGCATCATTATCAAGTTCATAGTTTTTGCTAGAAGGCATGAATTCATCATATGCAAAGTTAATGCGTTGTGTGGCTATATATTTACATTGTTGCGCATATGTGTAATTGTCTTTCTTGTTTGTAGTTGTGTGCCTATTGAAGAAGGAGATGCTACAATTATGTTTGTAATCCTATATGTACATTTTCTATGATTGGTTGTAACACATATTATAGATCACATTGTTTATTTATCTGGTAATATGGTGTGAATGTCAATAGATTAATAGTATAGTCACTGTCTCTTGCTTCCATCATTATTGGCCGTTTTTTTTTTCAAAAACTATATTAATACGGAGCATGTTGATCTCCACTTCAAGTTTTACAAAAACGGAATCAAAAGATTTGAAGATGATTAAATGTTGAATCTGATTTTTTAATGCTGTACAGAAAAAGTTAATTTGATTTTTATAGGATTTTATTTTCTTCTTACCTCAAGGTGCTTTTAGTGAAGTTGTAGGTGTCTTTGTTGCATATCTGTCAACATAAACGTGAATCCAAGTTTTCTTGGTGGGGCTGGTTTGGTCTGGACCACTCTAGTTAGACTGCATTTCTTTTTTGTTGGCATTAGTTATTGATGATGGAGTGGAATTGGTGATATTTGTTGTTACACTACCATGATTTTTTTTTCCATACTGCAACAATTTACTTATTCTAAACAATAGCACTATTGCATATTATATCATCGCTTTTATTACTTGTTGTTTGGAGGTATTTGCTAGTTAATTAATAATGAAAAATGCAACAAAGTAAATGTACAAATATGTGGTTATTCAAATGAAAATTATAGTCAAATGCATTTGGTATTGTTGATGTACAAATGTTTTATATATTATTTTTAATGATCATTTGATGTGTATTATTAGAAGAATGCCTTTGAGTTTGATGAGTATTCTAATCATTTTTTATTTCCTATTTATTCTTTTTAATGTACACTAATTATGTATAGACTACTATTTGTGTACTCCATAATTGTTAGGGAGTTCTTTTGAATCAACTACTTTTAGAGTAAGTTGAATGCTAGTTTCCCATTATTTCATTTTTTATAATGACATCTAGAATGAAATACATATAACTTCTATTTTATTATTTCTTGAGCAGATGAAATGAAATATTTTTTAATTGATTGTTATTTTATTAGAGTATAAATATAATAGTTCTAGTTTTACTGCATAAGTGTCTATTAGCAATAAGGCAGCAGATTTTGTTTGTATTTGTAATAGAATGCTCAATGTGATGGTGCTTCGATCAATTATTTCATTATTTATATATTTTTGTATCATTATTTTACATATGAACAAATGATATTTTATATTTATTTATCATTTAAACAAGAATAATGTTTGACTAATAATGATGATATATTTATCATTTGTAAATTTATTTTAACAATCATGATAAATAATGATGGATGAGAAATATGTTATTCACTAAACTAGTACCATATGTTTGAAAAATATTGTGGTTAATTGCATGCGTGTTCATCATAAAGATTAATTCTGGTTGAAAAATAGATTGACTTGAGAGATATTGATGAGAAAAATATACAATTAGATTTATGATGAAGATATTCTAGATATTTTTTCTTTATTAACTAAAATAGTATCAATCATGATTTTGCTTCTTTAGTGGTTTCATATGTGTGGCTTGTCAATCAATTAGATGTACATATGTTTTTTTAACAGTGATTTCGAGGAGAAATCCAAAAGGATCAAATTATAAATTTACATGTATAGAGAGCTTTGCATCATGTTCGTTAGCTATGAACAACTTATAAAGAAAAATAAGTATACATATGAATGTTCAATTCAGGCGGTTTGCCTTGTTAGAAAGCTTAATCTTCACATCAAACACTTGAATGCAAATAAAAGATATTCTCGAAGGTCGAGATACTAATTCACAAGTTCTATTAGAATGAAATATATTTATTTTTTTCATCATAGTCTGATATCATTTTGTATGAAATAATATATAAAAGGAGATTTGAATGTTTTAAAATAATCAAGAGAAACAATAAATAGATTAAATTTGTGAGTACTATAATACTTATACGATGTCGAGTTTTATTTTTTTTTGAAGAACAATCTTAAATTATGTTTTGGTTAATTTAATAAGAGATTTTTTTCATTTTGAGAAAGTTACATATATATTGTTTTCCTAGAATAAATTATGTCCTGGTTGATCTAATTATTCAACTCTCAACTCATTTGGAGTTGGGATTAGAATCAATTTAGGAGCTATTAATTTTTATGGACCAAGAGATAATTTCTTTCTCATAGAAATTTTATCTTTCTAGAATTAATTTGTGAACTAAACATATAATAAGTAGGATTGCTAAAAGGCAAGGAAAAGTAACATATTTAGATATCTCTTCTAAATTCTTATCTTACCTATATTTGTTAAATAATCAGTAATACTCAAAAAAAAATATTAATACTAATAAGTATTTTATTATTTTTTGGAGAATAATACATGTACTTTTTTTTGATATTGGAGTAACTAATAAAAACATACTTTATCGCTCTATGTTATATCTACTATGTCCTATACCGAGATCATGAATAAAATAAAAACTTTCAAAATTTTTCAGAGGTAAATTAAATGTCTCTCAATAATGCAAGAGCTGTGTAAAAATTCAAGCCATAGAAAATATCCAAGAACTTTATTATTAAAATTTTAATAAAATCAATGTACAATGAAAGTATAAATAATTAGGATCTGGAATGAGATAACTCACATGTTGGATGCTCCTATCATTTAAAACACAGAAAAAAAGAAAATTAACAATAGAATACCAAACTAAAATTGTAATACTACTTTTAAAGCTAATGCTTAAATATGTAAGACAGTTTGGTGAGAAACATAAAAAGAGGTACCTTTAAGATATTTGTGAAATTATCTATTGGCTAATATGTTATATGTTTCATTCGCTTATGAAATATCAGATTGAAAATTATATGTCTTGCTGTCTGATCGTCATTCTAGTGAGTAAACAAAGAAGAAAATAGGTATTTGATCTCATCAAGAATGTTTGTGATTGAAAGTATCTTGAATATAACTCTCGCCATCACTTTGAATTTTGTTTTTGAATTGAATCTGAAAATAATTATTTGTCTTTTATTTTTTCATGAGATGATATTATTTTTAAGAAAGTACAAAAATTTAACATTGATATCTTTTTAGTATGGGTTGGTGCTGAACTAGAATATGAATGCTCTACTAATTGTAAGTATCCATCATCATTGAAAAAAATCTTGATTTCTAAAAATTGTCACATCTCACTATGAGAAAAATTGCATTGTGGTGAACTTGTTGGGAAGAATCAATGAAATGATTATTTATATTATCTATATATTATATATAGTTTGATTATAGTCTGATAATTAATTTTTACTATGATTCTTATATACATAATTGAGTCAATTAATGAAGTAATATCAAATAAAAATTAGTATATGACTCAATCGGAGTATCTACTTAACTACAACTTAAAAGATTATTATTTGTAAGAGTATCAACTATATATTTTCTTCTCTTAGTATTGGTTTGACACACTCTCTCCTTCCTACCTCTCATGCATGTTCTCTATGCTCCAGAATACTCATTTAATTTTATTTCTATCAGCAAAATCACTCGTACTCATAACATCTTTATTATTTTTTTGAATAAATTTGTAACATTGCAGGATCGGTGTACGGGGAAGAGGATTGGCATATAATGTGAGTTTCAAGGTCTCTGTCACCTCACCTCGAATTCATCTCTTACAGTTTGTGTCTCCATTGATGCTCTTCTCTTCATCCATAGTCATCTCGATCACCTTAGTCTTTCTAAGTTTCAGAAGATGGTCACTTGTTTTTCAACTTAGTCTTCACTTTCGTGTGTATCTTGTCAGCTAGGAAATACTCTTGTATCTCGTTTCTAAAGTTTTTGAATAATTGGGCAAAGTCTTTTTTTGAACTTGTTCGAATTGATGTTTGGGGTCTTTGTTGGACCACGTTTACTTTAAGATTTTAGTATTTTGTCACTTTTATTGATTAATATCCTCGATGTTATTGATTATTTTTAATGAAAAATTGAGTTAAGTTATATTATATTTTTTAAAAATTTTATGTTGAAATTTAAATCCAGTTCAATATTTTTATTCGTGTGTTAGTAGTGATAATGTCATGAAATAATTTTTTGTATTCTTTAATTCATTTTTGTTCCAACACCAAATCCTTCATCAATTTTCTTGTGATCATATTCCTCAACAAAATTGGGTAGCTGAACGTAAGAATCATCCTCTAATTAAGACAGCTTGTACTCTATTTGTTATATTGTTTTTTGTTGTTGTGGAAATATTATTCTTAATGTTTGTTATTTAATTAATCGTATATTCTCTTCTGTATTATATGATTAAATTTCTCATTTACTTTTGTTTCCTGATCAATCGTTTTTTTTTCTCTCATCGTATTTTTGCTTATACTTGCTTTGTTCATATTCTCACTTCAGGACAAGACAAGTTTTTTTCCAAAGCTACAAAATGTATCTTTTTGAGATACTCTAGATTTCAGAAGGGTTTCATTGCTATTTTTCTGAGACTCGTCAATATTTTTCATTGTTGATGTCATCTTTGAGAACTCACCATTTTTCTTCTCATTTGTGTCTCTTCTTGTTTTCGATGTTTTATCTCTTATCATTCTCTCTCTGCCTATATTTTATGTGTCTTCTTGACCACTTCAGGTTTATCATCGTTGTCATTGTGTTGTTATTTCTTTTCCTTATGCTAAGGTCCTCGTTGACTCACTTCCTATCCATGTCACTATTCCTATAATGGATTTGCTTTCTACTAATAACTTACTCATTGCTCTTCAAAAAGGTAATTGATCTATTTATAATTCTTATCCTATTTATATTTTTTTGAGTTACCATCATTAATCTTTATCCTACTCTACATTTATATATGCTATATTATTTGTTCCTCTTCCCACATACATCAATGAGACTCTTTCTCATTTGGGTTAGCGATAGGCAATGATAGATGAATAACTGCTCTACTCTTCACTGGTACTTGAGATTTTGTTGTTTTGCCCTTTGGTAAGTCTTTAGTTGGTCGTTGTTGGGTTTACACAATTAAAGTAGGTCCTGATGGTCAGGTTGATAGCCTTAAGGCCCCCTCAGTTGCTAAAGGATATACTAAGGTTTATATTTTTGATTATGGTGACATATTCTTCCTTGTTGTCAGTATTGCTTTTGTCAATCTACTTCTTTCCATGGCGGCTATGTATCAGTCGTTTTATTAGTTGGATATTAAAAATGTCTTCTTCATGATAATCTTGCTTATTGAAGTTTATATGGAGCAATTACCTGGTTTTGTTGCTCAAGAGGAGTCTGGTTTAGTGTGTAGGTTATGCCATTCTCTATATGGCTTGAACAATCTCCTCGCGCATGGTTTGACCGTTTCAGTTTGTTGTTCACAAATTTGACATGCTTCGCAGTATAGTAGATTATTCTGTATTTTATCATCATAACTCTTCAGGATAATGAATTTATTTAGTTGTTTATGTGGATGATATCATCATTACATGTAGCGATCAAGATGGTATATAGAAACTAAAGCAATACTTTTTCACCCACTTGCAGACTAACAACTTGGGGAAGAAAGTACTTTATGTGAATTGAGGTAGTTCAATCCAGTTCTGGTGTAGTACTTTCCCAAAGGAAGTATGCTTTAGATTTCTTGGAAGAAATCAATATGTTAAAATATAATTGGTAGACACTTCTATGGATCCTAATGTCAAACTTGTATCAAGATAAATGGAGCTTTTAGGAGACATTGGGAGATATCGACGACTCATAGTTAAACTGAATTACCTCACTATTACTTGACCATGCATTTTTTTTTCTGTGAATGTTATTAGTCAATTACGACAATCATCATGTGATAGCCATTTATATGCTGTAATCTGTATTTTTTGATATATCAAAAGTATACTAGGCCAAAGTATATTGTACGAGAATAGAGATCATTCCCAAGTTATTGGTTACACAGATGTAGATTGGGCTGGTTCACCCACAGATAGATGTTCTACTTCAGGGTATTATGTTTTTATTGGTGGTAATCTAATATATTGAAAGAGTAAGAAACAAGATGTAATGGCTAGATCTAATTTTGAAGTCGAGTATCGAGCTATGACTTTGGCAACTTGTGAACTCATATGGCTGAGACATATTCTCCAATAGTTGAGATTTGGAAAGGATGAACAGATGAAACTCATTTGTGATAACCATATTATTTTACATATTGCATCCACTCTAGTCTTTCATGAAAGGACCAAAGACATTGAAGTTAATTGTCATTTCATTAGTTTTGTCAATTCAAATGGTGAAGATGAAGATCGCGTTCGGATGTGTGACTACTAGTTTATCAATTCAAATGATCAACTAGCAGGTATCTTTAATAAATTACTCAGAGGTCCTAAAATTAAATACATTTATAACTAGGGTACAACTACATGTACTGGACCCTTTGCCATGGTCCACTCGAGTGAAAATTTCTATCTAATCAGCTCGGGGTCTAGAGTATACAAATATTTGATATTTTTGCAAATATTAATTTTTTGAGTTGTGTTCTAGGATATTTTTTTATTGATTCAGATATTAATTTTATTTTTAATAAATTTTCAATTGATTTTACTAATAAAAATATTGTAGGAAATATTATCTATATGACTATAATTATATCATATATATAATATACACAATCAGTATAATTAATCATTTCTAAATTTTTCTTGTTAGGTTGACCTCGATGAAACTCTTCTTATGTTGAGATATGTGATGAAATTAATAGGACATAAGATCTCTTTTAAGTATTATATGTACTTCTAGTTAGTTGAATATTCAGATTTGAGTTGGATATCAGCATACACCAAAATGAGATCTATGATATGATTTTACATTTTACTTAGAAGCAATTATCTTCAGGAAAATATTGGAATCTATCAATCTCAAAATGGTCTCTGATAAAAAATGTTAGATCCTAAATGATAGTGATCCTCATGATTTTAGGTTCCTTGGCAATATGATTTGATATTTTGCTGATGTGGAAAAGCAGCAGGTAAAATCATACTACTACACAATAGCCTTTTATATAAAAAAGGATCTTTGAAGTTCCGACAAGATCTCTCTCTGATACCAAACTAGGAATAATACTCTAATTCCTAGACGTTAGTTTAGGGTTTCATGATGGGGAAGATAGAACCCTCGTATATGAAACACATCTCACACAAGAGATCTTATATAAAAAGCACACACATACACATCATAGGAGGAGAGGATAGACAAAGAAGTGGAGGAGAGGAGAAAGAAAAAATGTTATACTATTTCGCTTTATGCCTTGTATTGAAATATATTTTTCTTTTTCTTTTCATCTCATTATTACATTTTTCTCTTACCATACTCAGTGTTACATTTATATAGTAATCTAAAAACCTTTGAACTTAAGTTTTAAGTTGTGACTATATAACATGTTTTGACACTAAAGAAATTGTTGACTTAAATTCTTAAGTTACTAGTCATAATAATATAAATTATGTTGTAATTTCACTCCAAGTCAAAACTTATCGTAATATCATTGAACATATCACGACTTCATTCATGTCATGACTACATAAAGTAGGTCGTGACTCAAGTTTTTTTGACTTTCAATCACAACAGAAACTGTTGTTATCTATTTATGTTGCAATGCCATGTAACATGGTCGCTACTTAAATATATGATATTTTCAACCACAACAATATATGACATATTATGACTTGTTAACATTCTGACTTCACAGATCAAGCTCCAATAATGAATCTTTGTTCTAGTTTTAAAAGTATGAGTCAATCATAATGTTTTCTTACTTAACGAATATTTCTCTTTCTTCCTAGTCTCAGCTTTGCACCATTAGAATTTTTTGTACCCACAGTCTTTGTCAATTAATTAATTAATGACATTCTTTTTCGTACTCAGCCTTTTTATAGAAGACCAAATTCTTTTCTAAATGAATGACAATTTGTTTGTCCTATCTAAGCCTTAGGTCTCTCTACTCAAAATTAAGCTTTGTGCATAATTTTTGTTTCCATCTAATTAAATTACTCACATGAGTAAGAACCATATATGTCTTAATGGATGAAAGAGTAACTACAATGTCTTTTGCTCATATAGCTCACAAAATCATCATACAAATAAAAGACATACTCACTTTCATGACTCTATCTTAGTTAGTATCAATAGGTTCACTAATTTCAAATATCTTCTCATTAATGTTCTCACCGAACGGTAATACATAATCAAAAGTATCATGAAGATACCTAAGCATCCTTTTGATGTGATTTCAATGCTTCCTTTTTGGATTTGGCTTAAATATGCTTGATATTTTTATAATATATTAAATGTTAGGTCTAATACATATCTTGATATGAATTAGTCTCCCAATTGCATTGACATATGGAATGAGCATCATCTTTTCTTTCTCCAGTTGAGTTGGATGTACTATTTGGTAGTGAACTTTTATATCTGTCATCTTAGAAGTTACTGCTGGCTTGCAATCAGATTTATTATATCTTTGAAATATATTTTACTCATACTTATGTTGCTCTATATGTAATATCTTCTTTTCTCGATATCTCTGAATCTTCTTGCCCAGTATAAGATTTTTTTGCTTAGGGTACCCAATATATGTCTCCTTAGGGCCATCTTAGTATCGCGAACATGAATTTATCTATCATGACCCGAAATTGTAGATCTTTTAGGCCTTAGCGTATTTTTGTAGCAACTTTGTATCCAATCACGATACTAAGTTATTCTTCAAGCTTCTTCTTTCTGTAACAAAAGAGTCTCTGAGTGGAGAGTTGTTGGTGCTTGCCACTATATGGCATAAAGATCCACACATTAAATCTCGAACAATTATCATTGTTCCTGGTGTCATCTTGTAGACATTGTCATCATTATAGAATCAAACTCCATCATTCATCAAGAAACTCATATAAATTAAATTTTTAATCAGATTTGGAATGTGCATAACATCCAAGATAAACTTGAAGGTTCCATCATGCAACTTTACTTTCACCTTCTTATGACTAATTATATTCAGCATTGAGTCTTCTCTCATCATCACATCTCCTTCATCATATGATTTATATCGGTTGAACCAATTTTAATAAGGAGTCATGTGACATGATGCAATAATATTAATAAACTAAGTATTCTCATAAACATGAGTTACAAGCCTATGCAAAATGCAAATCACCACTTGTGGATGACTCCCCCCCATCCATCTAGATAATACTTGCATGGGTTGCTACTCAAAATTTCTTTGTTGCTACTTGTTGGCTTATTCAACCATATCTCTTGAATTGCTCAGCTATATCATATTTTTAGCACATCAATTAACTTATTCATATTTGTTAATCTTTTTTTTGCCATTGATTTTTCTTCACATAATATACTTTTTTCATCAATCCTCTTTCTCATATACACTATGTTTTTAGAGTATTTTTTCTTATATTTTTTAATAGTAAAGATGAAACTACTATCTCATAAGATAACCCTAATATACAATTATTAATGGTGATAATTAAATTATCTCATGAGTCCAATAGTAAATATAGGAGTGTGGTAGATACAATCATTAGATGACAAGTGGTTTATAAATGTTTGAAAGTCTTGTAGATGTGAGGCAAAATTGTCTACTTTCATGCATAATTTACATAGTTTTTTCCTTAAGTAAAGCTTGTTCACCAAGGATTTTTGTATTGGTAAAACAATTATAGCTTCTTTCATAATTCTTTCATGGACTTCTTATTAAAAAATTTACCAAAATCTCATTTGCAAGATATAATCAAAGCAAACCTTGAATTTTCCTATCCAACTTATCTCAATTGATCATATAAGAGGTCTCTAATTTCTAGTCACTAACCATCAATTTAGGTTATTCGATTATAGATTATTAATCTCGATTAATAAGTAAGTTTTCTATCTTTAATTTTTATTATTCAAAGTCATTCTCCGTTAATTTTTTGATCTCAATCCTAGATACCGAGCTTACTATTTTAAGATTAATCTTTCACAAATCTGACATCAAACCAGGCCTTTCAATCAAATCTCGCTTTGATATCAACTATTATAATTTAGTAATCTCAAACTAGACTACAATACTAAATGTTAGATCCCAAGTGAAAGGATCCTTAGGATGTGGTCCCAAAAATTGGAATTTTAGGTACCTCGATAATATACTTTGATACTTTGCTGATGCAGAAAAATAGAGTATCACTTTCTACTGCTACACAATAACCTTCTATGCAAAAGGAGACCTTAGGGTTTTCGATAAAATCTTCCTTCGATACCAAACTAGGAATTGGTACATCTTGATTATGATTTAGGATTTTGAGATGAGGAAGATATAACTCTTATAAATAAAGCACACATTTTACATGAGATATGTTATAGAAGAAGCAAATGTGCACAAAAGAAAATAAGGGAGGAGAGAGAAGAGAGAACAAAAGAGGGAAATTCTTCTACTATTATGCTTTGTGATAAAGTATTAAAAATCATTTGTATCTTTTTTTTCATCTCATTATTTCATCTTATTCTCACTATAGGTGTCAAACGTATGATGCCAATACGACACATGTAATTTAATAGGCTAGGCATGACTCATTTGGCCCGCATTGGAACAGATTCATGCTAAGTCATGCCGGGTCGTGATGAGTCATGTCGGGCCATGCCCAAATGATAAAATATTGAAATTTTAATTTTATATTTATATGTGCAATTAAAATATTATAAAATTTTAATTTTATATATATGCAAAAAATGAAAATGAAAAATTACTCAAATAGAAACAAAATAATTTGTAAGCATAATATTTATATGATAAATGACAACATGAAACATAATTGATAAAAATTTTAAACAAATATATCATATCATATGAAAAATAATAATAAAAAATAACATGAATCATCATCATCAATTAGTGTCTGTAGTATGGTAGTATTGATGCAGATACAGATTATCATTGTCATATTTATGTTTGAAAGAATTACTAGTAGTGACTTTAATATCCTTGATCTCGATGTCCCGTGAGTTGCCATCTACTAACTTTTTTGCTTTATCTTGAATGCATTAACTTAAATCTTTATAATCTTTTATGCTTGCATGTATTTTTATGATATTTAATTGTAATCTTAATTTTCTATCCTAAATAATACTAACTACAATAAAAAAAGTAGATTCTGATGTTAATCTAGATATCAGAATTATTTGTTTATCATCTGTCATCTTAGATGGTATAAAATAAGTGGATTCGTATGAATTTTATTGATTCAAAATATTTAAATTCATATTATTATCACGTGAACTGATGAAATAGTAATTGATATCTAATTATCATGATAGCTCACTCTTATTTGATGGATTACCTCTTCATTTATTCTTATCTAACTGAATGAAAAAATTATTATCTCTGAATATGGTGTTTATGTTCATATTTAGAGTCTTGTTATAGTTATCATTATTTATATTTAATATGTAAATATGTCATTTAATTTTTTATGAATAAAATATTCTAGTTTGTTTGCTTGGTTTATACAATTGGATATGTATCTTTATATATTTTCTATCCTTTTTACCTTAACCATAGGATTCATACACGCAACTAATAAATATATAGTTGAAATTAAAGATTAATATTATAAATACTTAGTTTTTATCTCAATAACCATGACAATAAATATAAGGTGTCCTATATACTTGTGAAACATGCTATTAATATTGTACATACACCTAAGTATAATATATATGGTGAAATTATTTATAGATGAATACATATTTGTCATATCATAAAATTTTTTTATTAATTTCATAAATAAAATTTTTATATTCTATTTTAAATCGTCAATAATAAGTTTGTTATTTTTATTATTGATGTAGTCGATTATCATGTATTAATAGCTAATACACAACTTTAACATAGGGTAAATATAATTCTAATGATGTCTGATAAACATTTGGAATTTTTTTTAAAGTTTTGCTAATATAAATTGTTAAACTCTTGTTATTTGTTAAATATCTTAACATATTTTAGTGAATTTCTTATTTTTATTAAATGAAGAAAATAATTTTTATTTATGCCTATATTTTATTAGTTTAATTACGTGACACATATACCTAACGTAAAAAATTTTACTTAATAGCACATCTCTAATAGTTTTAATTAACATGCTAATAATTACTTCATTATTTGAATAATTATTAAAAGGTATAATAAATATTTTATTTTGAATGTAATATTTTCTATAAATTCTTTTCATACATTTATGTATGGAAGCTTTTCATGAGGATAGATGATCTTAGGAAATCCTAACATTTTTTTGTTAATTTTTTATTTTGAATATACATAATAGGTGGTGAGATTTTCGAATATTTCATTGTCGCAACTAGTCTAGGTATTAGATATTATGGACATCACTCAACTATATTTTTAAAATCTATTAATTATTAATTATTTTTCTTACATATAATATTCTATTATGTCATTTCTACTAGTGGATTAAGAAATCTTATGATATGTATGCTAGAGGTAGGTATGCATAATATTAATTATTTTAGGATTCTCTAAAAATTTATTAAAAAATTTATGGTCGTAATCAATTTTATCATGTGTTCTCTGCCAAAGTCATTACGGTATATGAAGGAGATTAATAAAGTTGAACTTGATCCAACTTCAAAGACTTTTCCACTCAATTGGGTTTATCCAGAATCTAATAGATCATATTTTTTGGTAGATTGATTAATATGCTTTTTATGGTGACTATATCATATGCATTCATATATATATATATGTGTATATATATATATATATATATGTTTATAATATATACATTATGTCAATTTTTCTTTCATATTCTAAATTTTTTATTTTTTATAATCTTAAAGGGAGTTCATGCTATTGAATTTTGCTTAGTTTTAAGTTTTTTTAGCAAATGAGTTTGGGTCAAGGTTATTGGAGAAAATCTAGTTTTGACTTTAGAACTTTCATTCGAGTTTTCATTATATCTAAATCTACATCAAATTTATTATTATTATATTTATTATTTATCATTTTTTTAATTATATTATATAATAAACTAATAACAAAATTTTTTAATCAAAAAAATGTGTATCATAATTGCTATCGCCGTATTAATTTATTTAGTAGAAGCTCATATCCCACTTTCCACAATTTTAGAAATCACTATAGGGACTAGCTAGGAGTTATGAGAGTTGAGAAAGGAGAGCCAATAAGAAAAAATAAAAAATAGAAGATGAGAGGAGAGAATGAAATTCTTGAATTCTCTATTTTATATTCCTAACATATTTTTAATTGATAATAATATATATATTTAAAATTCTTTTTATATATTTAAATGGTAGAAATCTGGCAACCATCGAATCTATACCGTAGCCATTAGGAATAATTTTGATGGCTATAGATCATTAGATATTAAAAAAAAATTGTTTGTTTTTGTCTACATAGAAAGCGATAGGTCGTGTCTATCATTTTTTTTTCAGGACTCATTATGTGAAATCGTAACAAGCATGACCAAGAGGCACATTCTCTTTTTTTCTTTAAAAAAATTTGAGGCGAATGGGCCACACCCATTATCTTGTGAGTCTGTGACTCACGACTCAAGCTTGGTCTTAGGTCACCTGCCTTTGAATCGTGCCTATCTGGCCAGTCACTCAGGTCATGTTTGGCCTGGCACAAGGCATGATTACACAAAGTCCAACTTGTCACGAGCCATGCCTTGGGACAACGCGATTTTGGTCCTGACATAATTTTGGACCGTGCTATGCTGAGCCATGCATGGTTAATTTGGGCCGTGCCTCAAATTTTGCCTCGGCTTTTTGGACCACTTGATACCTATAACTCTGACCACAATCATTCTGTTACTTTTACACGCTATTATATAATAATCTAAAAAATTTTTAATTTATGTTCTAAGTGGTGACTATAGTACATGTTACAATTTCATTCATGCCATGATGTTAAAGAACAAGTTCCAACTTGAATCATTAAATCACCATTCACAACACTAGAAGTAATGTTGTAACTTCATTCTAAATCAAAACATGCCACGACATCATAGAATATATTGCAATTTCATTCATGTCACGACTCCAAGAATAGAGTCGTGACTCAAATATATGACTTGTTAATGCTGGGACTTCACATATTAAGTCATGACAATAAACTCTTATTTTAGTTAAAAAACTGAGTCAATCCAAACAAAAAGTCAAAAATAGATAGTTATTTCAAAATTTAGTACGGATATAGAGTTTAGAGTGATATTAACAGTTATTTATGAGATATTTTGAATGTAACATTTGTTCAAGTAGATTGAATATATACTATTTTTCTTCATGATCATTTATTGTAATAATCAAACAATGAGATATATATTTTCTAATATAGAGTTTCATGAACATATGTAGCATATTGAGGTAGATTGCTTCTTTATCAAAGAGAAGAGTTATGTTGAGATTATTATTATAACATACATTTAGGTAGCAAAATATTCAGTATTTATCTTCACAAAGATTTTGAAGAGGTCTTAATTAACTATTCTTTCTTCCAAGTTGAGTATTGTGAACTTGTATATACCAGTTTAATAGGGGTGTTGAGTTTTTTATTTGTTTTTTTTTATTTTTGATGTTTTTGATCGAAGCAACAAAACTATTAGCTATTTTAATTACTTTTGTCAGTTATATATGGATATTGATCATATAATATTGTATATTGAGTGTTTATCTTATTTTTATATTTTAATTTGTAACATATATGATAATTTGAATTATTTTATTATTTTTGTTGTTGACTATACTAGATATGCATGATGATTAATTTTTTAAAAAAATGACAAATTTTGTTTATTTTGATGAAATTTTTTTAAAAAATATAAATTTAATTTGGTAGTATATTAAAATACCGTGAAATGATAATATATTAGAATATATTTCTTATTGACTTTTTTTGTTTTTTTGATTAGTATAAGATAATTCATCAGGTATTATGTGCTAATATTTCTACATAAAATAAGATAATTAAAAGATAAAAACTAAAATCTAGTTGGGATATATTGAATATTTCTATTATATAAGAATGTTTTTTGGAACTTTTAGAAAAAAATAATATTAATCGTTAATTTTTTAATAAATCAAATATTAACTTTTGTTCTCTCTAGTCATATCGCATAACAATTTTTTTATCATGGAGATAAACTTTTTTATTTTTTATTGAAATTTTTTGAGTATACTTATTTTGTTAGAATTTTTCTATAGGTATTTAGAAGATGAATATAGTAATGTTTTGAGCTTTCATAACATCTTGCATGTCATAAAGATGTAAATATAGAAAAAAATTTGTTTTATTATATTGTCACATGATAATCAATAGATATAAATTAATTAATTATTATGTGTTACTCATTTCATTACTAGGTGGCTCTTTTGTCTGACATTCAAATTCTCTCTAATAAAAAATGAAATCTAAATTCCAATAGTTATTGCTAGTAATTTTTTTTTTTTTTTTGAGACTAAACATAATAATAGTTGAGATTTTAACTTCCTCCGGTAGTAAACTGAAAATTATATTTATATCATCCACACTATACTGCACATTCTCCACATATTTTCCACATTGTCACTTCGTGTACACTATTAGTGATACCTTGCATACACTGCACTTCTTGTCTTCTTCTCACATTGCCACTATTTACACACATTGAACATAGTTGCGTTGACGTAATCGGCACACCTTTCACATGACACACTGCAGGCATTGCTCACTTCAGCACACCATGTCAACCTAGTAGATGTGAACGTTACATTGCATGTGTTTTTTTTAGGATTTCACTGTATTAGCATTGACTTTGTTGTTGTGTCAATGCTACGTTTCACCCGCACACTCACAATGTGTAAACTATGCACACTTATTTAGGATTTACAAATCCTAACTTTAATATCATATAAAATCAAATACTGAAATATCCCATAATAATAAAAAAATTCTCAATAATGATAAAATAAAAACCTAGGCTTATAAATCGAAACAAAAAAAAAATTAGGGAGAATCCATGGGTTGGGTACGGCCATCAAAAACATAAGGAATGTGAAATTAGATTAAAAAAGTGTAACATAAGGAATGTGAAATAATAATGAATATTTTTTTTTTTTTGGATAAAAATTTAGAATAATATTTGGTGGTATTTATGTTTGTGAATAATATTTGATTGTTAAATTTGACTATATTATATAAAAGTATAAAAAAAAATTTAAAATATATAAAAAAATTGTGGTGTACCTTATTTCATTCAAGAGTACTGCCCTTTGGGTTGCTCCTCATAGGCCATAGCTAATAACTTATACTTATCACAACTATGATCTAGTGGTAGATTACCATAATTAATAAATTCTTTTTAATTAAACATGATTAATGGTTATTCAATTTATGGCGGGTGCAAATATTATATAATTAATAAATATTTTTTTTATTAAAGCATAGTTGTTATACATGCTTATTACTTCAGTAGCTTCTCTTTCTGCTGGCCTTTTGATAAACTAATGTTGTTTTCCTTTCTTGAGGCAATTGAATCTGGTCGGCTTCCTGGAGGTATTATCGACGACATACCATGCAAATACATCAATGGCACAATCATGTGTGAGGTGAGTATCAAGTAAGCAGATTCATCGATTAGTAAACTCTTAGTAAATGATGCTAAGAGCTCTGTTTTCTCTAGAATGATTCCTAAATTAGTCGTACAAGCTTTTGCAGATACGAGATTTCCGCAAATGTGTTTCTGAATTTGGATCAAGTGTTCCATCCATGGATAAGACCCCGATAGTTAATAAAGTGTGCTTAACAATGTCTCTGGAGAACGTGGTAAAAGACATATTGATTTCAGATATTTCATGGACGTATGGTGATGTGATGGTAATGGTGCTGAACTTAATAATTACATTCCCATCGTTGCATCTTATTTAGTAGTCTGCCTGGTTATGCTCATTGTGTGCTCTAGGAAGTGGAATCTCGTATCCTGAAAGCTTTGCAACCGCAACTCTTTCTGGATCCTATGCCAATGTTAGATAGACTCTGTACCAATTCACTCTCTAAAAAGGTATACAAATATATGTGGGGCTAATATACAATTTATGGAAAAAATAATTTGTGTTTTTCCTGACTCCCCCCTTGCTGCTCTTCATTTGTAGCTGAATTTGAACTTGAGCAATTTGCGGATGAAAAGACCAAGGCAGATTTCCGATGCTGATGCCCCTTCGAGCAAGAATATTCAAGGAAAGAAAGTTTGCCGAGTCCAAGTGCCTGATAAATCTAACAGAAGGCTTAGGCTTGGAGATTTAGGAATCACTTCGGAGAAAGTCATGCCACAGCTTGTTCATGAGAATCTTGCTTCTCAAAACTTTGGTGCCAGCAATATAGCTTCAGTGGCAAGAAGTTCTGCATCAGATAGTGGCATTTCATCATCTCTACTTTTGGCATCCCAGCAACAATCGAGGCTTCAGATGGAACAACGTAGCCCAGAATCTGTTGCTAACATCTCAGTAGCATCACCTGTTGGGAAGGACATGGTGAATTCTTGTGGAAATAACATAAATTCCAGTGCTTCTTTTAATGGGATGAAAGAAAGACAAGATTGCCAACCCTCGTTGCCACTGCCACGATTTAACAAGAGAGCTAGATTAGGAGCTGATGGAGCCCAACCGCCGCAAGTAGGGATAAATTTGGATGGCGTTCATACATTTGATCCTAGCTGGAAGAATTCACCGTTGCAGCCACAAGTAATTCCAAGAGGAATTCAGTTTTCTAATGTGGGAATTCAGAGTTATCGTTACCAGGTTCTTGAGGCAATGAGGAATCAGAATGCTGGGCCTGCAGCATTCCCTGCTGTGCAGATGGGTGGAAGCTATGGTTCTAAGGTGGAACAGTTTGGAGTAGAGAAATTTGATGACCAAATTAAAAGTGACATGCATGTGATTGAAATGGAAGCAGCTCGGTTAGATCAGATGCTACCACAATATATCACAAGATCTAATTTTCAACAGGCAATGCCTACTAATTTTAATCAGGATTCAAGAAAAGAAGAACAGCTCCAGAGGAGGAAATCTGTGCACAGTCCTAGGTTATCACCTGGGGGAATGTCACTATCTCCGTTATCATCAAAATCTGGTGAATTCTCTAATGGATCAGTCAATCCCTACCTTGGAGTGGTTGCCCCAAATGGTGCAAATTGGTCATCACCAAAGGAGAAGTCTGCTGCTGCCTCAGCTCAGGCTGTTGGTGGAACTGGAACCACATCCTTGACTTCCAGTGCTAATGATACCTTGCAGCGGCAACAGGCTCATCTTGTCTCTCGCCGCAGATCAAATTCTCACCCAAAGACATCTGCAATGAGTGGGGTTGGCTCTCCTGCAAGTGTTGGTAATATTTGCATTCCACAAGGTGTCAGTAGTCCAATAGCTGGAGCCTTATCTATGGGAGATCAAAGTATGCTTGAAAGATTCTCAAAGATTGAGATGGTGACTATGAGGCATGTTCTCTAAACGATCCTTTCGACTTTCCAACTTTGTTTTTTTTTCCTTACTGTCCTAATCATGGTAACCTTGTTTAAAAAAAATTAAGTCATTTTCTTCCTCTTGGTTTTTACTTTTTCATTTGTTTCTGTTGATATGTTGGGATCATTTGTCAAGACTACATAAACTAATTTTGTGAAACAGTACAAACTTGAATATGATATTCCTGCCTTGCAACAAGAAAGTATGAGCATCCAGGAATCTTATACTGAAAATCATATCTCCTGGTTCTACTGTTGCAAATAGAGTTTAATTTATCATTCTTTACATCATTTACCTTAACAACATCCACCATGTATGTTGTGACTGTTAATGCTACTTGACATACATTGACTCTATCATTATACTAAATATGTTTATTTTTAATGTTTATCACATTCTTAATCATACATTGAATCTCTTTTTTGTTGGTTAATTATGTGATTCTGGTTATTTTGTCTTGTTTTAATCTTCATGTCATGCACATGGTTTATCCTATCACAAGCTAATTGGGGTTGGTTGTAAATAGGGAAACTCTTTATCTTGATTGAACTTGGAGTGCTAGGAGTTGTAGCTTCTAGTGTAGACCTATTGTATTTTTATTTGACTTGTTATTCACATGGTTTTTAATTATTATATTCACTTCTTGGACATTTATATTCTTTTCATTTGAAGTACTTAGTGTCTATTGTAGTTTTGATTAATATATCAACATGTGATATTTTTAATTGTTGTGTGTATAAATTGGTAAAAAATATTTTATTGCACATAATTTATATAATATAAAAATATAAATATAACAAATACTTCAAGCTCACTATTACAGGAGAATTATGATATTCTGAGAAAGAGGGAGAAAATATTATATTTTGAGTGTGAAAAATTATAAATGTTAATATTTTATTTATATAAAATATTTAAGATTAAAAAAAATAATTTTTTAAAAATTTAAAATTTTTTTAGGACATAAATGTAGTAGGCATTGGATTTGAGTGCATAGTTGCTGGACATGAATCCAATGGCTAAGAAATTAAAAAGATATATATATATATATAATTTATAATTTTATTACTCCTTCCAACATTGACTTGTTGTTATGGATTGAAATCCATTGTGCTTGCATTAATGTATCGTATTTATAAATATTATTATAAAATAGGCACGTTGCACGTGAATGCACATATTTATTTTATAAAGGTGTTAGCATGTCAGGCACGTGTCAAGTGTGCATTTTGCTTGTTTGTGTTGGTTATGCTTGTTTGTGTTGGTTGTGCTTGTTTGTGTTAGTTGTGCCAAAGTCCATGGACCATGCCTGGCATGACACGAAGCACAACCTGTACAGGCTCGACATGAGGCAGGTCTAAGCACAACTATGGACCATGCCATTTGTGTTACGCATGACATTTCTGTGCCATGTCTTGGGTTGGGCTCGAGTTGCCTGGTTTAATTGATACCTTATAGACGATGAATCTTGAAAATTCAGGTATTGTTTTGATATAGATGTGATTTATTCTTGGATATATATTATCTTGTCATTAAAGATATATATACTTGATATTCTTATAAGAATTGAACTTTTGAGTTATGTTTTAATAAATACTTATATAGAAGAATCATACAGAAGATTATTTACTATTATCTGACTAAATATAATATTTGTAGACAATATAGTTAGTTGTTTCTTAATTTTTTTTTGGTAGGTTCACATTAACAAAACTTTTTGCATGATATGTAAAGAAGTCTCTTGGGCTCGAGATCTCTTTTAGTGCTTATGAATATTTGAAGTTAGTCGAATATTTAAATTTGAGTTGGATATCAACTTGCATATAGAGGAGATCTATGACATGATTTTATATTTTTATTGAATATAATTTTGTCTCCTGGAAGAGTAAGAAACTAATAATAATTTTGATATCAAGTGTAGAGATAGAGCTTAAGGTAATGATGATTATAATTTTTGAGATATTTTAGAGTCAACACCTATTCGAGGAGATCAAATATTCACTATTTTCTCCTATTATTATTTACTATGATAATTAGAGGTAGTCTAATTATCATAGTAACACATAAAGGTAGTCTATTTATTTCTCATTGAAAAGAATCAGGATGAGGTCATTACTATAATATATTTATTTCTTTCTTTTCCTCTCTAACTCTAAACTTTCAAATAGTAGAACATTCAACATAAATCTTCACAAATGTCTTGATTTCTATATTTTCAAAAAGTTCATAGACAATAATATATAATGTCAATTCTATCATAATTTATTTCTTATTTTTTTACATGTTTTGTAGTTTTATAACGTCTATAAGATCATCTATTAGCTCTCTATTCTGCTCAATGTCTGGCTCCCATAAAATATTTGTTCAAAAAGTATCTTGCTACATATAATGGCATTTCCTGACTTTAATTGATGATCTTGATTATTTCTCTATATTTAATTTTTATTTTGTTAAATTTATTGTAATCATTTTCTTAACATTCTGCTTCTTTAGTTCTTTAGCCCAAAGATTCTCCACATTAATTATAGCTGGTAAATTAGTTCTTCAATTATATTTGCTTGTCAAAATGACCCAATATTAGGAAGAAATTCAAAAACCCTATTTTTGTTGACTAGAGCAATTCATTTTGCCTAATAAGACACTTTATTAATTTGTGTATACTCGGATTAAATATTAGTTAGATTTATAGATACTTTTATTAGTATTTATCTTACAAAATATGTATATAATTGAATTACTATTATTTGAGTTAAGTAAATAATTATCTTTTTTTACATGACTTATTTTTCATTGACTTGATCTTTCATAATTTGTTTTAAATAAAAAGTTTGTAATCTGAATTAACATCATAAATGTTATCATGTAGAAAAATTAGGGAAAACATATTGAAGTTTTATAAGACAAAAATAATATATTCTTTATTGATAAATTACAAAGTTTCAGCCTATAAATAAAGAGAAAAATAATAGGAGAAATCCACATATTGTGGGCTCTTAGTTTAAACATAGTGATTTAGATCGTATCTAGTGCATAAGACTTTTTCTTTAGATTGGGATTAGATCTTTAGAAGAATTTAATATCTCAATAAAGTTATATTTGAGAGTCGTTGAGATTGAATCTAATGAGTATTGAACCTAAGACCTGCCAATTATATTAATATATGATCTCTAATATATGTATGTAATATGCAGACTTTTTATGTGATTAATTATCTTAATATTATTATCTTTCAAACACATTTAAATTATAATACTTTATATCAAATTGATGGGTAAATATTCAATATATAAAATTTTGAGGAAAGATATAAACTAACACATCCACAAAATTTACATAAAAATATTCATTAGGTGATCTTTTACATGAATTTAGACTAATCTCATCATTGATTTTTTTTTTGAAAAGAATGTGATCTATCTTTATATAATTTGTCCATTATGAAATATAAAATTGGAGACTATATGTATCATTGTAATACTATTATAATAGAAATTAGTGAGGTAAGTTTTTAGTATTCGATATCCTTAAGAAGTTTCTAATTCAAAGTATCTCACAATTATAAATATCATCATAAATTGTCCATGTACTAGATCTTAAGATCACAATATCTTTTATTTTTTTTTGGAGATAATATTGTTTGCAAGAAAAATATAATAACTTGTAATGAATCTTTTATCTATGCAAATTGGTACCAATTGAATTTTAAAAATTAGTTAGCTAATGGTGTCCATCATTATTAAATGAGATATTAAAGATTAGAGATTTTTTAATATATCTAAGTATACAAAAAATTATTTTGAGATTAACATATCATGGAGAATTGAGGAAATGATATATTTTATTGACTTCATAAGGTATATTTGATCTCATAATAGTTATATAGTTAATATTTTTTATTATTTTTCTGTATATAGTCAAGTCAACTAAAGTACTTATCATATATAAAACCATTACTTGACGTGATAAGAGTATCTGCTTAATTACAACTCAAAAGGTTAATATCTATGAGAGTTTCCAAGACATCTTTTATATGAAAATTTAATATATTTGTTATTATAAGCCACATATATCCTAAGAAAGTATGAGTCTTTTTAAAATTTTTATCTAAAATTATGAGTAAAAATATTCTTTGAGTTAGTTGATTCGTTAATCATTATCTCTTATATTAAAAATATGATATTCATGAATAATTAGTAAGATAAATCAATTGTCTAAATTCTATTAATAATTTTAAAGAATAATTTTAAACACATTTGTGTAAACCAAAACAAGTGAAAATAATTGAATATCTCATAAACCATGCACGTATAGATTATTTTTGGTCTTGCAAGGCCTTTGTAATCTATAAATTTGATTTAAATGTCTTATCACTATTTGAAAGTTAGGTGATTATTTTATATATATCTCATCTTTAAGATTATAATGATTTTTTTTTAATATTTAATTAATATATCATTTAAATGTGAGAGACTCACAATGATATGAGTATTCGCATTGAGTTTATGTTAATCACTAGAGAGTATTTTAATTATTCATTCTAAATATTTAAATGAATTTTTTTGTAATAAATTTTGTCTTCATACAATTTATTTTATAATTATGATTCAGCTTCTTAGTGGACACTCACTTGCAATTAACAAAAGATTTTGAAGGATGAGGTGTAAGTTTCTAAGTTGTATTAAAGTGAATAATATTTATTTTTTTCAATATTGTATAACATCTTGGATAAAATAATATATCAAAAGGAAATATCAATATCATAATATGATTAAAACAAATAATAAAAAATAAAAAAAATGCAGATAACATGAATTTGATATTACTTGTTATTTCAGTTTATTATTTTATTATATATTTTATTTTATTTTATTTTTGTATTATATATATGAGCATCAAACTTGTGGGATGTCCTAATTTGACTAGCCCATTTTCTATATGATATTATAGCAAAACCTTATGAGAGAAAACACCATAGGGTTGTTGAAGAAACATTTGGGCAAAACCTGAGTTTTGCACATGGAGATTCTGGTAGAACCCAAATTTCGGGGAGAATCTGATTATTATGCAGAGGTGTGTATACGAGGAGAAACATATGGGCATAATTTGAAAATTGCATAGTGAGGGTGCTGTTTTTTAAGGTGTTGTGGAGGCATTGGCTTTGTGGTGGGTATTTAGGTATTCATTTGCTTGCATAGTGGTGACGCTTGCATTTCTATTGGCTCGAGCTGAATTTGGTCATTTTCTATTGTCATTCTTATTCATGAAGGTTGTACTTGCACCATTTTGGCCAAAGATTTTAATTTTGGCACTTCTGTTGTTCTATGAGTTGTAACTTGGGCGGGACTTGAATTTTGATCAAAACCCCTAAATTGAGTACAATTTTTTTTTGGAATGGAACCCTAATTTGAGGTGTCAAATATTTGTTTTTTGCATTGATGACTTGGATGATATATTGAGGGTGAAAAAATTATTGCAATAGAGACATCTAGGAGAGTTTTAGTTTAACATACATACTATAGGAGGGTATGCCACAATAGGGATAATATTTATAAAGAGGTGGCCAAGGGCATTACTGAGTATTGAGAGAGAAAAATGTATTATTAGAGTCATCTATAAATTTTTATAGTCTTCTCACCATCATTTCTATTGAGGATATTTAAGATTACTCTTTAGTAGAATATCATTATATTTTTCTTAACCTCCAAGTATTGTAACTATTGTGTCTCATTGTTCAATGACATGCTTTTGGATTATTGATGTGAGAGTCATACCCATATTACAGATGAAATTTTTTTTTATTATTTTTTATCAATATTTTTTAAATATTATGATATCTAATGATAATCTTTCAAAAATCAGAGTATGTCAATGTTTATTCATGATTATTCTATTAATTTTGTCTTTCTAAGCAAATCAACTCTAATTTTATTTATTCTTTTTCTAATATGTATTTATAGGATCCAAAGATTCTGGAAAATATTTTCTTTGAGACTGAGTAGTGAGATTATATTTCTTCTCTCATATGGTAAGATTTTTGGTAGATGTTTAAGAGTGTTAGTTTTTTTACTTGTCTATTTTCAACTTGATCATTTCTTACTAGTCAAATTGAGAAATTTTATATTAGCTTTAAGGGTATTTCTATTCTAAAGTATGTTGCATGTCAGAAAATTATACTAAAATTTATTATCTTGTTCATCAGACTGATGTGAGTAAGAACTCATTCGATATAATACATTTTTACATATGTAAACCTTGAAGAAATGTAAAAATAGAAAGCTTT
Organism: Sapria himalayana; assembly: GCA_029783825.1. Lineage (NCBI taxonomy): Eukaryota > Viridiplantae > Streptophyta > Magnoliopsida > Malpighiales > Rafflesiaceae > Sapria > Sapria himalayana. The sequence goes on along the minus strand of JAREIK010001561.1, from coordinate 624,690 downwards.
AGGTATTTGATTGCCTTTATGGATGACTCATCAAAGTATACATAGTTTTTTTTTTCATGTTAGATCATACGTGTTCTCTTTCTTTTAGATAGAGAACACCATAATATCTTTTAGATATTTTTTAGATATGATACATTCATTATAATATATTTTAGATATTTTATAATATAAAAAAAAGTAAATTTGATAAAAATTTAAAAAAAATAAAAAATGAGAATATATTAAAATGTCATACAGATTTAATATTTATTATATAGATTATGTTATTATATATCAAATTTCATATATCGACACACTTTCACATAATGGGGTGACTAAAAGAGAAAAAAATAAACATTTGACTAAGATAACAGAGATATTCTTATTCAGTAGGAGTGTTCTAAAATATTATTTGGAAAATATAGTTTTAAACTCATTTTCTCATCAATTATATGTCTTATTATGTCATTTATCATTGTGTGCTCTTATTATGTCATTTATCAAAATTTGAGTACCCTATTTGAGTGCTAAAAATCCTAGAAGCGATGTAATCATATGTGTTCCCTATGTCATTTATTGTTAAGTTTGAATTTCAGAATTTTTGAGATTATTTTTTTTGTCCACAATCTTTCCCCACAATGGGACAATTTGGTATCTGGGTCTTTGCAATGTGATTTTCTTAAATACTTCAATACTCAAATATGATATAACTATTTTTTTTATCGAAGATTAGTAAAAGTTTTAGTGTATGTTGATATTATTTTTTGTTGAGCAGAAGTTATTTTTTAGTAAACATAGAAAGAGTGAGAGTCCAAAAAATATATTTGGATTCATTATTTTTTTACTCTTCAATAGTCTTTCTTTGATTTCTTGCTAGGAGATAATGTTATGTATATGCTTACACTCCTATGAAATCATTATTTGAACTAAGGATTATAAATTAAGTTGATTTTGAAGATTGTCAGGTTTCCCAAGAGTACAAATCTTCCTCGAGTTCGAATGATATAATAGCTTATGAATTTACTCTAGTTCAAGCTCATAATTAGTTGGAGACTCGGAGGCTTTACTGCCCAAAAATTGGAGTCTTAACTAGGATGAAGGGACATACACAACATGCTCATATCAGAGAGGAATCTATCATTGAGCAAGATGATCTTATAGTCGATTCTACTAATCTTGATTTTTTGATTGTTCTCTGAAAGGGATAAAGAATTACTCAACACTCAATTTTAAAAGTATTGTTGTACACATATTTTCTTTCTTCATTTATTTTTGTTACTACTTTAGTTAATGATACTATGATGCTCAGATCTTTTTGTAAGATATGTTATTTAGAATGATGTTAGACTATGTTGAAAGAGTTAGATACCTATCATTCTAGTGATACTTGGGAACTAATATCACAACATGCGAGAAGATTTGTTGTTCGTTGCATATATTTTTTTATTATGAAAATTAGTCTAGATAGGAAGAAAGATCATTTTAGAAAGAAATTTATAGCAAGATGATTCACTTAGATGATTGATATGAATTACTAGGATACTTTCTCTTTAGTAGACAAAATAATTGTTATACGGAGTTTTATTTTACCTATAGCATTTCACAGATAAAAGATATATTAATTAGATGTGAAAAATATTTTTTTACATGATGATCTTGAGGAAGATGTGTATATTAAGTATCCACCTAAATTATGAGAAGAACAATTAGTCATAATTAATAAATTATGAAAGACACATGATCTGAATTAGTCATTGAAAGCTTAATTTATTCTTTAGAGTTATACAAATGTGTTATTAATTTTTTTTTATTTTTTCATAAGAGTTGATAGTATAATAATTTTATTTCTTTGCAAGTGAATAATATTTTAATTATGTGAATTGATGAGTTGGACATCAATCAACTATTTTGAACTATCAATCATAGTTCTAAACAAAGGAATTTAGGAGTTTCGAATATTTTATTAGTATATAGATAACTTATTCTAATAGAAGGATTGTGTTGTCGTAAAAGAGATCTGAGATTGATCCTCTTACAGAAATATGAGGTGTATATGGAGTATACACCTCATATTTGATCCTCATATAGATGTGTTATATTGACATATTTGAGATATATGTTATGTACTCTTTTAGAGTTGTTTTTTGAGTTGCACCACACTAGATGTGTCTATTGAACAAGTTACTAATCTATTATTTGATATTAATATCTAGGATGATTCAATTACATATATAAGAATTATTAAAAATATTAATTATCTGATTATTACTAGATCATATGTAACTTATGCAATAAATATAGGTAGTTGTTTTATAATTTTATCATAGCATATTTACTTTGACTCAGCTCTTTGTATATTCTAATATATTATATAATTTCATGAGTTTGGCATTATATTTGGTGATAATGTGTATTTTCAGCTAGTTAAATATTTATATTTTAGTTGAATATCAATTTTTATAGAGAGAAGATCAACTATAAGTTATTATATTTTTATTATAAATAATCATGTCTCATTGAAAGTAATAGGTAGATAATATTTCTATATTTAATGTAGATACATGATACAAGACAATGATCATAACTATATGTGAATTTATTTTGGATTTGATATCTATTAAAATAGGTCAAATTTCTAATTGTTCTTTCTATTACTCTTCTTATAATAGGTAAATAAATATAGCTTTTACTTTGATATTTAATAAGGATACAAAGTGCATTGGCATATATTATTTTTTTCTTCGAGAGAAAATTTATGATGAAACAATATTCACTATTTGAATTAGAATTAGGTTTATTTTTTGTGTTAGGAAGGAGATGAGAAATTTAAAACAAAAAAAATAAATTTTGTTAAAAATTAAAATTAGCTTTTTTAGAAAATATAAACCATTATATTTATAGTATGTGGGTTCTCACTAGTTGGGTGCTCCCAAATAATAAAAAATAAAATAAAATAATAAAAAATAAATTAAAACTCAATACCTAGAGATGTCAAACGGGTCGTGCTGTGCTGGCATTGCCTTTTTATGTGTGGCTTAGTTGTGCCACCATGCCTAGCACGACAATGCTGCCAAACACAAGATCATAGTTGTGAAAAGTGTAGGATACACCAAGGCGCAAAGGCCTCCAAGAGCCTTAAGGCGCATCAAGGCGCAAATACCTCCAAGAGCCTTAAGACGTGAGCTTTTTTATATAAGATGCATCCTATTTTACACATATATTTTTAGAAATATAATTAAAAATAATAATTATTTATCATCAAATATTATCAAAAATATCAATCCAATCAATAAAAACATAAATAATATCGCAACATATAAAAATTCATAAAACATATCATCAAATATAACAAATCTAATCTCGAAAGTTTCTAAAAATATATAAAAATTATTAATATAATATGTCAACATGCAAACATAAATCATCCAAATAAAATACATTAAAATAACAAATTTGTTCACAACAATGAACAACTAATCCTCATTCATACTTCACATCCACATAATGATTATCATCATCATTATACCATTTCTCGTCATTCTCATTTTCTCAATAATTAATTTATTCATCTTCATATATTAATGAAAGAGTAGACATGAGTCTAGAGTTTAAAGTTATGTCATTTTTCCTTGATGATGATGACAACCTGCACGAAGACATGTTTGTGGAGAGCTTTACCTCTCATTAAAGGTATTTGCCTTTTTTTGTTATCTGTGTGCTTGTGTGAATGAACTTTGCCTCCGCTAAGGTGAGACACCATGTCTAAGTTTTGCTTGTGCCCGAGACTAAATGTATTTTTCACAATCATGCACAAGATCTGACATGACCTGTTTAGCTTGCAGTAGTGTTGGGTCATTGTGGGCTATACTGTGTCATGCTGGTTCGTTTTAGACTTGGAATTGGACCATGTCAATTTTAATCCTTTTGGTTTTTTTTGTTTTCTTTTAAGCAGAAAATAAAAATTTAAATAAAATTTATAATATTTTATATTTAAATTTTTTATTGAAATATTTATTAAAAATATTGCACTTCAAAGAATTAAAATGAAATAAATAATTAAAAAAATTACATTTGCAATTAAAATGTATGTCTCAAATAAAAAATTTATTCTATTTCATTTTTTAATAATTAAAAGTAGAATATGACACATATTTATATATATTTATAATATTCTATGATATTAACCAACTCATAACATAACAAATGTAATAGCTAATGATACAAAAATCATAATGACAAACAAATGGTAGAAATAAAAAAATAATAATAATATAGTATCATAAAAAAATCAAAAATAACATGATTACATGAGTCATCAATAGGTGTATGTGGTATGGTAGTGCAAATGTGAGTACGAATTATCTTCATCATATATGTGTTTAAAGGTATTGTTGGTGATGATCTCAATACCGTTGATCTATATGGCCTATCATGAATGTTCAACATTAAACTTTTTTATTTTTCTATGCATGCAACTATTTATACGATATTTGATTGTAGTCTTGATCTTTTATCTGAAATAATATTGACTGCTATATAAAAAGCAAATTCTGATGTTATGATAGAGATCGAATGGGTCAATAAATCACGTATAATTTTAGATAATACAAGATAAATATTCATATGATTTCTACCTTAGAAAAATATTTAAATTATTATTATTATTATTATTACGTGATTAGAGGTGTCAAACAAGCTAGGCAGCCTGGGCTCGGCCCGAGGCATGACTCGACTTAGTCATGCCTAGCCCGGCACGACACAATCCAGAATCATGCTTGGGCCAGTGTCGTGCTGGCTCGAGGCATGGCTCCTGTTGTGCCATGCTGAGCTAATTCGTGTCGGGCCAGGCACAACCCGATACCCTGGCTTGAAGGAATGATTCATCGGCATGGCCTGAATTGTGTCCTAGCCCCCGACCCCAAATGAATGAATCTTGGGCCGGTGTCTGGGCGAGTCCACATTTGAACTTTGATGTCCTAATGATTGAACTCGACCTACACATTCTATAAGTCAAAGCTTCTGGAATGTGTGATCGTTTAGTCGGTTTGATTATCGGACCAATTTAATAGTCAAAAAAAATGTGTTTTAAGCCATTGGATTTGACACCAACAGCACGGGCGGCAATATGATGGATGTCGTGATTTAGCCCATTAAATATATTAAAAAAATAAAAAAAAATAAAAAATACGATATTTTTTAATAATAATTATATTTTTAAAATTTATATATATGCTCCTTCTCATTTTCAAATATGTATTCATCTTATCTTATCATTCTCTATTTCTTGTTTTATCTCTTCTCAACTCTCTTGTCTCTTTTTTTTCTTGGTCTTTCTTTTTGGTTTTGACTTTCGGGACTCGGGTTTGGACTACTGATTGTGACGCAGATATCATTAAACAAACGAGATTTTATGTATTACAGGTATTAATTTTTAAATTTTGTTTAGTTTAGTTTTTTTTTTATTTTAATTAAAAGATTTAGTTTAATTAATATAAATTAATATTTAATTTTTAAAAAAATTTATAATATAATTAATAAATTAATAAAAAATTAAAATGACATGATAATTTTAATGATAATAACGAAATTAATTTAAAAATAAACATAGAAAATTTTAATATGGATAATAATAACCTTGTGGAAATATTCGTGACCGCTAAAATTTATTTTCTCTAGTCATCCTGTTTCAAATATCTAAAAAAATTAGAAAAAAATTAATAATTTGGATTTACTTTAATATTATACAACATTAAAATGTTAGGGGTGTCGATAAAGAATCGACATAATACAAATATTATAAAAAAATATTAACCTGCAAGAGTTTAGTTGAGACTGGACAACTTAAGAGTCATGTCGAACAATACACAAGGGAATATCGTGCATTATATCCTAGGCAAATCCAACTCAGTAGTGGAGTTTTTGAGGCCGGATCTAATTTAGCTTTAATGTTGATCCCCTTCATATATTACAATGAGTTAATGAGGAAAGATATGAGCAAACTGATCATCAAGATTTTTCTTTCGATTAGATTTTCAGAGGATCCAAGGGTAGTCAGTATCATACAAACTTATTTTTAGCTTCCAAATCGAAGGATTCTTAGATCCACATCTTATAACATAGTAAAATTCTATAACTTAGAAAAAAAATAATAATTAATGAATATAGGGAATATAATAAAGTAGTGCCGGTGATGTTTGATATCTGGACTACTTACGATGATATATCTTATGCATGTCTTATCACTCACTATGTAGATTCTAAATTGAGACTAAAAAAATATTAGGATTCTAAGAGATTCTCTATCCTCATAATAGCCCAGCCATTTATGAGTGCATAATGAGAATATTTGGAGAATATAATATTCAAAATAAAATATATAATATCATATTCGATAATGTATTTAACGATGAAATAGATATTAATATGTTTGTTAGAATTATTAGAGACGAGTCATTAGGTAGTTTCTATTTGTCTGAGTTTAAAGAAGAAGAAATTTTAATCGGATGTGAGATATTATTGGAATTACACATACATGATATTAAAGTTATGTGTTGAATACGAACACGTGATATTCGATTATGTTAATAGTAAGAGTAACGAACTTATTATTGACGATATTGACTAGACAACAAAAATTTTATTTATGAATTTTTTAAGATTTTTTACGACATGATAAATATATGTTCGTAAGTTTATACTCTCACTGCTTGCATTGCACTCATGTGCATATGTAACATTAGTAATATGTTTAAAAAGTTTAGAGATGGCTCTATATTTAATATTATGGTTGTTGAGATACAAATCAAATACTTAACTTACTAGTCAACCATTTCATCTCTTTATTGTTTGGCTACCTCATGGGCCCTAGGGTTAAGGTAGAGGTATCAAATGAGTCGGGCCGGCCTAACCCGGCCAAAGGCATGACTTCGGAATTTTTCGTGCTCGTGTCGTGTCGTGTCGTGCAGAGGCCAACCAGGCCTGTGTTGGGCTAGGCACAGCCTGATATCGAGGCTTGTTGGCATGGTTACTCGGCACATGCCGAGAAACTGCCAGAGTCTCTGACAGATCCGAAAATTCCATCAGGGCGTCGGGCTCCAATCTAGACCAGTGGTTTTTTCGACCTGAGTCCGAGTCCCACACCTCCCCCCCCTCAACGGTAAAATTAAAAAAAATTAAAAATTTAAATGTAAGTTGTTGGATTTTGACTTCAACAGCTATGGGGCATAACCTACGCCTCAGATGTTCTATCCCAAATAAATCATTAAAAATATTAAAAAAATCAATTTTTTTAAAAATTCTTTTTATTAATCTATAAACTCGTCCTCTATAATATTTATGTTTTTAAAAAATATAAATCTTACAATTCTTATTCTTTCTCTCTATCTCTCTCCTAAATTTCTTCCTCTTGGGATTTTGGCTCGGCTTTTTTGGGGCGGGCTTGGCTTTAGTTAATATTTGGATTAGACTTTGGATTTGTGGTGCACGTACTTTACTCTGCTTTACTGGTATTTTATTTTTTTTAATTAGCTAACTATTAACTTAATTTTAAAAAATATTAGTAGTCTTTCACTTTCCCTCTCTACTCTACTCTCTTATCTAAAAAAACGACAAATATTAATTTAAATAATGAAAATGAAATTACTTTAAATTTAAAAAATGAAAATCCTTCGTAATGGTCTGGAGCTGCCGAAATTTTGGTTTCTCCGATCATCTCGATCCAAATATCTAAAAAATAAAAAACTATGACTTCGGTAGTTTGGACTCATTTTAATATAATAAAACAAAAAAAATATTTGGGGTGCCAAAGAAGAATTGATACAATACAAATATTATAAGAAAATTTAACTAGTAAGAGTGCGTGTGAGACTATGTACCTCAAGAGGCATACTAAACTATGCACCAAAAAATATGGTGTATTAGATCCTACGCAAACTCAACTCAGCAGAGGATTTGTTGAGGCTGGATCCAGTTCAGTCTCAAAGTTTATCTCCTTCATATTTCACAGTGAATTGTGAAGGGGAGACATGACTAAACTGATCATCACGATATGTCTTCTGATTAGATTTTCAGAGGATCCAATGGTAGTAAGTATCATGCAGACATATTTTCAGCCTGCATATCGTTGAATTTTTAGGTCAATATCTATGAATGACATACTAAAATATTATAAGTTAGAAAAATAAATAATAATTAATAAATTAATGTCATATAGTAGAGTGATGTCTGACGCCTGATATCTGTACTAGTCATGATGATGCATATTATGCATGTCTCACCGCCTACTATGTAGATTCAAAATGGACTCTTAATAAAAAAATTTTAGGATTTTCTGAGATTCTCCATCTTTATGATGACCTAGTTATTTTTGAGTACATGATGAAGACCTTTAGAGAATATAAAATTTAAAATAAAATTTTTAGGATCATATATGATAACACATTTAATAATAGAGTATGGATTAACATGTTTGTTAGAAATATTAGAGACGAATCATAAAGAGAAATTTTTTATGTTAGATGTATGTGTCACGTGATTAACCTGATTGTACAAATGGGGATGAATGTGTGTTTCCCGATTTGAAAAACATACTTAACTCACTAAAATACATTCGTATGTATCGTAGATAACAAGAGTTTGATAGTCTCTGTTTGTCTGCGAATCTTAAGAAAAAATTTTAATTGGACGTGAGATATCGTTGGAATTATACCTACCTGATGTTGGAGTTATATAGTGAATACAAACACGTAATATTATTAACGAGTTAAGTATGGATTAACGAATTTATTATTAACGATACTAACTAGGTTACGATAATTTTATTTCTGAAATTCCTGAAGATTTTTTATGACACGACGATCAAGTGTTCGTCGATTTATATTCTCACGACTTAGATTGTACTCAGGTACATATGCAATATGTGTAACATATTTAAGAAATATCGAGTTGACCCGATACTTAGCCATATGGTTATAGAGATCGAAACCAAACACTTAAAGTACTGGTTCACTATTTTATCTCTTTATTATTTGGTTGCCTGTATAGACCTTAGGGTTAAGGTGGAAGGGGTAGATAACATCCTAACTTACATTTCCTCGTACATGAACCTGATAGATCCACCTGAAAGGTTAATTCACGAGAATTTGACTAAGTTTTTCATATATTACGATACTAGATATGATGATAGTAGTAGTAAAGTTCTGAGAATGGACATTGATATCATATTTTAAGATGACTTTTTCATCTAGTTAGCTATGAGGAAATAACAGGATGAATCTTCGAATAGGAGCAAACTATCTCGGTACTTAGATACCGATTACTGTTTAATCCTATCATATTCATATATTAAGAATTTTGATATAATACAGTGATAAAAATTATATGAATCCACGTTTATAATGTTATATAGGATGACATGAGATTTACTAATTCCTCCGGTGTCGAGCATAGCATTGGAGTCGACTTTTTTTATTACAATGAATATGATTTAAGATAGGAGATCGAGATTATATTCAGTTATTGTTGAGGCTTTAGCATGCATGAAGAATTTACAGGATTCGAGTTTGAGTATCAAGGATCGTGTTGGGACATAGTCCGAGACTAGTGAAAATGGATGAGTTGATTATTGATTATGATTTATATGATAGTGATTTCGATATTGTGGATGATAATGATATGATGATTAATGATTGATGACGTTGTCACTTGATGCCTAACTGTTGACAATTGCGAGATTGCAACACTTATATTATATTTATGTTTGATTTTGATTTTTGATTTTGATTAACTTATTTTTATTTATATTGTATTTAATTTGGTTTGGGTTTGTCATTTGTGTTTCAAATTTATTGTGTTTATTTAATTTTTGGTTGTGAATGATGCTTGAAAGTTAAAATTTGAATATATTTTTTTTTATTTTCATTTTGTATTCGGTTTAAAATTTTATTTATATTTAAGTTTTAATATTTTATTAATTCATATCTAAATTCTAATTATAATTAATTAAAAGTAAAAATAATTTACATTAAAAAAGAACTTTTAAAGTATTAAAAATTTATAATTTACAATTTTAAAATATTTAAATATAAACTAATTAATTATTACATTAAAAAATAACATAATTTTAAAAAAAAATTATTAAATTTTAAAAACTAGCTCGTACGGGCCAGGCCTGACATGGTTAACAACTGGCTGGGCATACAGGTCGTGCCAGGCCAGGCCTAAAGAAACCATGTCGGGATAGGCACGACACATTTATTGTACTGTGCCATGCCTGGCCCGATATGATTATTGTACTATGCTATGCCTAACACGACATGATAGCTCGGTTGGGCGGCCTAAAATTAGGCAGGGTCGTGCTGCCCCGACCCATTTGATACCTCCAGGTTAAGCTGGAAGGAGTAAAAAATATTTTGACATATATATCCTTGTGCATGAACTAGGAACACCAACCTGAAAGGTTTATTCACGAGAATTTAAATGAAATATTTATATCTATGATACTAGGTATGATGGTAGTACTAGTCAAACTCCGAGTATTGACATGAATATTATATTCAGAGATGTTAATTTTTTTATTCAGTTAGCAAATGGGAAACAATGAGGTGGACTATCGAATATGAGTGAGTTGTCTTGATATTTTGATATTGATTACTGTTTAATTTTATCACATATCGATAATAAGAATCTTGATATTTTACAGTGATAGAAATCATATGAGTTCATATATCCTGTTCTGTTTAGATGGTACGAGATCTACTGACTTCTCCGGTGTCAAGCATAATATCAGAGTTTACTTTTTTTTTGTAGTGAATGTGATATCAGATAGGAAGATCGAGATTACGGTCAGCTATTATTGAGATATTAAATATATGAAGAATTAAGATGATTCGAGCTTGGACATCCAAGATCATACTGCAACTACAATAAGAGCTAAAGAGTTAGTTGTTGATAATGTATCTAATAATGGAGTAGTCATTAACATGTTTGTTATGATTATTAGAAATAGACCATTAAGAGAGTTTTTTTAAGTTAAATGTAAGTGTCATGTCATTAACCTCATAATTCAAGTGGGGATGAAGGATATTTCTCCCATTTTAGAAAATATACGTAACTCTCTAAGATTTATTTGTATGTCTCGCAGACAATGAGAGTTTGGTACATTCTGTTTGCCTGCGGGACTAAAGACAGAAATTTCAATCGGATGTGAGACACCGATGGAATTATACATATTTTATGTTAGAGTCATGTGTTGGATATGAACACGTGATATCCGACTACGTCAATAATAAGAGTGACAAACTTATTATCGACGACATTGATTTGGTTACAAAAATTTTATTTATAAAATTCTTGAAAATTTATTATTCATGACGATCATGTGTTTGCCAGTTCATATTCTCACCATTTTCATTGTAGATTGTACTCAGGTTTATTTATAATATTAGTAACATATTTAGGATGTTTAAAGATAATCCAATACATAATGATATACTTGTCGAGATGAAAATCAAGTACTTAAAGTACTAGTTTACTATTCTATCTTTTTTTTCTCTGGCTGTCTGCATGGATACTAGAGTTAATGTGGAAGGAATAGAGTATATTTTGACATATATATCTTTGTGCATGAACTAGGAAAACCAACTTGAAGGGTTCATTCATGAGAAGTTGATTGAGCTCTTTATGTATTACTATACTAGGTATGATAGTAGTAGTAGTAGTAGTGAGGCTCCGAGTACGGACATAGATATTATATTTGAAAATGATGACTTTTCTATTCTGTTAGCGAGAGAGAAATGATGGGGTGGACCGTCGAATAAGAACGAGCTGTCTCGGTACTTAGATATCTATTATTGCTCAATCCTATCATATTTCGTTAATAAGAATTTTGATATTTTATGGCTGTGACAATCATATGAGTTCACCTATACTTTACTATTTAAAATAACACGGGATTACTGACTTCTCTAGTATCAAGTGTAACATTGAAATTTTTTTTCACTTGTAGTAAATGTGATTTCAGATAATAGATCCAGATTAGAGTCAGATATTATTGAGACATTAGCATACATAAAGGATTGAGAGGATTTGAGCTTGAGTATTTAGGTTCGTGTTAGAACTATAACAAAAAAGCGGATGAATTGGTTGCTGATAATAATTCGTGGGATATTGATGCTTATGATGATTGACAATTGATATAAGATTGATGCATTGATGATTAAGCTGATCACTTGAGCCTACTTTACTGCCTATAGCTTACTGTTATTGATATACTGATGCTGATATTATCATTGATCATATGCTAATGATATTTATCATTTTCATTTATTATTTTTAGATTTTCTTTGTTAATTTTTTTTTATCATTTATTTTGAGGCTTGATTTTGATACTTATGTTTTTTTGATTGGCATTTAATTGAATTTATTTTTTTATTAATTCATACACTGATACTGCTTTTGATTCAAAAACTTATTAGTTTTTAGATTTTAATTATTTTATTTTATTAATATAATTAATTAAAATTTAATTAATTAATTAATTAATTATTTTAATTTAAATATTAAAATTTAAATTTTTTAATAATTTTGAATTTGGGATTAACATTTATACAAATTGGTTAAACCCGGCTCGAACAGGCCAGATACGACAACTCTAGGCACGACCCGACCCAAAAAAGTTAAAAGTCGGGCCACTTAAAAATGGGTCGGGCCAACCCTACCCAGCTCGTTTGACACTCTAAGCCTAACTAAAATCTAAATACTACCCAATCTAATGATGCATATGAACTCTAAATGTAATCTTATAATCAGATCTTTCTTCACATACCTAAGAATCCTAATTATTATTCTTATAATAAAATATCATCAATCTTTAAATTGGTTGGTAATGTTCCTCCAAGGAGTGACTTGTCCATTGGAGCACATAAGTAATTGATATCATATTCCAGTGTTATATCTCTATACTAGATTTTAAAATAGCTATTTGTCTTCTACTTTTCTCAGAGATAAAGTTACATACAAACAACATAAAAAAGTGTGGTAGATTTATTCTCGATAATCACATAAGTTCAACTTGAATTTGAATGCGTGTCTATCTGATAATGCCCATGATTTCTAAATATTATTCTATAGTCAAAAACTTTCTTCATATACATAAGAATTTTAAATATTATATTCATATGAATTTGTCTAATAATATCCAAAAAGTAATTATTTTTATTGATATCATAGATAATATTTAGCCTAATTACTATTAGATTATTTAGTTTTTCTTCGAGCATCATATGTTTAGTGAAGTCAACAAATGAACTAATATATGTAAATAAGTTTATATTTGGATCAAGTGGTGAGGTAGCATATGTACATCCCAACGTACTCATGTTAGATAAAATATTTTAAATGTATTTTTTTAAAGAAAAAAATATTGTACCTTTTAGTATCCAATCTCATTATTAAGAAAATATTATAGACGTTTTAAATTATTCATCTGAAATTTAATATGTAAAAATGTTTTCACTTGAGATATAATTAATTATGTTTCTCATGTAATCAAAATATCATTGACATATATAATTAATATTATATAGTTCCTAATTTATGTCGAAAAAAATAAGAATAGTCTGATACAAATCTCTTAATACCAAATATATTAAATACTGAAAAAATCCACTAAACACTATGATTATATTATATTATAAAGAGTTGTCCACTGTTTGTACATCATACTTATGATCACAGGAATAATGAATCCTAATAGCTATTGTATAAATACTTATTTTTTAAGATCACTATAAAAAATATCATAGTATTCAATATCATAAGTTTATGTAACACCTCTCGTTATTGACCCAGTCTTGAGTTGACTAATATTTTTTTATGTATCTGCTTTACCATATATACTCATTTATATTCCACTATTAGATTATTTATTAGTTTCGATATAAGATCCTACATATTATTTGTTGTGAGTATACTCAATTTGTACAATATAGTCGTCTCAATTAAATGTTGGTTATCCTTTTTAACTATTTTATTTTGTGCAAGAATATAAATACAAAATGTTTGATGAATTATCTTGTTCTATTTGAAAAAAAATAAGAAAAATACTAAAAAATATATTATAATATATTATTATTTCTTAATTTTTTTATCTCGCATCCAAAATGAATTTTTATATTTTCATAGAATTGAAAAAAAGAATTAATATTTTTTCTTAAATGCTAATTTCTATGTAAATAAAATATAATTATTAATAAACATAATAAAATATTGTAATCAATCATATATAATCATTTTTTAAGTGTCCAAACTTTTGAGTGAATTAAATAAAATCTGTCCTTAGTACTCTATTGACATGTCAAATATAAAATTTTAGTATATTTTTCTTTTTAATATATTTCACAAATAATATAAATTATTCCTATAATATTTGGGTCTAGAATTTTTAAATTGTCTAGTGATGTGTATCGTAGTGTAGAGTAAATTACTGGTGGATTAATAGTAGATAGGTATTTTTATAGTTTACTAATCCTAGAGGTATCAAGTTGGCTGGGTGGCCCAACCCCAGGCACAACACGAGGCATGACCTGCTTGAGCTGTGCTTGGCCCATTGGCATGGTCCACGAGCCCGCAAGGAGTAACCCAATAGGTTATAGGCTACTTGGAAATTGGCGCCTGACCCTCCTGCTTCCTGGTAATTGTGTTTCTGAACTTCACATTCAGTAACGCATCCCCATGTGGCTGGTTTTATTAATGAAATCATCCACATGGGTTTTATAGTTTTATAGCAAACAACTTCACATGCCTTTGACCTTGATGCCGTTGGTTGTTAACATTGGGCCGACTAGTGCTGGTCCTGGTCAATGCTGCCACATGACGGGTTTGGGATGAGCTTACCGTAAGCTCAGCCCTACCTCATCACTTGTTTGCTTGGGGCTCGAGCATAATGTTAGAAATATTAGAATAAAAAAATTGCCACACCTATGTTACTCTATGAAGCAAGTGATAAATAAATTATGATAAATTATTGAAACATATAAAATATAACGATATCGTTGGCCACAATAATGTTAGAAATTAATAAAAAAAGTAAAAAAAGAAGATTATTTATGATATAAATATTTTTTTCTGAATCTATTATACAATATTCTAGATTCAGGTAGTGAGTAAAAAGTATAATGAATGTAGATGTGTCTAAATTAATAGCACCTAAAGAACAAAATTTTAAGTACTCTTTATTAGAAATTGTCATTATAATATGACTAGTAGATGCTGTCATAGAAAAATCAACATATGTTTTTTACTTTGTCATATAGACTACGAACTTTTATTTTTTGAAAAATCCATTGTAATTCAAAGTATAATGTCTAGTACCTCTATCGATTATGTTTCAATCTCCCACAAAACAAAAGGGCACTATTTCTTTTATGTCTATATGAGTGCCTTTGCCAAGTATCCCTTTAAATCTCATCATTATTGTATGATAAAAATTTTGTTATCAATTTTTGTTGGGTTATCCTCATTGATTCACACAAATTTTAGCCATTTTTTTATCTTAACCTAACACTTTCACATAAATATCAATTGTAAACAAAAAGTTATATAAATCATGATATTATATATAATTTTTGAAATATAAGGATTTCAAATAATTTAAGTACCCACACATTGAAAAAAGTATTAATATTTTTTTTTGAATACTATTTTTTATGTAAATAAAATATAATTATTAATAAACATAACATTTTATAATCAATCATATATGATTATTTTATAAGTGCTCAAACTTCTAAGTGAATTAAATTGAATATGTTCATAGTACTCTATTGATATGTTAAATAGAAAGTTTTAGTATATTTTTCTAGTTATTATATCTTATAATTAATATGTATTATTTCTAGGATATTCGGATCTAGAATTTTTAATTTTTCTAGTGATGTGTATTGTATTTGAGAGTGAATTATTATTGGATTAATTGTAACTTAATATCTGTATGGTTTGACAATCCTATATGAAAATATTAGAAAAAAAAAATGATGCCACACTTGTGTTACTTCATGAAGCAACTGATAAAATAAATTATTACAAATCTTCGAAGCACATATAATTTACATCAAATATATGAAATATAATGATGTCATTTGCCACTATAATATTTAAAACTTTTAACTCAATAAAAAAGGTAAAAAAAGAATGATTACTTGATATTAATATATTTTTTTGAATCTATTATACATAAATCTAGAGTCAGGTAGTGAGCAGAAAGTATAATGGTTGTAGATGTGTCTAAATTAAAAGCACTTATAAAATAAAGTTTCGAGTACTCTTTGTGAGTAAGCATCATTATAATATGACTAGTAGATACTGTCATAAAAAAATTAACCTGAGTATGTTTTTTACTGTCATATAGACTCTGAATTTTGAAAAATCCATTATAACTCAAATTGTAACATCTGGTACCTTTGTTGAGTATGTTTCAACCTCCCACATAAAAATATAGGGCACTATTCCATTTCTATCTATATGAGTACTTATGTCATGTATCTCTTTAAATCTCATCATCATTGTATGATAAAAATGCTACTCTCAATTTATGTTAGGTTATTTTCAGTGATTTACACTAATTTTAGTCATTTTTTTTAATCTTAACCCGATACTCTCAATTTATATATCATGATTTATATAAATAAAAATTTATATAAATCATGATATTATGTAAAATTTTTGAAAAATAAGGATTTTAAATAATTTAAGTGCCCACACATTGAAAAAGGAATTAATATTTATCTTTAAATACTAACTTCTATGAAATGAAATATAATTATCAATAAAATAATAAAATATTGTGATCAATCATATATAATTGTTTTGTAAGTGTCCAAATTTCTGAGTGAATTAAATATAATGTGTCTTTCTTAGTATTTCTATTGATATGTTGAATCCAAAGCTTTAATATATTTTTTTAATTAATATATCTCACAATTAATATATCTCACAATTAATATATCTCACAATTAATATATATTATTCTTTTGAAATTCGAGTCTTGAAATTTCAATTTTTCTAGTAATGTGTATCGTAGTCAAGAGTGAATTGCTGCTGGATTAATAGTAAATAGATATCTTTATGGTCTGATAATCCTGCATAAAAATATCATAATAAAAAAAATGATGTTATATCTGTGTTACTTTATGAAGCAACTAATAAAATAAATTATGACAAATCTTTGAATCATATAAAATTAGTATCAAACATATAAAATATAACGATGTCGTTGGTCGTAATAATATTAGAATCTCTTAATTTGATAAAAGAGGAAAAAAAAAATAATGATTATTTGTGATATTGATATTTTTTTCTGAATTTATTATATAAGAATCTAGAATTAGGTAGTGAGCAGATAGTATAATGAATATATATGTATCTAAATTAATAGCACCTAAAGAATGAATTTTTAAGTACTCTTAATGAGAAATCATCATTATAATATGACTAGTAGATGCTATCATAGAAAATCAACTTGCGTATGTTTTTTACTTTGTCATATAGATGCTAAACATTGAAAAATTCATTATAACTCAAAGTATAATGTCTTAAACCTATGTCGTGTATGTTTTAATCTCTCACAGAATAATGTAGAGTGCTACTGCTTTTCTATATATATGAGTACATCTGCAAAGTCTTCTTTTAAATCTCATCATCATTGTATAACAAAATGCTGTTCTTAATTTTTGTTGGATTATTCTCAGTGATTCACATTAATTTTAGTCTTTTTATTTATCTTAGCCCGACACTTTCACATAAATATTAATTGTAAATATTAATTTATATAATTCATGATATTGTGTAAAAATTTTGAAAAATAAGGATTTCAAATAAGTAAAGTACCCACACATTATCTCACTGTCACACCTAGGAATTTGTGTTGGCATCATTGTGTCAGCCACAATGGAATCATAACAAGGATCTCAAAGGAGGTTCTCTTTAGGCACCGTCGTGTTGGCCATCATCATCACGGGGAAACAACTCCTAGATTACCCAAAGCATGTAATCAAACATCCAACAAGATCTAAATATCAACATTAATTCAAATGATCTATTATATGTAAGTATTTTACTGTTACAGTAAGGTTGCGACCTCGATGCCGTAGAAATCTGGCAGTGATTGTTGTAGTCGGCACCCCCAGAGAGTGTGCTATACCCGTGCACCCCAATGCTGGTGCCCATTCGCCAGAGAACCTCCTCCAATACCAAATTCAAATAAGGTTAGGGTTTTGGCATTGGGAAGGATGAGAGGGGAAGGAGAATAATTAAAATAGAAAATAATTTTTATTAAAATGAAAAGTATTTTTTTTTAGAATACCATATATATATATATAAATATATAAAATAAGAAAAGGAGATAAAATAGTTAAAAAAAATTCTCTTTAGTCATAACTTGTATTTATATACCAGATTAGCTTGCATACATATCTATAAAGACTCAAGAATGTCTCAATTTAACTTTTTTAAAAATTTGGTAATTTGGATATTTGCATATTAGTTTGAGATAAGTTGTAAATTTTTTTATATAATTATTATTGTTTTTTTTTATTTTTTGATATAAACACCTGACATGTGAGCTTTCATTTGAGTTGTATTGAGTGTGGATTTTATTAGTGTGATTCATTTTTCATTTATATGAGTTGCTCCATTATTTCCTTTTTTATTGTTATCTACATCTTCTGCACACACATCTCTTCTATTTAGGATGAGGTTCAGATTAGGCCAAATATTAGACCTTTGTGGCCTTGGGCATGCATCAAGAAATATATATATATATATTTTTTGTTTTTCTGAAACGAGCATAAAACTCAGTTTTCAAAACAAGTAAAATAAAGGGATCATATTTTTTAAGTCTTTTTTATTTGCCTCTTAGTGAAAAGCTTTCTTTTGTAATGTATATTGGGCAGAGAGGAGTGCATGCACATTTCAGTTTGAGTGCACATTAAACTCCAGCTTCACAAATTTCCATTTAGTTTTAATTTTTCATATTCCATTTCAGACATGGATTAAGTTGCAAAAAGAACAGGGTTGACAATTACACTGGGAAAAAAAAGAATCTATATTCTGCTCAGAATGTGTCTAATGCTCTATCTAACATAGCAAATAGCGAGATCAATGAGGATGATATGCCAAGGCAGTTATCGAAATCCCTAGTAGGTGGAAGCTTAAATATTTGCAAGATGCGGGTTATAAACTCTACATCTGCAGATCAATTACTTCAAGGTTAATGGTTATTTGGATGTTCATGAATCATGTGTGGCCTTTTTGGACATCTGTTCCGATTTCTTTCTCTAAAATTCCAGTGCTATTTGTACAGGAAATATGGTTTCTAATGTTCCTAAGATGCAGACTAAAATGCTAATGATGGAGAGGCCAAAGGATCATACTGTAACAGTGATTTATGGTGAAATAGATGATTCCGTTCTATCTGCCGCTGATTTCTTTCCTTTGTTGCCCAACACTGTAAGTTTGCACTTTGCAGAAACAGATACATTTTTGATTTGTTGCATGGGGAGGATATTATCTGATGAATGATTCCATGGGAAGTTAATTCCGTGGGGTTTTAGAATTGCACATTTGCCTTTTGTTTTCCCCATGGGAGTTTTAGAGTTCAATTTTTTGTTGCATGTTTCTGTGATGTTCTTGGTTTTTTCTTTGAAGCTAGAATTTCCATTTGACTTGGGAATCCAATATTAATCAGTGTACTTGACAGAAAGGAGAATTATTTCAATTGTCGGTTAAACAATATTAATCTAAAATAGGAACTGAGAGATAGAGATAGATAGAGAGAGAGAAAGAGAGAGAGATAGGGAGGGAGGGAGGGAGGGAGAGAGAGAGAGATGTTTACCTGTTGGTTTTAAATATCTAATGTGCTTTGTCATGGTTTATTTATTTATTTATTTTTAGTTGGTAAAATATTTGGTAAAGATGGTTTTTTTTTTTTGTAATAGGATACTTTTCTGATATTTTTTGTGTTGCAGCATTTTGCAGATTTGCTTGCAGCTCAGTTCCATTCACTGGTGCGTTTTTGAAAGGCATTGTGAATTCAGAATATTCTTCATTATTTTTGGTTGCAATGTAATTCAGATAATGGTGTTCATGCTCCTGTAGATGATCCGCGAAGGCTTTGTTGTGGAAGATCATATTCGACCAAGATTCACACGCTCTGTTGCTGTGCTGAGCAGTAAAGCAAATGCTCCTAGTGTTGGTCTCAATAATCAGGCGTTTGAGGGGCATCGATTTGAAGAAGTGGTTCAAGGAAATGCTAATTCTAACAGTCATTTGGGCAATGAAGTGAAGCAACAAATTCTGGCTGCCAGTCAGTCTGCTAATTCGTCTCAGAATTTACTAGCCAGCATAGGAATGTTTCCTCCTGGGAATCACCAGTCATTGCAGATATCACAGGGTCTAGTAAATGGGGTCTCAACGCCTACTGAACTGCTGCAGTTAGATCCAAAATCCTCTCTTCTTCTTCAGCAGCAGCAGCAGCAGCAGCAGCAGCTGCTGCTGCTGCAAAACCAACAGGCTCTTATCCAACAGCGGCAGCTGCAACTGCAACTACAACAGCAGCAGAAGCAACAGCAACAAAGCCAACATGTTTTAATGCAGCAGCAAAACCAACAGCAGCAGTCTCAATTCCAAAGATCATCCTTAATGATTCCAGCAATTGCTCCATCTCAAATCAATGCATTAGGACAGAATTCAAATATGCAACATTTGAGTAACCAATTGGCTAACAAGCCTTCTCCTCTCCAGCTTCAGTTACTACAACAGCAGCAGTTACATCCACAGCAGCAGCTGCTGCAAGAACAGCAACAGCCACAGATTCAACAGAGGAAAATGATGGGGCTTGGAACTACAATGGGAATGGGCAACATGAGCAATGCTACGGTTGGCCTAGGAGGCTTAGGAAATACCATGGGAATTGCAAGTGCAAGAGGGATGGTATCTGGGATGAACAACTTGGGTCAGAACCAACTGAACTTCCAGACCTCAAATCTTACAAATACAATATGTCAGCAGCTTCGTGCCGGACATATCACCCAAGCACAAGCTGTTTTCCTGGCCTCAAAGTTGCGGATGATGCAGAACCGGGCAAGCATGCTAGGGGGAAACCAAGCGGGCATGGTCAGCTTGTCAGGTGCCCGCCAAATGAACCAAGTTTCTACTGGACTTTCTTTGCTTGGTCAGTCAGGCATACGTCCGAGCATGAATCCAATTCAACGGAGTGCGCTTGGCCACATGGGCCCACCAAAAATTATGGCTGGGATGAACGTATACATGGCACAGCAACAGCAGCAACTGCAGTTGCAACAGAAGCAATTGCAGCAGCAGTTGCAGCAACAACTGCAGCAGGAAACATTGACTCTGCAGCAATTACAGCAGCAGGAAACATCGACTCTGCAGCAATTACAGCAGCAGGAAACATCAACTCTGCAGCAATTACAGCAACAAGAAATGACATCGTCGCTTCGTGCAATTGTTTCCCCACTGCAAGCATCATCCCCATCAACGGTGGCCATCACACAGCTGAGCCAACAACCACATCAACTGCAGCCGCAGCAATACCTTAGTCCGCAGCAAATGAGCCAGCGAACCCCAATGAGCCCACAGATGAGTGCTGCCGGAGCAATACAACATGCTCTGGGTGTTGCTGCTATGGAACCCTTTCCTGCTAGTCCACAGTTGAGCTCGCAGACCATGGGCTCTGTTGGCAGCATGACTAATTCTCCAATGGATCTTCAAGGTATGAACAAAACCAAGCTTGTGCATGACTAGTTCCCTGTAATGGAACATATGATTCTTAGAAATTCTTTTGTACAGAAATAGGAAAACAGCCCGGAAACCTAATTACACTTGGTATTCTTGGGCAGGGGGAGTCAAGTGGCAGTCACTTGTTGGTGATGTGACCCATTTGGGTAATACCACCTAGGATTTCTTTTATGGTGCCATGTTGCCTCACTTGTTAAGCGTTTTTTTCTTTTTCCTGGATAATGATTTCTTGTAAATCTTTAACTTTGAATACGAAATGGAATTCGACAAGAAATACATACGCTCTCTGTAGCTTTAGTGCAAAACTATGTGCATCACATCCTAGTACAGCTGATCATCTCGTGTCAGATAAATGATGAAACTCTCAGTCTTCAGTTGGAAAAAAAATATCTATGATAAAGTAAGAAATCAATAATAAAATAGTCATTACAATAAAATAAGAAAATAGCATTAACAATAGTTTGTGATATATTGATTGGTATAGTAGCTTCCAATATAAACTTCTTTTTTTTTTTTGTAAAAAATCATGGATCCTTGTTCTTGCAATATATGGTCAATCATGGTTTCGTTGTTCAAGTATGTAGTTCTAGGCCATCATGTGTTTCTCCCAAGATACATAATTTTGGCATATGAATTCCATATCATGTCAATTAATTAAATCTTGGATATGACTACTGCACAACATTTCTCATATGATACATAGTTTAAAAACTTAAGAAAACACAATTTTTTGAAAATGATTCAATTTTTATATGGTTAGATAAAATAAAGTGATATGTTGGTATGTCCAATAGATATGACCTTTGAAAACATTTAGATTATGATTATTGCTTAATACCTATTACCTATGAATTATATAATTTGATACTATGAGGTAGTGAAAATCTCATGAGTTATAATTCCTAATTTAATTGTAACATTATAATATACTTTTTCTATTATTATGAATGAAATTACATACAAGAGGATAATAATTGAACAAAATATACTATAAGTTTTTATATATTTGAAAGATTCGCAAAACTTACACGAGTCATGATAATGAGTTTTAGAAAAAGAATTTCTCAAAATCTTCAACAAATTGAATCTCCAGGTAGATGATAATTTTGAAGTTTAGGATATGGGTGAGGAGAGGATGACGAATGAAGTTTAAAGATGAAAAAAATATATATTTTTCCGTCATATTTTTCATGTAATTTGACATTTTGTGTCAAATGTTTCTATAAGTTCGATATATTTATTGTTCAGAATGATTAAGTATCCATTAAACAGAAATAAAAATTATAAAAAATATATTCACACATGTTACACAATGGTTAGTCATTAGTGAGTAACCAAATGGTTCATGGTCCCAGGGCAACCCCTCAAGGGTCTCAAGTTCGCAACCCAACCCATAAATTGCAATGTCTCATTCCCCAAACATTAGCCCCCACTCCCAGTGCAAGAGGCCCACGGGCAAGACACCATAGCTCTGAGGCCACAACCTAGTAGCAGCAAGCTGCATGCCTGCACCCGGCACCTGCAACCTACATGTTGGCATTACTGCATGAGGCTTGAGGCAATGTGTCTATAATTTTAGGTATATCTTTTATTTTGATTTGTTTTTTTCCGAAAATCAATGAAGAATTCAAAAACTCTATTTTGTCTTGCAATAAACAATTTTAGTATATATATTTTTTAAGAATACATAAGCTAAAACTATAAAAGAAGCTTGGGAAATCTTATAGAAAGAATTTCTAGATAGTAAACAAAAGTTTGAGTTATAAAACTACAATCTTTTAGAGGAGAAATGACTAATATTAAAATAGAGTTATAAACTATATGAGAATATTATTTCATAATCATCAAAGAACTGATCAATAATATAAGAAGCTTTGGAGAAAACATTTAAAATAAAAACATTGGAAGAAATTCTTAATGATGAAAGATTTATAGAAGTTGAAATGGAAAGATGAGATATGTAAAACTTGTTTACTCAACAAACAATGCTGCAGTGTTTGTGGACTAATGAAAAATTATATGAATAAATATTTCATACTTTTTATTGATAACTAATTGAAGATGGCTTAGCTATATTTTTTTTAAAGAAAAATTACAAGTTTTTGAAATTTTCAAAAATTAACAAATTACGTTGAAAATTAAAGTTATATTACAAATGGTCCTAAACAAGATTGTATTTTAGTTAGAAAAAAAAATGTGGAGATAGTGAATGACATGCTAAAATAAAAGTAATTCTCAGAATGATGTGGGGTAGAAGAAGCTTATGTTGCAATTAATTTGTTGAATAGACATCTAGAATAGGCTCTTCACGATAAAACATTAATTAAGATTTTTGGATCTAAAGAAAATCATTTATAAGCCCTCTCAAAAAATTTGATTGTGTATGTTATGTGCACAATACACATAAAAAAGAAAAAAAAAAGAGACATCTAAATGAAAAAACTCAAAAAGATATTTTTGTTGGATATAACTCAAAAAGACATCTAATCTATGTTATGTACACATAGAAGAGGTTATAATTTTATTAATTGAAAAAATAAAATAATTATTAGTTGATATGTATAATATGATTAAATATGTACATGAAACTAAGTAAATGAAAATGTTGAGTAGAAATATGGACCAAACATGATTCAACCATCAAACTCTTCATATACTCACCCAACTGAAGAAAAAAAAATAAATGAAATTCTCGACATAAAAAAACATATGAATAAATCATATCTAGAAATATGAGATCCTTAGCTGATACATATGAAACATGCAATTACGCATCTATGAAGCAAGCTAATTTTGAAGCACCTGCTAAACAAAAAGTCTAGATATTAGTAATGAAAGAAAAAATTAATATGTTCCAGAAGAAAAAAAACTTGGGAGATAATAGATTATCCAAAAAATTAAGAAACAATGAAGTCAAAATGAAAATTTATAAGATGAAGTTAAATTTAGATTATTCAAGTTAAAAAAATAGGATTGGGATATTACATCTTAGTGAAATGCTATTTACAGTAACATAATTGGTTATAATGAAATATTTGCTCATGTTACTTGATTAGATACTATCAATATTTTAATTGCTCTAATTGCACAAAGAAAATGAAAGATTGATTGAATAGATGTGAAGTTTGAATTTTAAATTGTTATATTGAAGAATAAATATATTTAGATTGACCACCAGGGTTCAAGATTGAAGGTAATGAAGATAAAGTTTTGAAGTTAATGAATGTTGTTTATGGATTAAATAAACCATATATAGCAAGGTTTAGCATACTTGATAAATATTTCATTCAATACATTTTCAATATGAGTAAAAGTATCAACTATATATATTAAAACTTAAGGGAAGGATATTCTCAAGAATTCTCTATATGACGTTTGAATTTAGATCAACTATAAGGGTTCAAGATTGAAGGTGATGAAGATCAAGTTTTGAAATTAAAGAATGTTGTTTATGGATTAACGAATGCACATAGAGCAAGGTTTAGCATAGTTGATTAATATTTCATTCAATACATTTTCAATATGAGTAAAAGTATCAACTATATATATTAAAAATTTAGGGGAGGACATTCTCAAGAATTCTCTATATGTGTATGCTTTTATATACACAGGAATAAATGAGCAAATGGTTACATGTTCAATGACGACATGATGAAGACATTTGAAATTATAGATTTGAGTTTGCTACACTATTTTCTTGGAATGTAATTTTTTCAAAAGGAAGATATTTTAATTACATTAATACCATTCTAGAAAAGTTTAGAATAAATGATTGAAATATCATTAAAATCCCACTCATGATAAATTAAAAACTGGACAAAAAAGATGAATCGAATATGATTAATGCATCCATTTGTTGAAATTGGAATTGAAGTTATCTCATCATTACCCGACCATATGGCATATTATCAGAATTTATGCAATAGCCAACACAATTTCAATATGAAGCTAAAAAACAAATTTTAAAACATCTAGAAGACATGAAATTATTTAAAGTTTGGATCTTATCTAAAGAAAACTCAAAGTTGTTCGAATATACAAATTAATAGCAATATGAGTGGATTATCAGATGATATGAAGAGCACCTTCGATCATGCTTTCTCACTTGGTTCCAAAGTATTTTCTTGGATTTTAAAAAAAATAAGAAACCATTGATCAATCTTCAAGAGAAGCAAAATATGTTGTAGTTGCAAATATAAAAAACCACACAGTTTGGAAAATAAAAATATTACCGGATGTGAGACAATTCCAACATAAAACAACTACTATTTTTTGTGATAATAAATATGCAATTGTTATATAATAAAAAAATTCAGTCTTTCATAACAAAATAAAATATGCAGCTATCATATATATATATATATATATTAAAGGAAACTAAGGTTGATTAAATGATAACATTATAATTGTATTTATCTAAAGAACAATTGGTAAATTTTGTTTACCAATACATTATCTCATCTAAAATTGAAACTACTAAGTAAGATGATTGGTCCGGTGGAAATGTTCTTCATGAGAAAGATAAAACTAAAATATATTTTTTTGTTACCAAGTAGACTCACAGCCCAGTTGGGTCATGAGCCAACCACCCAAGCTCCCAAGGAAAGGTGTAGCAGCTATATTCCAATGGTATAGGGTAGTTGGTGAAAACTAAAATCAAATCACACAACTATAATTGCAAGTAATGTATCCAATCAAATCGCACAACTATAATTGCAAGTAATGTATCCAATCAAATCGCACAACTAAAATTGCAAATTAAGTATCCAACCAAATCAACTACCATACAATTGGTAATTGAAATACAACTATTTATTATGAAAAAAAGGCATATGTTATAGACATTTCAATATTTTTGGAAGTCTGAAATGTTCAACAATGTCATGAAGATAGAATGCTATATGAGATTCATAACTATCCTCACATTATGTATCCAACCATGTTATTATCAAGGATGAAAATATTTGAATGTATCCTCGATATATCTAGGATATATCTTATTCTCATGGTTGTTGAAACAATATAAGGTATAGAAATATTTATTTATTAATAAACTCATAATTTTTACCAAAAAAATTATGATATATCACATATATACGAACAATCATGAATACTTATTATATTTATCCATAAAATATAATTTAGGGAAGGAAATACTCAAATATATCCATGATATATCTGGATATGATAAGATATATTTGTGATATATCTAGATATATTCAAATTAATTTAATATTGATTATATATTATAATATAATTAAATTTACTTTTTTTTAATATTCAATTAATTTGAATAGATTAAAATAATATAAAATTATAAATTTGAATCAATAATTTTCTATATATGTAAGAAATCAATGAAATTAAATTTAATATTACTCATATATTGGAATATAATTAAAATTAATAGAAAAAAAATTATATTTTAGTACATCAAAATAGAAAAAATAAGAAAAATATGCACTAAAATTGTAGCATAACAATAACATCACATGAATGCAATAATAAAAGTAAATGATAATTTTATTTTCCTAATTTTTTTCTATTTTGATATATTAAAATATAATTCTCTCAAATTAATATTTATTATATAATGAAATATATATAAATTTAATATTAGCTTTATTTTTAATAAACTCAAATAATATTGCGATATATATCTAAATACTATTTTATTAAATACATAATAAGTAAATAATATTAATTTTTAATATTATTTATATAGTAAATTATAATTGAATATATTTTTGGCTTTATATTCAATGAACCTAAATATCATAAATATCTATATTTAAATAAAAATTATAAAATATTTATACTAAGTAAATAATATTATAGAATTAATATTTCTTATTAATTAACATAATATTATATAATTTTATTTCATAAATATATAATACACATTATTTTTTTTATTATAAGTTCAAAATATTTATTATACTTTAATTTTATTATTATTATTATATTAAATATTGATATTTTATGTCAAAATATTCATGAAAATATCATGATATATCTCGATATATTTATAAATTAAGTTACTGATATAACTGTAATTTCCTATATGATTATCATTGATTATTATAAAAGCATTAATGTGACAGCATCCTATTAGATGTGCCACCAGCACCATGCACTATTTTTTTGAGGATAACATTTGGCCTCTAGTACATCCTAGGCCATAACCCTCATATAGTTACATTTTAGAGTAAGTTGAAATTTTTCTTGGACACGAGTCAAAAGTGGTGACTCCATCATGATAATGATGGTTTTGTGTCTATCAGTCACTCTCATAGAAGCATCACAATGGAGTCATCTAGTATTTTAATT
The DNA here is from genome assembly GCA_029783825.1 of Sapria himalayana. Classification (NCBI taxonomy): domain Eukaryota; kingdom Viridiplantae; phylum Streptophyta; class Magnoliopsida; order Malpighiales; family Rafflesiaceae; genus Sapria; species Sapria himalayana. Next base: position 596,568 of record JAREIK010001561.1, on the reverse strand, counting down.
TTCATAGAATTATGATTAGTGTATTATTCCCAAAATATTTGAGATTGGTGAACCCAAAAACATGGATTTTTTTTAAAAAAAATACACAAACACAGAATAATTGTGATCAAATGCACTCCCAAGTCTTATATTTTTTAAGGCTCGAAAATACTCTTAATCCTTCTACGACCACATCTCAATTGATATTAGTGTTTAATGAAAATAAGGGCACACAAATTAACAAATTAATAAATAACCCCATTTTAATATTATATGTATGTGTGCTTGTGTGTGTGTGCGTGTGCGCGCGCGCTTATATATTTACATAGTACATAAAATGGGGTTCTTTATTAATGTGTTTATTTTGTTACACATATTTGCATTACAAAAATAATGTCGCTATAGTTGATGTGGCATATGGATTAAAGGGTATTTGTGTGCTTGAAAAAGTAAAATAGAGGGGAATGCACTAAATTTCGAGTCAATGTACTTTTCTAAAACTCCATATTTTTGCATTCTCAAATCCTAAATATTTTAGGAATAGTGCACCAAAGAAGAATTATTCCTTCAATTTTTAAGTCTAGGCTTATAAATGTCACATTGTTTCAGCTTATGGCATCAAATATGAGCCTCCTTACCAATGGCCGAAGTCACACATCTTGTCCAATAAATAAAAAATAATTATAATACAATAATACATTATCATCAATTTCTTATTTTTTAGCAATTAGTATTTTTTTCATGAAAAATGTAATATATTTTAGTATATCCATGTTTATAAAATGAGTCAAAAAAAAAAAAAAAAGAATAAGCCACAAATGATTTTGGTCTATGAAAGTACTCTCGAAGCTTGCTTGATGCTAATTCCATTATTCAGATAATATGAATTAAAAAATTTGGAGGTAGATAAGCATATTTTAAAAATTATCACATCTAAAAATTATATGATATGTTAAACTAAATTTTTTCATTACTAGAATAAAAAAATATGCAAAAAATTTTAGAGATTTTCTTAAATGAGTAAACTATATTTTTGTGTGATTATTATTTTCATGATTTTTTTACTATTAAGCACTAATGATAAAGCTATGTGATGGGGCTCTTAAATTTTACCTTGGAAACTTATAGAAACACAAGTTGACCGAATGAAGAAAGGGAAGTCAGTTCAAAAGCTGCATAAAGAGTTTACGAAGATTTATAAATTTTCACAAAGTTAAACAAGGGAAAATAGAAAAAAAAACATTGCCATTAGAATTATTCTTGTTTGATAATTATTACATGGGCATTACAAAAAAAAATAGTAAATGTTCGACATTCCAAATATTGATTTTTTTGGGTAATTTGACATATATTTTTTGATGTGTTTGTATGTATTTGAGTTCTAATTAAATAAATTTCACTAAATATTTATTTTGAGGAAATTTGATAAGTATTTGTAAAATTAGGAATAATTTGGATGAAATTAGTATATTTAGTAGAGTGATGACATGGAGGGGAGAAGTAAAAAAGAGTCATGACATTTCCTATATCATGACATTGCTACACTTTCCACATGCCTATGGAGTAATTATGGTTCCCTTACTTGATTGTAACTCTATAAAACCAATTGTAGTAATCTCTATACATCATGATTCTACCACTGAGTTATCATAATGTTTGTACTGTGCAATACTATCTTTGTGGCTATTATATTTTTTTGGAGTCAATGCCATACTATCTCTAAAATACCAAAATGACCATGACTTTATCCTCATTTTTGGCAGCCAAAAACTCCACTGGTACAAGATTTGCAATATTTTTCACTGTCATAACTTAATCGATATGAAACCAAAATACTAAGCAAAATTAGTCATGGTGATATTGTGCTTCCGAGAGCATTACTCTAGTTGTGACATTTCTAGTCACCATAACTTTATGCTCTAGTGATAAAACACCAAAACTAAAACTATTCATAGCATAATGACTTTGTGCTTAAGAGACAAATGCATAAATCATGACCATTCATAGTACCAAGGCTTTGTGTTCCAAATAGGAATTATCTCAGTCATGACATCCAAGCCATCATGAGTTTGCTCTCCAAAGGGGAGTTACTTGAGTCTTGGCAATCCTTGCCACTATGACTTATATACTCTAAAGAAAATTCAATGAAATATTTAAGTTGAAACCTCAAGCCAGTTCCACATCTTCTAGCTTAAAAAATCACATGGAACCTCAAAGTATAAAAGTAATACTTTGAAGATTTGGAGAAAGGAGGGAGAGAGAGAGAGAGAGAGGGATTGGATTTCGAGCCAAGAGCTCACAATCCTAAATGGAATGACTGCAACCCTCAAGTAGCAGAAAATCTAAGACAAATATGAGCAATTATTATTTGGAATTAAGTTTTGGGACTTATATCCTTACTAAGGCTATCATTGATTGAGAACTCTCAATTTCATGAATTGTCACTCAAAATATAGTACATTAATTCTTTCCCAATATCATGCTTATCTCAATCTTGGGTTTTGAGAGGCATCTCACGTGATTGCATATTCCCAATAAAAGTCCAATTGAGGAACTAAGTCACAAAACAGAAACCCAATCAAATATTACTCATGTTCACCTTGAATTTGCCATTAATTGGGGTTCAAAGTTGTTTGCCTAGGGTTTGTGCATGCTTAGCTCAAAATCCAATTCTATTCTTTTCTTTATTTTCCTTTTTTCATCTCTTTCTCACACAAAATCTTTATTTTTATACTTCAAGAATCCATCCAACACTTTAAGCTGGAATTCATAATGCTGGCTTGAGGTCATTACTTTCTTATCTCTTTGGATCTTCTATATAATATAAAAGTCATGGTGGTAATGAATGTTGCAACTCAAGTAAATCTCCTTTGGAGCATAATATCGTGACACTGAGAATGACATGAATAAGGTAAATTTTTTCTGTAATACAAAATGACAATGCTAGGTATAGCTGTGGCTTTATTTTTTTCTCTAGATCAAATTATCATGGTACTTAGAATGACCATGATTGATATATTTACTCTATAGAACACAAAGACATGATGTTGGGAATGATAGTGACATTGGTAATTTCTCACTATGGTATAAAGTCATAGCATTAGAAAAGTCACGATCATAATAAATACTTTCTACAATGAAAAATCATGGCAGAAAATATTATCGTGACTCAAATCACTAAATCTTTTAGCTTTGTATCAAATAAGTTGCGGCATTAGAAATTACCATAACTAATTATACCATCAGGGTATTTGGCTACTATGAAGTAAAAATAATGTCATGGCCATTATGTATATTACAGATTGTATAGCTGTGACTCTAAGAAAATATCATAATCATGAAAATTTTATTACATACTAAAATAATTATGTCAACTCAGTAGTATAGTCATGACATACAAAGATTATCATAACTAGTTTTATAGAGTTAAGACCAATAAAAGATGCTACAATTTCCTTGTAAGATTATAGAATATAAACAAAGTCATTATATGAAAAATATCATAAATTTTCATCATTTCTCTCACTTTCAAGCCCTCACTTCTCTCCATCACAAAAAATAATAATATTTTTACTAATATCCATCAAATTTCCTCAAAATAGATATTTAGTGAAATTTTTTCTATAAATGTTTAAATACATTTAATACAATAGTAAATCCATGCTAAATCACCAAAAAATGTCAATACGTAATGTGTCGAACAAATTTCCACTATAAGTATTACTCATCCACAAAAATTAAATCTTCTTCTATCATTGAAACTTGTCATCAACATCACAATGAAACAAGAAGAAATAAATTACATCATCGAGCGAAAAACAAATATATAGTATTTCAACATGTAGAAAAAGAGGGGCAACATGATCAACCATGAGGATCAAAATCCTAAAATGGAAACTTTGCTCTAGAAGGCTCAAATGAGGGCATGAATATGAAAAGTGTCTCTGAATATCCCTTATTTCTTGATACTCATTGCACCATATGCACAATCACATTGCATAATACATCTTATTATTTTTTAATGGAGCTTAGTGAATCTTCAAACAAACCAAGAGCAAAGTATATTTTCTTATGGTTCTCATTATGCTTTCTCAAATATTGGATCCACTATTTCTCTATATAGTGGATCGATGTGCTCAATACCCTATTACTTAAACAAGTGTACCCTACAACTAGAGGTGAACGGAGACAACAAAGTGCAAGTCTAAGTGGCCTAATTATTTATAATCAATGAACAATTTTATGAGCAATCATTATTCTGACCCTATTTGAAATATGTTGATGAGTGGAAATCTTGATACATACTTACTAAATTATATGATATGATATACTTAAATCATTTGAGTAGATTCATAATGGCCCATTGAGCAGACACACATGTTATTGTTGGCTATGAAAGGTGACACAATTTGTCACCAAAAGCAAGCATTAGTCTACAAATTGTTACTACAACCATTGATTCTTATTTCTAATCCATTATCATTCACATGATAGGAGATGATGCAACACTTACAAAAAAAAAAGTTTCTTACTTTTGCTATTTTCCCACATTGGAAAATTAAAAGTCGGAAACATTTCTTCCACTATAAAAGAGAGTTTTCTTTGCTCATCGTAGATTGAAATTTTTGAAAGTTGGTGGCCACTAATCAACTATAAAATTTTGATAATTTGAGCTTCCCTAATAAGATTATATGAAAGGGTCCCAAAATATGTATCCATATAATTATTTTTGAATATTTTTGATTTGATTTTGATGCATTAGTACTTGATGCAATTGTGAAAATAATTTGATTGGAAAGTTTGAATGATTTTAAAAATATTTTTATGAAGCAGAAAATATATTGTACTTCAAATTTATAAATTGATAATGTTTGATCTATGGAAAACTATATTAAGATTTCTTATTAGAATTTAAGCTAATTTCTCTTTATTTATAATTTTTCAGGTGCTCTTATTTTGGGCGAGAAGTGATGACAAGGTTGAGGAACGATCATCATGAGAATTGTTTTTAGAATGTTATTTTGGATATTATTTTTTTATAAGTTAATTTGGATTAATGGGTTTTTGAAAATTATTTGGAGAATATAATGTTAAATTATGATCTTTAGTTTTTAAGTTGAATATTGAGAATTTTGTATTTTGTTCCACAACTCAGAACATATATTTGGTAATTGATTCCTTTGAATTATAGAATGAATATTCTCAACATTTCACACTTCGAGCCATTCAATTAGGTGAATGAAATGACCATCATCCCATGGAATGGATCTTGAGTTATGACAATTGTCCTTGGTTCTAAATAAGTAGCATTATCATTTTTTTTATGTAGCATTATCTTTTACTAGTTGAAAATAATATTGTTTGCCATTACTAGGGCATCATGTCACCCATTTGTACATATTGGAATAAGATTTATTTTTCTATCATCCTTAACCTTTAATCAATTCATGTGTAGGGCAAAGTATTTTGACATGTTATATTTTGTTTCATATTTTTTTTTGAATTTGACTAAATACTAATTGGGAATCACTCCATTTTTGTTTTGAATCTGGCTAACTACCAATTAGAAATCACTCCCTATATTAACTTTCTTGGTAGCTTCAAATATTATAGATTGAAGCTAACTAGTATGATTTCATATTCAAACTCAATAGTGAGAAATTGATGAGAACTACCATTTGGTGAGCCTAGATATGAGGGATGAAAATTTTATGGCCAAGCAAATGACCAATTTTACTTGTTCTACATAAGTATATTATGGGATCCATACCTTCCAAGCTTTTACATACATAATATATTGTATTATACCTCATCTTATATTGATCTTCCATGAATAGGACTATGATGCATATAAAATTTGATATGGTCCAAATAATTGTATAGTAGTTTCAGTAAAGATTAGTAGCTAAGAATGAGGTTTTAGCTTAGTAAATATCAACATCTATGAGGGCTTTGTTGTATTGGAAGTTTCACCCAAATCTCTTAATTGTTCAGAGAGTGCTCAAAATTTGGTGGAAATGGTCGATACTTTTGTTGCTTTGTGTGGTTTAGGATACCTATTTTCTCCTTGATTACACCTTGCCTTTTTGAATCACTTTCATAGTAGCAGGATCATCGATTCCACTAATTTACAATCATGCATGATAACAAGACGTAGGTGGGTTAGAAGCTTGAGAGAAATATGCATATTATTGTGAATTTAAGAGAGTGCCAAAACTTATAGTTAGTAGACATGATCTTAAAACCTCGCTGAGTGAAGATCACTCGTCTAGCTTAGCTCCATAAATATATGGGTCATACAAGTAATAAAATTGATGTAAGTCTAGATATTAATTCTACAAAAATATTTTGATGGTTCGATCAATCAACAATGAACTAACAACTATATGAGTTGAATAGATGTACTTGCTCTTCAAGAATATACTTGTACTCTAGGGTTAGCGAACATACTTATGCATTATGATGTTTCTTAGTATCTAGTCAATATCATGTTTGGTTATTAGACAAAGAATAGATTAGTGTGGAATGCTCATGTGCTCTCTTGGCATACAAGATGGTTATCATCTATTGGATTGTTACTACCAAAAATGATTTTCTCATCGTTATCTTCAATCTTTTAAAAGCAAAGCAACATGTCATTAAGTGAAATGGCTCTTTCATACATCTACTATTTTTAGGTAATTTGTTGACTACTATTGATGATTGCTTCGAGTATCTACTTTTTTTCTTCAAGCTTTAATTATCTCAAAGATGTGAGATAATGTGGTACTAAATTGTGTTTATACTTTCGGCTTTATAAGCATCGTACTAACAATAAGTAAACATATGTCTTCCCATGAATCTCACATATGAAAGTCATACAAGCGTGAATGATCCACAATGGTTTCTTCCCATACAATTCTTCCTTATTCATGAGTGTCTCACAATATACCTATCATTATTTACCATAACAGACACATGGCTTTCACACTTTGGTGAAATTATAAGACATTTTACTTAATCTCTACATTACTTGAAGGCTAGTTCTTCTAGATAGTAAATAAGAGATTAGTTTTCAATATGTTTGTGCTTTTGACTTCATGAGAACCATACTTATAATGATTAATATGCCTTAACTTTAGGTTTTCACATATTGGTTTATCTTACACAAAACCATAATTTCAATTGATATTTGCTTATTGTTCAACTTGGATTTTTCCTTAATTGTGGTTTAATTTATGTTGCCAAAAGTTCTTAGTAGATTTTTCTCTAAGTGTGGCATTTATACTTTGGAGATATGCATGATACTGTAAGCTGGAAGTCATAGTACAAAGTTGAAGTTGTAACTTTGATATCTCTTTGGATCTCCTCTAGAGCAAAAATTTTGTGACACTGAGAATGACCATGATGGATGCTTATCTATCTATAATACAAATTCATGGCAATAGAGTAATTACTCTTTAGAACAAAGAGTTGCCATATAAAATGATACTACAACTCACATCACTTGATGTTTTGGCTCTTCTTTAAATAAATCATAGTTCTGGAATGTGTAATGACAACTTGTACTAGTGGGGTACTTGTCTACCATTACTTGAAAATAAATTGTGTTACCATAATATGGTTTAGAGCTAGTATGGTCACAACTCCAAGTAAATATCATAACCACAATGAATGTGTTACATAATGACATAATTATATCAACTTTGAAGTAGGGTCGTGGCATACAAGGAAAATCATGATTATTTTGGTAGAGTTATGACTAAAAAAGGATATCATAACTACTTAAAATTAATGTGGAATGTATATATAAGTCTTGAAAAGTGAATTATCATGAAACTCCATCACTTCTCTCCCCTAAAGTTTTTTTATTTACCGAGTCTATCAATTTGACCAAAATTCTCTTTGATTTCACTAATATTCATCAAATCCTCTCAAAATAAAAATTAAGTGAAATTTTTTCGATAAATACTAAAAATACATGGAAACATACCTATATTTACTCCCCAAATAATATAAATTATTTTGGTATGTAGAGTAGCAAACAAACTCACACAGTAATAGTATTACTCATCTTCAAGCAAATAAGTCTCCCTCCAAATATCAATTTCAAAGGAAAAATATATCAATGATGACCATGACTAAATTTAAGTGTTATGGTGGGCTTTTTTTTTGCAAATTAGATTCAAATTTTTGGGATTTGATAGAAATTGTGTGGGTCATATTATGAAGTGGTTATTTGTCACATAGTGCAAAAAATATTTATGGGTAGCCTCCCAAGTAATGCTATGTATGTCCATAGCTAGATATTATTTAGATATCCAAGTCAGTTGGTAACTTTAGCTATTCAAGGAATCTTCTCAATTTAAATTTTTTCTTCGGCTTATCTTCCTAATTTTATTTATCAATATCATGATATTATTTAGCATTTCTTCGTTAGGATAATATGCTATGGATTCTATGACTTAGGGATATTATTTGCATTATTGCCTTTGACTTCTTTAGCATTTCTAAATTTTTTTACCTTCTTTCATGACTTTCATCATTATTTCAGCAAGAAAAGTCCTAGTATTTCTTGAAGTCATAACTCTCTTCATTACATTACTTCTTCCTCATATGCCTTTGGATGTTTCATCATTATTATTTCAGCATTTTCTTTCTTTTCCTTTATGTCAAAAATTAGTTGGGATTTTTATTTTACTTGTACTTCCAACACCAACTCGAGAGTCTCCTCAATAGCTTCAATGTGTTATTGTATTGAGAACTTGTCTTTTTCTACCTCTTCATTTTCCTCTTTGGAGTTGTATGACTCAAATTCTCTTGACATTATGACTTTGAATAATATCAAGACTTCATAGTAGTCTTCATATTTATCTTCATTTTTCATCTATTTCTTCGAGTCATGGTTTAGATTCTTCATTGTTTTCTCTGCCTTCTTCGAGCAAACATTCTTCTACGAAGTTTTTCCATCTGAAATCTACTTCTTTGTCTCATCTTGGTGTGTAATAGGCTATCAATTCTCTAGTAATATTTATTATTAAAATTTTGATTTTACATGACCTTGTATAGGTAGAATTTCACATGCTCTTTGCCTCATGAAGCATAAATTCTCCCTTCTTCATATAAATTAATACCTATTCAATAGCCATAAATAGTTGCCCTTAGATTAAAAGAGCATACTAACCTTCTTCCATGTCAAGCATAACAATATCAGTTCGAAAAATAAAGTTACCCTCTTTAACAAAAACATCTTAAATCACTCCACGTGAAATTTTGATTGAATTATTGGCAATTTGAAGTAAAAGGATGATTGGAGTTATCTAACCAAGATTTAACCTTCACACTATAATAATAACATCAAGTTCATACTTGATCCTAAGTTGCATAGTGTCTTATGGAAAGTGTGCTTCCCAATTATGTATGGAATCATAAAACTTTTTAGAAAATGTGCTCTTTAATTATGGCATTAAGGTTTAATCTCCACATAATATATAATGATATCAAGTTCCCACTTGAACTAAGTTACATAGTGCCTTATGGAATGTGTGCTCCCCAATTATATATGGAATCATAAAGCTTTTTAGATCTTTTAGCATTCTTGGAAGTTTAAATTGGATGATGATATTATACTTTTCAATCAAATTTACAATTCCATAAGTTTTCAAGTTCCTATTACTACTTATTATCTCTTTCTTGAATTTCATGTATTTGACATTTGAGCTAGCACTTTGCCAAATGTGATGTTATCTCCAACATCTAGAAAATATTTAACCTCTTATGTATTACAATGAGATATAAGGTGGATTTTAGATGGAAATAATTCATAGAAAAACATTGGTCTTTAGAAGATGGAGAAAATGATGAAGAATCTAAACCATGCCTCAAAGGAAAAGATAGAAATGAAAATGAAGATTAAAACTATTATCAAATCATGATCTTTTTTAAAGTCGTGACTTAATAAGACCCTGAATCATACAACTTAAGAGATGCAAAATAAGAGATGGAAAAGACAAGGATATTAATACAAAAATATGCAGCAGCTATTGGGGAGACTCTAAAGATAGTGAAAAAAATACAAGTGAAAGAAAATCCCTAGTTGATTGTTTACATGATGGAGAATAAAGAAAAAGCTAAAACAAAAATGGTGGAACATTTAAAGAAAAATAAGCAAGAATAAATGTGATAAATAAAGTCATGACTTTTATAGATGTCACATTGTTTCCTATAGAAATAATTACCTAAGTCTTGGTAGGAGGAAAACCCATGACTAATATGATATAAAGAGATATTCCAAAAACCATGACCACACAACACGTTATGAAAATTTAAAAGAAGCCATTGGAAATGATACCATAGTATTTCTCAAAGTCATAGCATCCATTGTTGAATATCTCTAGATGAAGAGATGATGATTATGAAAAAAAAATCTTGAATACAAGATGAAGAAAAAGATTACATTGAGAAGCTTGCCTAGATAGTTGAAGTTCTAGATAGAAGTGGAGATCTAAAGAAGATATAACTATGGACATTAAACACAGTACTGCTTGGAAGGTAATCCAACCTTTTGTGCTTGGAGTGATAAATAAATACATGACAAAATGAACCATAAACTTTCTAATAAATCTCAAAACTTTGAAGCCTATTGCTAAAATAAAAGCCCACCGCATCACTCTAACCTACTCATGGCTATCATAGACATAATTTCTCTTGGTGTAAATGTTTGAAGTAAGATTCATTGCTTAGAGATTAAAATATTTTTAGTGTGAGAGTTTTTTCAATATTCAAAATACCAAATAAATGGTATCATTTAGAGAGTAAAGAGTAAAATATTTGCATGAATACTAATGATTATCAAAAAGAATTTATGTGAAATTGGAAATAATTTAGTTGAAATTGATAAAATTGGTGGAGAACGACTTGTAAAAAAGAAACATATTAGAGAGTCATGATAACTTTCTTGTCATGACTTATATATATGCTCCATAGTAGTCTTAAGTAGTTGTGATATTTTTTTCTTAGTCATTACTCTATAAAAACAATCATGACATTCTTTATGTACCATTAATCTATCATCAATTTTGGCATAATCATTTCATTGTGCAACATAATCATAATGGCCATGATAATTCCTTGGAGATTAACTACATTAGCTCTATTTAAATGTCATGATATTATTTTCATGTCATGAAAGTTGGGTACCTCATTGGTACATAGGCATGGCACATTATAGAGTTGTGACTTATTCAAACATAAGCAAAATATCAATATATATAGGTCGTTACATCATTGTCTACCATGACTTTTCAAGCAATAGGGAAATTACTTTTTTTGTGGCTTTTTTTAACAACATGACTTTGTTCTCTAGAGAAAAATACCAAAGTTGCAAAAATATTCAATGTCGTGTCTTTGTATTATAAAGAATATTTGACTTAGTCACAATAATCACAGTATCATGATACTTCACTCATATAGCCAACACCATAGCTGAGGTCAATTCTTAATATCATGACTTTGTGTTTCATAGAGAATTTGATTGAGTTGTGGCAATCCCATCACCACATTATTTTGTTCACAAAAACCAAGACTAAATCCATGGTCAATTCCTATGATTTTGTGTTACATTTTTTTATGCATAAATCACACCCATTCATGGTGCAATGATAATTGTGTACAAAAGAGGATGAGGAAAGATATCAAAGTCATAATCTCAACTTCATGTTGTGCCATCCAACTTAAATATCACATGGATTCCTAAAATATAAAAGCTACACTTAGATAAATCAAGAAAAAAAGAGGAGAGCAAGAGAAAGAGGTAGCAAGGAGAGGAGCAAAATAAGATCACGATGCATTCTAAAAGTAGGCATCACAGCCTCAACCTCATTTAAAGGAAAATCCAGTCAAACAAGAAAAAAAACTCAATTGGAATTAGAGTTTTCTTCTTAGAAATTAGGTTAGAGATTCATTGGGAACCCTAGAATCTATGGGATGATTTTCTACACATCTCACATGATTTTATTCTTAATATCTAGCTAAATTAAATTCTAGGGTTGGTTATTGTAAATGTGTCATGATAAATAATTGAATTAATGAGTTTATTTTTGGTTTATAATGTCTTTGGATGTTGATGGATGAGGATGTACTTGAGAACCTTAAATTAGGAGTTTCATGAATATGTTATTAGTTTAAATCTATTGATCATGTAAGATGATGACAAATTTGTCACTACACATACTCATATAGTTTGAATAGAAGAAAATAACAGACCTTCCATTCTTAATTTGTGATATAAACAAATATGTGAAAATCATAAGTTTAGGTATATTAATCATTGCGAGTATGGACCTCATGAAGCTAAAAGTATGAATGTATTAAAAATCAATCCATTATGTACTATTTAGAGGGACTAACCTTTGAATAATATGGAAGTTAAGTAGAACATCATACCTAGAATTTTAATCATAGTATGGGAGTCATGTGTTATTCATGGTAGATAGTGATGGATATGATATGGTGTAAAAGCAAGTGGAGAAAATTTATATGCTAGTTATATCTCTATGAATCATTCCTGCATGTATGATTTTCATGGGTAAAATTCTTAAGAAAAGATATGTTTAATTGTCACAAATATGACATTCACAAACCAAAAGCTTAAACAAATATAGTACCATATTATCTCAAATCATTGAGATAATTAGAGGTTTAAGAATAAAAGTTTATACTTAAAGCAATCATTAATAACAATTGATATATTTCCTAAAAATGGTAGATATAATAATGACCATTGCATGGATCAATGTATTGCTTCATCAATGATATATCAAGGGGACAACTACAAAAAATTTTTTTGGTAGTGATAGTCTAATAGATGATGACCACCATTTATGCTAAGGAGGCATATTTGTATTTTCATACTAATCTATCATTCATTCAATAACCAAACATAACATGAACCAAATAGCAAGAAATAGCATGATGCACAAGTATGTATGTCAATCCTAGAGTTTGAGTATATTTTCTAAGACTAAGTATATTTACTCAACTCATATAGTCATTAATGCATTTTTGATCAAATGAACTATCAAATAGTTTTTATGGATTCAATATCTAAACATAAATCCAATTTTTAATTGTAGGGGACTAGTGTACTTGCGATCTATATTAGCTAAAATATCATTGCTCAACTAAGTTTTGTGATCATGTCAAATAACTGAGTTTTGGTACTTTCTCAAAGTCATAATAATAGGACTATCCCCCCATATGAGCCTCCCCTACTTGCATGTGTCTCATGACATACTTGTCACAAACTACCATAACTAATACATGCCTATTATAATATGGTGAAACTCCTAAATAAAACATTATACTTGCAATGATTAACATACCTTTATTTTGGATCTTCACATTTTAGTTTATCTCATGTGTTAAGAATAGAAGGGGTTAACTTCCTTTTTTTTAAGCCATGTGAGTGTATCTCATGAGTCATGTATCATTATGCATCATGGTTGACATGCATAAACTGACATATTCATGAAAATGCTAATTTTCAGTTCTAAATTGCTTTCATTTCTATCAACATCTAAACACCACATAAACACAAACATAAATTCATAAAATCAATAAATCATCACAACACAATCACATTACCGATAATATAATTCAATTTATTTAGAAATTAAGGAAGAAATTGCACATGATATATTTAAAGACATCTCATGTATTTAATATTTCCTAGACCCTAGTAAATCTCCAAACAATTTCTAAGTTAAAAATCCTAATTTCAATCAAGATTTGCTTGTTATTAGCCTTGAATTTTCTATTGATTGGGGTTTAATTTGTATCGCCTAGAGTTCTAGGAATGCATGTCATGTTCCATTTCTCTCTCAATTTTTCTGTTTTCTCTAAGTGTTACTTTATATTTCAAGAATCCACATGATACTTTAAGTTGCAAGTTTTTTCTTAAAGTTGAAGTCATGACTTTGACATCTCTTTGAATCTCCACTTGAGCACAAATATGATGGCACCGAGAATGACCATGATGGATGCTTATCTCTTTATAATATAAAGATGTGGTATTGAGAATGGGTCATTGTTTTTGCCTTGGCTTTGTGAGCAAAGTGTCATACCATTGAGATTGCCATGGCTGAGATTAAATTATTTATATTATGAAGTTGTAGTGTTGGGATTGGCCAATACTTTGATCTTGATTTTATGAACAAATTATCGTGGCTCCAAGATCACCATGATGGAGATTAAATATGCTATAACACATAGTGGAGACATTGGGATTGGTTATTGCTTTTTTCTTGTCATTATGAACAAATTTTCATGGCTATAAGATCATCATGATTGAGGCAAAAACTCTATATAATACAAAATTGTGGTGTTAGAGTTGGCCACAGCTTTGATATTTTCTCTCTAAAGTATAAAGTTGCACATTAGAGAATGTTCTGACTAGAGAAATTTCTCTCTAGAATGAAAAGTCAAAGTGGAAAAAATATTGTGACTAACATCACTTGATATTTTAGCACTGCTTTGAATAAATCACGGCCATGGAATAAATCATTGCTATGGAAAATATCATGACAACTTTTATCAAAGGGGTACTTGGCTACCATGATGTGAAAATAATGTCATGGTTATAAAGTGATTTAGAGTTTGTGTGACCACAACTCAAAGAAAATATCATAACTATGGTTAATGTGTTGCATAGTTAAATAAGTATATCAATGTAATAGGGTCCTACCATACGAAAAAACTCATGGCTATTTTGATAGATTTATGACCTAGAAAAGATGTTATAACTATATAAAGCAATTGTAGAATGTGTACATAAGTTGTGACAAGGGAATTGCCATGATTCTTCATCGCTTCTCTCCCTTATAAATCTTTGCTCCACCAAGTTTACCAAATTTACCAAAATTCTTTATGAATTTACCAAAATTCAGCAAATCTTTTATTATAGAAATTTAGTTATATTTCTTTGATAAATACTAAAATATATGCAACTTCATCTATATTTACTCACCAAATGAAAAAAAGTATTTGGTATTTTGAGTATCAAACAATTATTCTTCATCTTCTATCAAAGGACCACATCTTTTAGGTAGATCAAGTCTTTTCTCTTTTGTTTGTGGATGTGAAGTTGTGTTCCTCAACAAACCATGTCCACATTGATAGCATAGAAATACATGGGATCATTCTATCATTGTGGATATTCAACATATTTTATAAGATCTATTAGTTTCCATGTTGTATCTTTTTGCTTTCATTGTGCCTCCAATTACACTGCTAGGAGCTTGTTTTCTATGTTGGAGATTTGGAAACACAAATAAATTTGAGTGGATAATGTTTGTGGAGTAGGTTATCTTTATTTCAAATATTTATTCATGAGCAAGAAACATACCTCAAGGTCAGGTATGTCGGTAGCCTTCTCTCATATTTTTTACTATTCTAGATGGCCTTAATGAAGACAATGATGCTATAGTGTAGTATCGTTTCATCCAAACTATCCCTTTTAACTTATAAAATATAAACCAAAAATTCTATAATATATTAAATTTGATCATTTGGTTTCTTTTATATATATAGTTAAAGTTAATTTTATATAAATCAATTAATTTGATTTGATAATAAAATCAAATTATTTGATTATAATTAAATTAAATATTCTAACTACCTATGTACATATATTCTAAATAAATATAAAATCTTTAAAACTTCTTTCATCATATCTATATAAGGCTATGGAAGGGATATTAGCCTAAATAAAATCTTGGATTCCCAATATAAATTATTTCGCAAGTTAATTTATATTAATTATAGTTCATCCTACAATAGAATTATAATTGCACTTCCTCACTTATTTAAAATTAATTCATATCTTTTGTTACTTAATAATAATTAAATATTTCATGTTAAGATTACAGATACTAATTAATTGAATCAAATCACCGATAATCTATTTCAATTATCTATAATTATTTTCTTGATACTTTTCATTTAACTTATTTGAATTACCAAATCAAAATATGATTGTAGGATTTGGCAATTTTCAAACTTATAAGCTTCCTCTAGGGGGTATCATCAATCTTGTTAACAAGACATGGATTCCATCAATAATTAATATTCATAATATGCTTGATAAAGTTATTCAATTCATATAAAGTAATAGTGTTTATAATAACAATAATATATTTTATTTTATAAGTCAATACAAAAATAATTATATCATATTGATCTCATTCAACACACTCAAGTGTACTAGCAATAAAAGTTAGAACTTCACTATTCATCATAGTCAAGATAGACCTACTGAAATCTAGTTCTACAATCTTACCAATAGGTTATCTAGTTATATCTATATTGTGAATAACAAACTTTATTCCATAAGAACCAATAATTCAATCTTTTATGCATTTATAAATCAATTCCAATAACATACCACTTAGATTAAAGCCATGATGTCATATGTCTGAGTTCCATCCCTTCCACATGTCTGTCAAAATATTTAGCTAGAAGGCTTTCATAAAAGGATCTAACAAGTTGTCTGTCGATGTTACTTTCTTAACCACCATATCCCATCTTTTCATAATATCTCAAATTATATAATATTTGTGCTCGATGTATTTTACATTCTTATGAGTTATAATATTCAATTATTGTCAGAATAAAGTGTAATAGGTAGTTGAACAGAAGAAATGAGCCCTAGATCCATCAAAAAGTTTTTGAGCTATATAGCCTCCTTGGCTAACTCTAAAGCTACCACTAACTTGGAATCTAAGATGGAATCATCAATATAAGATTGTTTGATACTTTTTTTAGCTTATGGCTATACTTTCCGAGGTAAACATATAACCCAATGTGGATTTTTTCAAATTCTCATCTAAGTGGAAATCCAAATATGAATTCCTTATAGGCATAAACATGTCTGCTCGATATACTAAAATATAATCTCTAGTCTTTTTCAGATTCTTGATTACGTGTTTTACTACTAAATAATATTCTTATCATGAGTTAGATTGATATCTACTTTCCATGCCTACAACATATAACACATATTGGGTATGTGAAAAGTATTGCATACATTATACTTCCCACAATAGATACATAATGAACTACCTTCATTTTCTCTATCTCATTAGAGGTTTTGTGACACTATTTGTTTTGATAGAGTGATTCCAAGTCTAAAAGGAAGAAAACATTTTTTGGTATTTTGCATGCTAAATTGAGTCGAAGTCTTATCGATATAAACAGCTTGAGATAAGCCCAACTTTCTTCTCCTACAATCTCAAAAAAGCTTGATCCAAACTATTTGAGCAACTTATGCTAAGTCTATCAAATCAAATTGACTAGGCAACTAGACATTAACTAAAGACAATGAACTCATATCATTACCAATGAGTAGTTTATCATCAACATATAATACCAAGAATACCACATTGCTATCACTTCTCTTTATATACATACAATACTTATCCTGATATTGATCAAAGTTATAAGACTTAATGACTTTATCAAAGCACATATTCTAAGATCTAGATACTTATTTTTATCCATAAATAGACTTACTCAACTTACACAATATGTGCTCTTAGCCTTTTTCTACGAAACTACCTAATTGCAACATATAGATTCATACTTCAAGATGTCCATCCAAAAAATATAGTCTTCAAATTCATTTTTCCAATCTCGTAGTTATAATGAGTTGCAATGGATAAGAAAATCCAAATTGACTTCAGCATGGATATCAGTGAAAAGGTCTCCTCATAATCTTTTCCTTCATTCTGAGTAAAACTATTTGCAACAATCCTAGACTTATAACTCTCAACATTACCATCTATCAATCTTTTTTATTATAAATACAACTAAACTTTAAGGGTTTTAACACTTCAGGTGGTTCTATAAGATCCCAGATATGATTGGAGTATATTGACTGCATTTCAAATTTCATAGCCCTTTGCCAATTTTCTACATCTTTGTTTTAAAGTGTTTCATCATAGTTTCTGGGATCAATATCTAGCTCATCACGATTTATATCATAAGACTCTCCCAAGAGTGTATATGTATAGGTTGATGATTAACTCTATCACTATGATGAGATACTCCTCTTGGTTGTATACTTTCAGGGATATGCTACATAGGTAATAATCCTTGTAAACCATAATGGCTATTACCTTTTAAATGTATGATAAACATATCAATGATAAGCTCATAAGGTTCAATATCAATATTGTCACCAATAATTCTCTCATTATGATATGTTAATGAGGTATCAAAGATGCTACCTTACATTGTTCCTTTTTGTATTGTAAGAGTTTGGACTATCTTATCTCTTATTAACATCTCTAGAATAATTCTACTTCTGGACTTGTGATTTGCTATATAGTCTTATTCTAGGAATTAGCATTTGTGCTAATAATGATATTATTATCCATTGAACTATAAAACAAACCACCCATAGTCCCTCTAGGGTATCCCATGAAGAAACAAATTTTTGTTCTCATTTCCAACTTATCTATCTTCACTTCCAGCACATGTGTTGGGCAACCCCACTAAGGAATTTTTTCAGTATGGGCTTATGCTTAGTCCATAATTCAGTTAGAGTAATAGGTACTAGCTTAGATGGAACTAAGTTAAAAAAAAATTGTTGTTTATAGCATATATCCTCAAAAGGAATTAAGCATATCCTAATAACTCATCATTGACCTTACCATATGTATATGAGTCATATTCCTTATTTATAGCACACCATTTTTCTATGAAGTATCAAGTGAGGAAAATTGGGATATAACCCATTGATCCAAAAAGTATTCCTTAAACTCTCCTAAGAGGTACTCACTACCACAATCATATCATAGTATTTTGAGACATTTATTGTGAAGTTTCTTCATTTTCATCCTATACACTTTGAATTTTTACAAATGTATCACACCTACTGTATATCAAATAAATATATTCATATCTTGAGTAATCATCAATGAAAGTAATGTACTCAAAATTACCTCTTGCTTGGAAGTGGATTGCCATCTTTAAATCAAAATGAACTAATTCAAGTGACTCTTTAGCTTTATAATCTTTTGCCACAAAATATTGTTTTGTCATTTTTACTTATAAGCAAGACTATTATGTTGAAAGTATTTCCACTTTCAATGAACCCAAATGTCCATTTTTTACTAGACTTGAAATAAAATTAGATTTATATGACCTAGGCATAAGTGTCAATGATAAGTTTGGTTCATATAAGAATAATATTTTCTTGTATGTGATATAATGTTGATATGATTCAATTCGTATTGTTGTAGTAGAGTAGAAATAGTTTTAATAACATAAATGTTTTATTTTAAAGTTCTAGAATAATCTTTTAATTCAAGTACGTTATCAAAAGATCATTGAATAAAAAAAAAGAATTCATCTTTAACTAAACTAAAACTAAAATCATTTTTTTAATTGAAGGTACATAAAGATAATCTTCCAAAATTAAAATAATATCTCTCTTAAATGAAAGCATGTAATCTCCTACTAAAGAAAAGTTGATGTCTTGGTAGTGTTTCAAGTATGAAGATCCCTTTCTCCATTACTTAGTTGTCTAGTTTCTTATAAACACTACAAAGAATTGTAGAGATTATTAATGGTGCTCGTATTTACACACCAAGTATCCATAGATACCACCTCAAAATATTTTTAAACTACAAATAATAGAGATTTATCTTGATTTTTCATTTTGCTGAGATAATTCATACACTACTTCTTCTAGCATCCTAACTACTTGCAATGAAAATATTTCTTTTTGACTTTTTCACTCTCACTTGTAACTTAGGAGTTGGTGAAACTTTATTATGTTTCTAAATTGTTTCCTTCTTTTTTTTATGGTTTAGAAGAATTTCTTTCCGTCATGAATATTCAAGATGGTTTCCTGACAATATTTTTTGTCGATATCAATTTTTTAAGAAATTATGCCAAAGTCTAATTAGGTCTATTCATGTTATAATTTAGGTAGAATTACTTATAGGAGTCTAGTTGTAATTGAAGAATAATATCAATTTGAGAATTCATATCAACTAAGTTCCAATGATGTCTAGTTCATTTAGAAGACCAATCATTTTGAAAGCATGATTCCTCATTGGAGTGCTTTCAATCATTGTAGTATTAATCAGATATCTCATGGCTTTCTACCTTGAAGAATGTGACAGGTTTCTAAATATTTTTTTGAGATTAGACTAATTTTCAAAAAAATACATTTGAGTATATCCTAATAATTCAAATGTTGGAGCATATTTAATATAGAAGCCAAAATATAATATCCATATATCTCATCAGCCTTTACCCATTTCTCATATGGCATGACTTCCTTATTAGTTGCTCCTTGATGAGGTGAATTTGGGCACAAATTTGTGAGTAAAAATTGAAGTTATTAGTAATTAGGATGATTTCAAGATTTCTTTTCCAATCTATGTACTTTGAGTTTAGAAAATATTTTGATTAGAGAAATTTCTCGGTATAATGTAAAGTTATGATCAAAAATAATATCGTGACTAACATCACTTGATGTTTTGACACTACTTTAAATAAATCATGGCTCTAGAATGTTGCATGACAACTTATATCAATGGGATACTCAACTACCATGATGTGAAAATAATATCTTGATCATAAAGTGGTTTAAAGGTAGGATGACTGTGATTCAAAGAAAATAACATGACTATGATGAATGTTTTGCATAGTCAAATGAGTATGTCAATACAAAAAGGTCATTGCATACATAGAAAATCATGACTATTTTGGTTGATTTACAACTAATAAAAGATATCATAACTACTTAAATCAATTATGGAACATGTACATATATAAGTTGTGATAAGTAAATTGTCATGAATCTTGATCGCTTCTCTCCCTTACAAATCTTTGCTCTACCGAGTCACTAAATTGAACAGAGTTTTTTATGATTTCATCAATATTCAGCAAATCTCTCGTTATAAAAATTTAGTAAAATTTCATAGATAAATACTAAAATATATGCAAATTCATTTATATTTACTCACCAAATGACAAAAAGTATTTGGTATTTATAGTATCAAACAAATATTTTTCATCATCTATTAGAGGACCATACCTTTTAGGTAGATCAAGTCTTTTCTCGTTTGTTTGTGGATGTGAAGTTGTGTTCCTCAATAAAGCATGTCGACAATGATGCCTTAGAAATACATGTGATCATTCTATCATTGTGGATATTCAACATTTTATAAGATCTATTAATTTCCATGTTGCTTTTTCTTACTTTCATTGTGCCTCCAACTACAATGCTAGGAGCTTGTTATCTCAATTGGATATTTAGAAACACAAATAAATTTGAGTGGATTATGTTTGTGGAGTAGGTTAACTTTATTTCAAATATTTATTCACAAGCAAGAAACATACCTCAAGGTGAGCTATGCCAGCGGCCTTCTCCCATATTTTCTATTATTCTAGATGGGCTCAAATGTAGACAATGATGCTATAGTGGAGTATAACATAATTTAAACTTAAGTGACTTTTTACTTAAAAAATAGAAACCAAAAAATAAGATT
Source organism: Sapria himalayana (assembly GCA_029783825.1). Taxonomy (NCBI): domain Eukaryota; kingdom Viridiplantae; phylum Streptophyta; class Magnoliopsida; order Malpighiales; family Rafflesiaceae; genus Sapria; species Sapria himalayana. Next base: position 575,047 of record JAREIK010001561.1, on the reverse strand, counting down.
TTAATTAAATTTGATCCTTTGGTTTCTTTATATATATAGTCAAAATTAATTTTATATAAATTAATTAATTTGATTAATAATAAAATCAATTTATCTGATTATAATTAAATTAATTATTCTAATTACTTATGTACATATATTCTAAAAAAACAAAAAAAAATTTAAGACTTCTTTCATTACATCTAGATAATGCTATGAAAGGGACCTTGGCCTAAATAAGATCTCTGGCTCCCAATGTAAACTATTTTGCACAAGAATTTACATTAATTATAATTCATCTCACTACAAAATTATAATTGCACTCTTTATTTAAAATTAATTCATTTTTTTTGTTACTTAATACTAATTAAACTCTTCATGTTAATATTATATAAATCAATTGATAGGCCGACTAAAATCTAGTTTTACAATTTTATTGATAGGATTTTCTAGTTTTTTCTAGATTGTGGATAACAAACTAATATTCCATAAGAACTGATGATTTAATTCTATATGCATAAATTCAATTCCAAATCATGTTATTAAAATAAAGTAGAATAAAGTCATAAAGTACATAATGTCACATGTCTAACTAAAGTCATTATAAAATATTTAGTTTTATAATGATTTATTTTATTAAAGTACATATTTAGTACATATTTAGTTTTATAAAGTACATATTTTATTAAAGTCTGTATAAGACAAAAGTCATAAATAGATGTAAATTAAAATCATAAAGGGTCACACCAAATCATTTATAATGTAGAATAAAGTACATATTTAGTTTTATAAATTCATCTCATTATAAAATATTTTATTAAAATAACAAGAAGATGTAAATTAAAAAAATAATCATAAATAGATTTTAGTATAAATCAAATCCAATAATCTGCTACTTAGACTTAAGTCATAATGTCACATGTCTAACTCTCATCCCTTTCACATGTTTGTCAAAAACTTTAACTGGAAGGCTCTTTGTAAAAGGATCTGCCAAGTTGTATGCCGATACTACTTTCTTAACTACCATATCTAATCTTTTCATAATATATCAAATTAGATGATATTTATGCTCAATGTGTTTTACATTCTTATGGGTTCTAAGTTTCTTTGAATTTATAACAACTCTACTATTAGTATAATAAAGTGTAATAGGTAGCTGCACAGAAGAATTGACTTCTAGATGCAATAGGATGTTTCTAAGATATACAACCTCTTTGGTTATCTTTGAACCTACCACATAGTCATCCTACATTATAGAATCATCAATATATAATTATTTTATACTCCAATTTATGGCTTTACTTCCCAAGATAAACACATAACTTAGGTGAATTTTCTCAAATCTTCATCTAATTAGTAATCCAAGTCTGTATAGCTTATAGGCACAAGATTGTCTACTCTATACATAAAAATATAATCTCTAGTCCTTTTTAAGTACTTGATTACATAATTTACTACTATCCAATATTTTTATCCTTGGTTAGATTGATATCTTCTTATCATGCCTACAACATAACATATATTTGGTCTGGTATAAAGCATTACATACATTAGGCCTTCCTATTGCAGTTACATAAAGAACTACCTTCATTTTCTCTATCGCATTAGATACTTTGTGACACTATTTTTTTGATAAAGCAATTCTTTATTTAAAAGGAAGAAAACCTTTCTTGGAATCTTGTATGATAAATCTAGTCAATATCTAATTGATATAAGCATCTTGAGATAAGCCCTACAATATATTTTTGAGATCTCAAAAAAGCTTTATCCAAAGCATATGAACAACTTCTCCTAAGTATGTCATACTGAATTGACTAGACAACTAGACTACAACCAAAGATAATGAGGTCACACCATTACTAATGAGCAATATATCATTAATGTACAATACCAGAAATATCACATTGGCATCACTTCTCTTTATAATACACATAATACTTATCCTAGCATTGATCAAAGCCATGAGACTTAATGGCTTGATCAAAAGACATATTCAACTATCTTGATGCTTGTTTCAGTCTATAAATAAACTTACTCAACTTACACAATATGTGCTCTTGGCCTTTTTCTATGAAGTCACCTAAATGCATCATATAGATAGATTCTTCAAATGTCCATCAAAAAATATAGTCTTCATGTTTATTTTATAAATCTCATAGTCATAATGAGTTGCAATGGATAAAAAAATCCAGATTGACTTTGACATGGCTACAGGTGAAAATGCATTCTCAAAATATATTGTTTCTATCTAAGTAAAACCTTTTGCAACAAGTCTAGACGTATAAGTCTCAACATTACCATCTATTAGTCCCTTTTTCTTATAGATCCACCTATACTTTGTGAGTTTTATCTCTTTAGATGATTTCATAAGATCCCAAAAAAGATTGGAGTGCATTGACTATTTTTCTAATTGCATAGCTCTTTGCCAATATTCTACATCTCTATCTTGAAGTGCTTCATCATAGTCTCTAGGATCAATATTTAGCTCATCAAGAATTCTATCATAAGACTCTTCCAAGAGTATATATCATGTAAGTTGATGAATAACCCTTCCGTCATGATGAGACATTCCTCATGGTTATATACTTTCAATGATACACTGCATAGGTACCAATCCATGTGAACCTTTATGACTATTACCTTCTAGTTGTATGATTGAAATATCAATGATAAGCTTGGAAGATTCAATATCAATACTATCACCAATAATTTGTTGTTTCTAACACATATCCTCATAAGGAATTAAGCATATCCTAATAATTTATCATTGACCTTACCATATTTATAAAAGTCATATTCCTTCTTTCTGACACACCATTCTATTTTGGAGTATCAATTGTAGACAACTAGGATATAATTCTTTGATTTAAAAAGCATTCCATAAACTCTCCAGAGAAGTACTCACCACCACGATCATATCAAATTATTTTGAGAAATTTATTGTTATGTCTCTTCATTTTTATTCCATACTTTTTGAATTTCTCAAATGCATTAGACTTATTTCATATCAAATAAATATACTCATATCTTGAGTAATCATCAATGAAATTGATGAAATACTCAAAACCACCTCTTGCTTGGATAGCCATCTTTAAATCAGAATGAACTAATTATAATGGCTTTTTGGCTCTATATCTTTTGGCCACAAATGGATGTCTTGTCATTTTTACTTCTAAGCAAGACTCGCATGTTGAAAGTGTTTCAACTTTCAATAAACCCAAAGATCCATCTTTAACCAATCTCAAAAATAATTTTAGATTTATATGACCTAAGCATAATTACTAAAGATATGTTTGGTTTATATCAGAAGGATATTTTCTTATATGCAGTATGATATTTATCTTATTCAACTCACTTTATTGTAGTATAGTAGTAATAGTTTTAATAACATAAATATTGTCTTTTAAAGTACTAGAACAGACAAATGTTTTATTAAAGTTAGTAATTACAAAACCATTGAATAAAAAGAAGAATTTATCTTTACCTAAACTGGAAACTAAATTCATTCTTCTTCTGATTGAAGAAATATAAGATAATCTTTCAAAATTAAAATAGTATCACTCTCAAACCAAAGCATGTAATCTTCCACTACAATAGTCACTATCTTGGTAGTGTTTCTCATTGAAGATTAATTCCATTACTTAGTTGTTTGGTTTCTTAGAACTATTGCAAAGAATTATAAATATGATTAGTGCCACTCCTATCTACACATTAGGTATTCATAGATACCAGCTCCAAACATGTTTTAACTACTACTAATTGAGATTTACCTTGATTATTCACTTTGTTAAGATAAACTAGACACTACTTCTTCTAGTATCCTAACTACTTGCAATGAAATGATTTTTTTTGACTTTTTCATTCTCATTTGTGACTTAGGAGTTGTTGGTGAAACTTTATTTTGTTTTTGAAATTTTTTATTCTTATTTCTTTTTAGTCTAAAAGAATTTCTTTTAGTCATGAATACTCCAGATAGTTTCTTAAAAATATTTTTAGCTGATACTAATTTTTTAAGCAATTCTGCCAAAGTCCAATTAGGTATGTTCATGTTATAATTTAGACAGAATTTCTTATAGAAGTCTAGTTGTGATTGAAGAATAATATCAATCTGAGAATTCACATCAAATCAGCTCCAAGGATCACTAATTCATTTAGAAGACCAATCATCTTGAGAAAATGAATCCTCACTACAGTGCTTTCAGTCATTATAGTATTTATTAGATCCCTCATAGCTTTCTACATAACAAAATGAGGCTGATTCTCAAATATTTTTTTTTGAGATTAGACATAATGTCATAGGCAATAGCCATAGATTGATGCTAATGTTGGATTATATTTGACATAGAAGCCAAAATATAATATTCAGACATCTCATCAACCTTTATCCATTTCTCATAAGGCTTGGATTCCTCATCAGTTGCTCATTTGTTTTAACTGGACATTCATATATACATAAAAATTCTTTAAAACCTAACATATCCACAAATAATTTATTTCCATTTTATCCCTCTGATACCATTGTTGGAGTTTTGGAAACTCAAATAAATTCAAGTGGATAATATTTGTGGAGTGGGTTATCTTTATTTTAAACATTTATTTTCAAGAAAGAAGGTGCGCTATGTTGGGGGGACTTCTCCAATATTTTCTACTATTCTAGAGAGGCTTGATGTAGATGACAATGCTATAATGGAGTATCGGGTCGTCCGAATTTAAGTCCCTTTTATTTTTAAAATAGAAACCTAAAAGTTAATATTTTAATTAAATTTGATCTTTCAGTTTCTTTTGATTTAAATACATTATATATATATATAATCAAAATCAATTTAATATAATCAATTAATTTTATTTAATGATAAAATCAAATTATCGAATTATAATTAAATTAATTATTCCAATTACATATGTACATCTATTCTAAATAAAAAAAAATTTCAAGACTTCTTTCATCACATTTGAATAATGCTATGGAAGGAATATTTATTTAAATAAGATCTCAGACTCCTAATAAAAATTATTTCACACAATAATTTATATTAATTATAATTCATCCCAGTATAGAATTATAATTGCACTCACTTATTTAAAATTAATTCATGCCTTTTGTTACTTAACACTAATTAAACTCTACATGTTAAGATTATAGATAATCATTGATTAAATTAAATCATTGATAATCTAATTTAATTAATCTCTAATTATTTTATTTATACTTTCCACTTAACTTATTTGACTTGCTAGATCAAATTCTACATGTAGGATTTGGTAATATCAAGATTTATAAGCTTCCTCAATAGGATATCATCAATCATTTTGATAGGATATGGATTCTATCAGTAATCAATATTTAACCATATACTTGAGCTATCTAATTCATAGAATTCTTAAATCGATTTATAGAATCCACACTTTATGAATCAAAATAATTATTAAAAAGTACATGCAAATATTAATAATGTTAATAATAGTAATAGTATTTCTAATAATAATAATAATCTATTTATTTTAAAAGACTATATAAATAATTATATCATGTTGGTCTCATTCAATACACTCAAATATACAAGTACTAGAAGTTAAAATTTCATTATTCACCATTATCAAGATAGAACTATTGAAATATAGTGCTAAAATCTTACAAATAAGTTGTCCAATTCTACGTTAGATTGTGAATAATAAACTTATATTCCACAAGAACTAATGATTTAATTTTTCGTGTATAAGTCAATCTTTATGCACCAAATCATATGTAGTATAGAATAAAGGACATATGCATTTTTACAAATTGAGCTCAATATAAAATACTTTTTTAAAATAACAAAAAGATGTAAATTAATAAAATAATCATTAATGACTTTTATTATAAATCAGTTCCAATAATCTCTAGATATGCAATTTATCATTTGACAATCTGATATTTGCTAGATGACCCAAATAAGAATAAATTGTTAAACTAGGATCAAAATAATCTAATAACTATCAAAATATTGGCTTTCTATTCTAATCAACCCATGAATGTTGCCAGTTGTTAGAACATAGTTTTTGTGGCTACAAATCTTCAAGATCTTAGATCTTAATATATTTGGCTCATTGAGTTTTAGTTCTTTTGATATCTTGGATCATCTAAACTTATGCCTTTAAATTTAAAACTATTTGTATCTTAGCCTTCTTGATATCTTCTTCACCAAAAATGTCGATTTTCTCAAAAAAATGGTGACTTGACTAGATTTGTAATACATGCTCTTTGATGCTTGAGTTAACTTTTATAGACATGATAATGAAAATAAAATAAGTATGGAAAGTGAAAATTGAAAGAAAAACTTTATTTTTTTATTGAGCCTTTTATATTTTGCTTTTTTTATAATTAACTTTTTAAAATTTTTGATTGGGTCAGAAATAATTGACATTTAATCTTTTTTTAATAATGAGATAATATTCATCTTGTAACATGCTTCTACTAGTAGTGTCTCATATTAATCAAGTGCTTTAAAAGAAATAACATGGTATCTATGTACAAAATATCTAGCTAAGAATACCTAGTCAAATATTCTATACTAGCTAGGTCGCATGAGGACTTTCACAATTAAGTATTCTTTTGTGGATGAAAATCCTTTATAAGAAATGTGATTTCTCTGATAGGGATGAGATATCTTCAATTGGGACTAGTGCTTTTAGTTATGACTAGATACTCCTAATTATATATGAAATTCCTTAGTTGGGACTAAATGTCCTTAATTAGGATTGAATACTCTTATCAAAAGCTAAATGCTTTTTGATTTGAATCGTATGTCCTTATCATTGGATAAATGTCATTAATTAGGGTTGAATACACTTAGAAAAGTAGATACCTTAGTTGTGACTGAATATCTTTAGAGGATGCTTGAAGCCCTTAATTTGGATTGTATACCTATATCTGAGGCTAGATGATTTTAATTGTAGTTGAATGTGCACAGTTAGGAGTAGATGTTATTAGGCTTACTTGATGTGGGTAGACCAATTCAACAAGTTTATCTAGTTTAGTTTGTATTCAATTTGCTTTGATTTTGGTTTTGTTCTTTTATTAAAATATTGTGCTTTATTTTATATGTGTTACTATTCCATCTTGTTTAATGAGTACAAGACTCACAAAAGACTCTATAGCATGAGACAATAATGGAAAAATGCATTTTCTCATCTTGATTGCTATTGTATAGTAACATCAATTAATCAAAATAAAAATCAATGAAAGACACCTAAAGATAATTTTGAGAGCTATTGGAAAAATGCACACTCTTCTTTCTTTCCAATTCATAAATTCATAGAATGAGTTCGGTTTTTGCTCCTCAAATCCATTGCTCATTTTGAGAGCTACTATGTTGATGATGGATAAACAATAATCTATACATATGCTAGTTACTATTTTACTTGTGTTGATTGCTATTTTATTTTTACCAATTTCAATGTCATTTGTGCCAAATAAGATTTTTACTTGCATTAGTTCAATTTTAATGTGTTCTTGTGCTGATTGGTGGCTATTAATGCATTAAAGAACTCATTGTTTTTTCTACTCATACAATCAAGATATAGACACTCATAGAAACTAGATTCTTTGTTTATCCTCTAGGTTAAGTTCATCATTGATTATGTATTCTGTAATTATAATCTTGGCGTATAACATATATTTTGTGAATATTTTTGAATTTTTGAATCTTTGTTAGTGGGTAGAAAGTTATTTTAAAGTTGTATTTTTTCTTTGAATAACCATTTGGAGACTCTATTTGAATATATTATTAATCTTTTGATTTACTTGGTTTCATGAATTTGTAAATATGATAGTGATATGTGGATTTCTCTATTTTGTGGATTTCTATATTTTGTGGGTTTGTGTTATGTGTGTAAATCAATATTTCATTTTGTCATGTAGATATGAAATAGTGGTTTTAAGATCACACACACTGACACATATGCACTATTTTAATTTTTAAAATTTAAAACATAAAAATTGAAAAATCAATTGGATTTACAAATCACTACAATTGTGCTCAAACACATTTTTCCCAACAAAGTGATGTCAAAGTAATAGACACCAACCAGTGGTAATAAAGTTTTAGGTTATTTTGTTTTAGGTGTTTTTCCTTAGATATTTTGGTCGATCTTCCCTTAATGTGACCATAAAGGATCAAGTTATGATGATTAAATTAATTCCAACCAATTATACTATTTGGAAAAGGACGATGAAAAATCTTGTAATTTTAATGATATGAAGAAACCCTAGTATTGGTAGGATGAAACTCGGGGCTCTGAGTGGCCTAGACTAGAAGATCACACATCTCAAAGTCATTGCCACTATTAGGTTGTGGATTGATATTGACACCTTTCTCTGCATCATCGAAAAGATTAGAATATATGAATTTTGGAATAAACTAGAGTTTATGTATGAAGAAATATATTTAGAAATTAGATGTTAAATATCAAGGGTTTTGTGAACTTGAACTATAAGAATGAAAGTGAAGGGTGATACATATGAAAACCTTCCAAGTGTTTGTGAACTAGGTAGCATCTATGAAGATATTATTGAAAGATAATTTATTTGCCTCCCTACTCTTCCATTCATTTTTTAGAGTTTTTATTTCATAGAGGCAAGGTAGAAGCACCTTTATACACCCATATAATGTTGAAAGATGTCATCCTTCTATGGGAAGGCCATGTAATAGAAAGGTAATAAGTTGATATCACTATAATAGGATATGACATATTAAGAAAGATCGTTATACTTGGCACAAGCTCCAACAAGATCAAATAAAAAGAGATAGATCTAAGAGAGTAGCAAATATTATTATCATGGAAAGTGATGCCATTTTGGTTAGAATCGCTAGCTCCACTAAATTGGTTAGTCAAATACATTATTGAATAATTGGTTCAATTGCATCTTTTCAGATTACTCTCATATTGACTATTTTTTACATTCATACATTATGCCTATTGTATAATCAAGATGAGAAACAATGATATCTTTAGAATTATATAAAAATGATTGAAATGTCTCTAGATATAGACACGACATCAATTGTTATTGAGAGATGTCCATCATGTTCTTGACATTCACCAAAACTTGATCTCCATATGCATAATGGATATGTGTAGCATGTGTGTCATTTCGCTAGTGCTAATAGAAATTAGTCAGACTCTTTTATTATTGTTAGGTGTAGAAATGATAGTACCCTTTATACCACCCAATCAAGAGTTTGTAGAGATTTCATAAATATCATCTATCAAGTATGTAATATTAACATTTGACATAGGAAACCAAGTTATTTAGGTGAGGAGAGCCTTTCATTGTTAGCTAGATTATATATATTTCTTATTGATTTAGATTTTTCTTTTGATAAGTTTATGGATTGCATGATTGAGAAGCATTATAGATATGATTTTTTTCTCACCCTTTTTCAAGAAGATTGAACATTCTTGATATAATATATTCTGATGTCTATTCTATTCAGAGCAGAATACTAGGTGGAGTCCATTTTGTGATGTTTATTGATGATCACTTTGTGAAAGTATGAGCCATTTTATTGAAGGCTATGACTAGTCTTTCTTGTCTTTAGGGAATTCCATGCTAGATTCGAGAGAGAGACATTGAGAAAGATGATCTTCATATGTTTTGATAAGGATAGAGATTTTATTGGCAAATTTGAGAGCTACTACATATCAAAAGTGATTACAAGTGAGAGAATGCCAACCAACATGACTTCACTTGAATGACATGACTAGGATGATGAACAAACTATTAGGGAGTAAGTTCATGCATTCTTTCTCACACATGACTTCCCAAAAAGTTTTGGGGAGAAGTTATGAGTATGACTATTGTTTTGAACAAAATGTATTCTTCTATCATCCTTGATGATGATATTCTCAACAAGGTTTGGATTGGAAAAAATATTCATTATGATCATCTAAAAGGCTTTAGTGGCAAATTCTTCATTAATTTATTCAGAGATGAGGTATTGAAATTGGGTGATACTGTATGTTATTGGATCTTCCTTGACTATGATAATGAGGAGTTTAAATATAAATTATAAGACCTTATAGCCAAAAATATTATTTAGAGCAAAGATGTTTTTTGACCATAAACTTTTTGATGCTAGCCATCTAAATAGCGAAAAGAGTGATCCTAGGAAGACCATTATTTTAATAGACTAGACATCCCTTTTTCTCATATATCAATCCTATCAATCTGAAAAATTGAGCACCTAAATGATGAGATTGAGCTCCATGACCTTCTAGTTGAAAAGATGAGAGTGCTTTTTCTCAAAAGAAATGGGTAAGCCCTAATTGTTTCTTATGTTAATTTTCAGCATGACCTCAATAAAATCTTCTTGGTTTCACCAATCATCAATATATCCCGAGAGAGATTATGTATTGTTCATGGATACTAGTGAGCTCGACTATTTTCAAGAAGACATCTCTCATGAGCACAAACAAGAATGACTTTAGGCTATGCAAAAAGATATTGAATATATGCATATCAACAAAACATATGATCTAGTTTCCTTTCAAAAAGAAAAAATAGATATTGAAGAAAAAGGGTGTCAATTTTGATGATTTTTTTCCTATCATGAAAATGTTTTCTAATCGCATTATTATGAGTTTGTTTACTAGCTTGGACTTAGAAATATATTAACTTAATTTGAAGAAAATCATCAATGTGACTCTCATATGACCTATCACATGGAATAGCCTAATGGATTCAAGGTGAAAAGAAAGAATGCCTAGTCTACAAACTAAAGAAATGTTGTATTTAGCACATGAAGTTTTACTCATTTATGGAATCTCATATATTTTGGCATATTTTTCATCACTTGTATATTCTATATTTATCATTTTCATTAAAGATGGTTATATTGTCATTATTATTTTCATATTTATTTTATATGAATAATAGTATAAAAATGCCTGTAATCATATTTTAGTTTTTATAATATAATTAAATTATTTTTTATTGAATATTATTATAGATAAAGATAATATTACTACATTCAAAACTAGCATGTGCTTAGACTCATAACAAATTTTCATGCACTAGATGGAGGACATGCACTAGATTGATCCACCATGAGAATTCCACATTGATTGATGTTTGAAATCACAAGAAATTCTAATAGTGATAATAATGTAAGAATCACAAGCAATTCTAATAGTGATAATAATGTAAGAGCTCCTTGGACTTGAAATCATAATGGTTTCCTATATGACAAGTTATTTACTATATAACAATCAACCTTAAATTGTATACGGTGTGTTTAGTATTCAATTTATTGTACGTTCAAGTATTTTTTTTTATGGTTGAGTATAATATGTATATGTGGAAATAGAGCAAAAATTTATTGATTTCATATTTTTTGTTAATTTGGATAACTTTGCTTAATAATTATGAAATCAAAGAGTTCTTGTAGGTGTTTAATAGATGAGCTAAATCTATAGGTCTTTCATAATTTTAGCATCAATTCTTTCCCAAAACTCTATCTAAATAATCATTTGCAAAATCTTGTATGATATGATCATATACTCTTATTAGTATAATATTTCTACTATCTGACACAATCTCAATGATTGTGATATTATCATGAAATCATAGTTATGCCTAGCTCATAAAATATAATGGTTACAACATAAATTCTCTATCATAGCAACAAAGTAATCCACTAGTGATCAAGTCATGGCTAATTTCATCGGGCTATGACTTTATGTTTATATGGTTTGATAGTCTTAAGTCAGAACCTTGATTCTTTTATAAAGCCACAAATTTTAAGCTATAAAAAATTAAAAAACTAAAAATATGCAGGGAAATGCCATAGAAATTATTCAAAGCCGTAACTTTTGATTCTCTAAATATTATTGAGGACATTACTCGAATATGATTATTTTCAATATTGTTACAACTCTTGTCCTCAAAGGAAGACATAGTCATGACTTATACGTGCAAGCTAAGTGAAAGTGTCATGGCCAATTCCCAATACATTAGCTACATATACATCAAGAAATAAAAATGTCTAGTATTATAGCCTTAACACAGTATCATGACTATATAATAATGTTGGAAGACATTTCCACCTCGCAACTACTTCATAGTGCCATGGGCATCTGTAGACTACAAATTTTGAAGGCACAAAGTCATAACCATTTAACTATGCCGTGACTTTGTGTTACAAAGAGATTAGGCCCAAGTCATGTTCATTATCATCACTACAATATTTTGTTATAGAAAGATCAATATGTTCATAGAGTCATGACCATTTTTTAGAGTCATGACTCAACCTTAATTAACAAATGCTAGAGTGGTGACTTTCATTTGAATGTCATGACTTCCTACTTAGACAAATGCTAGAGTCATGACCTTCTCCCTCATGAAACAAACAAAATTTATGAAAACTACAAATCCTATGAGAAACATTTGCCCTCCCTAGGGGTTCCACAAGAAAGTAATGGAAGCATGAATTATGTCAATCTCTATAATTGGGGGAGGTGATTCTCAAACCTCTCTCCTATAGAAATAAATCTAAGAATTTGAATGAAATTAGTATGGTCTAGGGTTTTTATTATTTGAATTACATGATATAATTGGTTTAGATGATTGATAAAATTATGTGTTGATTATATTTTATGTTATGAATATTTATAGATTATGACTAAATAGAACTTAAATTAGGATTATGACAAATCATAGGTTTGTAAGAGGTTGTCATGGTGGATAATGATATGTAAGCCATGAGACTCACTCATGCATATGATGGGAAGGTAGTAAAAGCCCTTCCAATTATCATGCATGAAGTTAACTTATATGTCGAACTCTAGGGTTTGGGCATGTTACTCATCATGAGTATTACACTTATTAAGCCAAAAGTGTGAATACTTTTATATGTCAATCCATTTTACACATCTTAGAGAAATTTGTTCTCAATTAGGATAAATATTATATAGAACATTCTTTTAATGGGTTAATATTTAGTGTGAGATTGGCATCATTATCAAGAAGGATTGTGAGAAACAATCATTGGGACATGTATGAGTGTATGGTGACTCACAAAGTGGTGATATCACTTGTGAGTTCTTTTACTCATATGGTTCACACTAGTTAAACTCGAAGGAAGTATATATTAAATATGTGAGTATAGTTCTTAAGATGCCAAAAGTGAAAATACTTACAAGCTATGCGAATCATTAGTTTTTAAGAGTGTGCATACAAAGCAACTATCAATGATAATTGACAAAATTACCTAAAAGGTATGAGATTTTAAATGAACCTCATGTAGAGCTAAATTATTATCTCTGTAATGATGTAATGAAAGGCCAACTATGAGGAGACCACAATTAGGAAGGGCTTAATGGTAATAACTATCTTATTTGCCATTAGGGAAATTATTCATTGCACAATACCCTAACTTTCATTTTGTGTCTAACATAATATATATCAAATGACTTAATGACATTACATAAATTAGATAAATGAATCATGGACCTAATATTTATAAAAATTTGAGTACTCCTTATACTAAAAATGAGTTGTGTCTTATTGAATAGCCAAATTACCAATATAATTTATGTGAGATCAATATCAGGATGAAAGTTAATTATAATATATAGTTAAATGATCTATGCACTTATGGATCTTAGTTTATGAGATACTCTTGTTAATGAGCTTTTGGGATGTCATATAACCAATTAAATTAGGTGGAGTAACAAAGTCACAACAAGTTTTTTTTATTACCGAGAATTATTTAATTTAGTTAGTCAACATGAATTGACATAATTCTTTTTTAGTAAATTAGATTGTATTCTATTTGATGAATATTCTTAAATCTAATGGATTTTCTTGCATATCTTATATTTTTTTTCTTTTTATTTTCTTTTTATTTCTAGCCACCATATATCAAATCTAAATATATAACTACTCTCACCAAGATTTCCATGCAAATTATCTTATAAAGCTAAGGGAAGATGATGAAGCATATAAAGGGCATTTTGGGAAAAAAAATATAAATGAGCAATAATGTCTCAAACTAAAATTACAATGAGACTTATTATGCTCAAGAAAGTGACTTCTATTTTGAACCTTATAGCAATCAATATCATTCATTATACACATCTTAAGAGATTTGGTCTCAATTAGGATGAATATTATATTGAACATTCTTTTAATGGGTTCATCTTTAGCGTGAGAGTAGCATAATTATCAAGGTAGATGGTGACAGGTAATAATTGGGATATGTATGAGTGTGTGGTGACTCACAAGATGGTGATATCTCTTGTGAGTTCCTTTACTCATTTAGTTCTCATTAGTGAAACTTAAAGGAAGCATATGTTAAATATGTGAGTATAGTGCTTAAGAAGCCAAAAATGGAAATTACTTACAAACTATGTCAATCAATAGTCTTTAAGAGTATGCATATAAAGTAACTATTAATGACGATTGACAAAGTTACCTAAAAGGTATGAGATTTTGAATGAACCTCGTGTAGACATGAATTATTGTCTTTGTAATGATGTAATGAGGGGACCACTACGAGGAGAGCACAATTGGAAATGGTTTATTGGTAATAACTATCTTGTATTTCATTAGGAAAAGTATTCATTGCATAATACCCTAACCTTCATTTTCTGTCTAACATAATATTTATCAAATGAACTAATGACATTACATAAATTAGATAAATGAATTGTGGACCTAAGATTATTTAAAAATTTGAGTGCCCATTATACTAAAAATGGATTGTCTCATATTGAATAGCCAAACTACTAATATAATTTATGTGGGATCTATATCAGGATGAAAGTTAGTTATATTAGTTATATGACCTATACACTTATGGATCTTAGTTTATGAGATACTCTTGTTAATGAGCTTTTGGGATGTCACCTAACCAAATAAATTAGGTGGAGTAACAAAGTCACAATAATTTTTTTATTACTGAGAATTGTTTAATTTAGTTAGTCAACATGAGTTGACATGATTCTTTTTTAGTAAATTCGATAGTATTCTATTTGATGAATATTCTCAAATCTAATGGATTTGCTTGCATATCTTTTATTTTTTTTATTTTTCTTTTCTTTCAAAATAGTCACCATATATCAAATCTGAATATATACCCACTCTTATCAAGACTTCCATGCAAATTATCTTATAAAGCTATGAGAAGATGATGAAGTATGCTTCACATCTTCTCATAGCTCTATAAGAAAATTTGGTAAAATAATATCGATGAGCAAGAATGTCTCAAACTAAAATTACAATGAGACTTGTTATGCTCAATAAAGTGACTTTTATTTTGAACCTTATAGCAACCATTATCATCCATATCATCTATAGGAAGAGAATCATGGTAATTATGGGTGTGGAAGCCATGAAGAGATGAGAGATTATAAGTCTCAACCATTTTTAGAATCTTATTGGATGGGTAAACTCTTATGAGAAGAGTCACCACTCATTAAGAAGAAGGGATGAAACCATAGAGTGGGAGAGAATTCACAAATTGGTTTAAGTTTGAAAAAAAAATACTTCTTTTAATATATTTTTAGCAAAAGTAGAAATAATGATGAATGAAACTTTAGAAGAGGAATTGGAAGTTATAGCCTATAAGATATTGAAGATATGACCTCAAATATTTATGAGGAAGAAGAAAACATATAGTATAAACCTTTGGTAGCTTAATTAGAAAAAGTTGATGAGTTGTGTGCCAGTGTAATTGAAAAATTCATAAGTTTTTATAATGCTAAGACAAAAGAGAAAATATGAATGGAAAGAAATGAGAAACTTGATAGTATGAATGGAGTAAAGATTATCATTCCTCCATCATCCATAAATGATACTGAGGGTATAAGAAATAATGATGTAAAATAGTATACTGAAAGGCTTACTTGGATAATAAACATTTACAATATATAAGAGGAAGTTTTGAACGTATTGCTATGAATGTTAATCGTAGCATTGCTTGGAAGATAACTAAATTTTTTTTTGGTTTGTGTGATGAATTGTGATGTGTCAGAATAAAAATTGCAGGTGCATAATTATTCTTACACTCACTATCACATACAAAAGAATAATATATTCAAACCAACTACTATTTATATTTTATTTACCCAAAGTCATGATAGTTTTTCAAAGTCACAACTTGGATATTACAAAAAGAAAACCCCATCAAAAGCCACATGGTAAGGCCATGGTAGTTTTCCAATATTGTGCTTTGGTATTATAGAAAGAAAAGGCATCATAGAAGATAAATAACAAGGATATGGTAGTTTTTAAGAGCTACCAATGTTATTCTATAGAAGAAAGAACATTATAGAAGTTATATAGAAAAGCTATGACTTAGAATAAAAATATGAATTTTATTTATCAGGTTGCAACTCTAAATCTCATCCACAATAAAACTTTAATCTCTCATTTCTTATTGATTTTATGATAGAACAAAGAAGATCATCAAATAAAAATATCATAAAGATGATCTATAAGAAGAAAAGGAAGAGACATAGAACTTGCACCATAGATATGTGCCTGAAGATGAGGTGCCTAAAGTGACTTTCATTATAAAAATTAGGTAGAGATGGTTAGATTTCATACTTTGGAAAAATGAGTTTATTGGAGAGAGGGGATTCATCAAGTTCATTTATCTTTTTGGTGATGTTATCGAGGAGTAGAATATGATAATATTTTGTATGCATATAGAACAAGGAAATACTTCAAAGTTATATGCAAATTTGAAGGATATGGGGGAAGACATGCGATATAAAAAGTAATTGTGTTTAATTTAATAGGGGAATCATTAATGAAATTCTTGGGTTCCAAAGGGAAGAAGATAATGTGAATTTTAAATCTCTCTGAAGGGACATAAATTATCTAGATATTACTAATCTATTGATGGATGGTGAGGGCATGTGGAGAGTGATATCAAATAGTATTTATAGATATTTGATGAGGAGAGAAATAATGGAGCTAATTAAGTGTGGTTGTATATTATATGGTTATTTTTGTTACCCACTTACTATATTTCTAGAATTATTTGAGAGAAAGTTATATTGCTATATGGCATTCTCATTGAGTATCGCTTATGTTGGAAAAAATTTGGAGAAATTGATTATCTAATTCCTTGGGTGTAAATTTTTTGGCCAATTAATTCACCTTTCTTTTATTAATTTATTGTGTTGAGCCAAAGAAGTTTCCATAGATGGACATGTGGATGCAATATGCTCAATGGTGTCCCCACTATTTTTTTTGAGCGTGAAAAAAAATTAAATGAAACAAAAAAGGGAAGAAGATGATGATTGAAGGGGAAGTACTAATAAAATTTTGGAAAAAATAACTCATCTTTCACCACGGGTGACACACAAGATGAAAAGAAGGGGAGGGATGTGAGAAGATGAATTAGATTATATTAATGATTCCTTGACTATACATAGTGGTATGATTATGGATAGCTTATATAATTTGGAAAATATATATTAGAATGTATAGCAAATTAAGGAATAGCTAAAAATGGAGAACCATTTTTTATGCACAGGAGTAGCAAAAGAAGTTAGAAAATTTGAAGACAAAATTTACAAACTCTTAGAGGAAGGAATGGAATGCATGGAAGTTGGATTGATGAGAAGTTATGAATACTTTGGAATTTTGTATCAAATGGCTATGAAAGATTGGAAAAGAACAATGGAGCATAGAAACATCAAGAATGAGAAAGGAATCATATTTTGAAAGTATATGTGAATTGATGAAATAAGAAAATATTGTGCATACCAAAATAATTTTTATTTTGTGATAAGAAGCTTTGAGGTCACACTAAATTCTAAGGGATGAAGATAAGAAGCTCTGTATAGCATGTTGGAAAAGATTTTGGATGAGTAATCTATATTGAGAGGAGATTCAGAAGGGACATCCATTTCTCTGCAACCCTTTAAACATGCATATTGACTTCTCTTTTTAGGAGTATGATCTTATATTAAAATGATACTAGCTACCTCCATCATTGCCATGACTTATATTATCATTGTTTTTCTTTCTCATATTATGATGATGTACTCATTATGAGGAATGAAGTTGAAATGTTGGATATTATGTTTCATTTTATTATTTATTTTTTATTGGGAGAAGTTAATGCTTGGGAATAAACAATTATTTTAGTATAGGAGTTTGTTTGGTATTTATTGTATCAAATATTCTAGTATATTTTGGTGGTTGAGAATGATGTGTAGATATGGAAATACAACAAATATGTGCTGATTTCATATTTTTTTTTGTGTTTTAAAGAACTTTGGTGAATAATTGTGAAACTAATGAGTTTTAGAGGTATTTAGTAGATGAGAAAAATCTATAAGTCTTTCATAGTTTTAGTATTCATTCTTGGTAGAAACCCTATATAAATAATCATTGGGCAAATTTTTATATGTCGTGATTTTACCATCTTGTTAGTATAATATTTTCATTGTGTGACAAAAATAAAATGGCTATGTTATTAACATGTATTCATAGCCATACCAAGCTCATAAAATTATAATTACTTTGAGATTAATTCTTCATCATAGTAATCAAGTATCTCACTAATAATCAAGGTAGTAGCTAATTTCATAGAGTCATGAGTTTATCTTTATATGAAACGATAGTCTCAAGATAAAGTTGTAACTCTTTTATAAAGGTATGACTTTTGAGCTATAAAAAATTAAAGAGCCATAAGTACTCAGGCCAAACACATGATAATTATTCAAACTCATAACATTAGGGTCACTAAATATTATAGAATACATTACTCAAGTATGACTATTTCCAATGTCATGACTCTTATCATCAAAGAAAGACATAACTATGACTTGTATGCATAAGTTAAGTGAAGAGTCGTGGTCAACTCCTAATGCCACAACTACATATATATCAAAAAACATGACTAATGTCCTGACCTCTGCACAGTGCTACATTTAAATAATAATATTGGAAATCTCCACCCATAATGCATTCATGGTATCATGGCCATCATTTGACAACAAATGATGAGGGCATGAATCTAGAGTCATTTCACAACAACATCACTTTGTGTTATAAAAAGATTAAACCCAAGTCATGGTCATCGTCAGTACCATGACCCTGTGTTATAGAAGAATTAAGATGTCGAGCCAAGAAATAAATTTCATCTACTTAAGTAGATGAAATTTAAGGCTAGAGTAATGACTTTTATTTGATAATTATGGCTTTCTACATAGAGCAAAGAACTAAATTTCATCGAGCCAAGAAATAAATTTTATCTACTTAACAAGGGTTATGCATAAGTCTAAAAAATAAAGAATTTCATTGAAAATCCAGATGAGACTTGGGAAAATCAAAAGTTTAGCTTTAGAAGGTGATCTTGAGGCCTTCTCTCATTTTTATTATGATACAAGAGGTGGAGTTCTTCATATTTTGGTTTATTTCTCATTATGGTTGTTTTTTGGTCTGTTTTATGCCATGATTTGAAACAATTTTAGAGTTTTTTATAGGCTATGTTTTGAACTATTTATGGGCAAAATTGTGATTGTTTTGGGATTGTTTTTGTTCCCTATTTTATGGTTTGATTGTAAATTATCTTAAAACTTGTTATTGGCTTGTTTATGACTTTGGGTCATTATGTAACTTGTTTAGGGGCTTTTTTGTAGCCATATTATACATCAAATTTGACCTTGAGGGTTAAAGTTATCATTACTTGGTTTTGTAATTGCATGATTTGATTACGTATTGATTGATTAATATTGATATATGTATGCTTATATATTAACATTGAAATGAATGTTTGTTTTGGAGATTAAATGCATGTAATATAATTATCCATGATATATGATAAAATAAAAGGTTTATTTCTCCATATGACATTCACTACATATATTGCAAGATATTGATATACAATGACACATCATGTTGCATATGTAGGAGAAACATTATATTTCATTTGTGTCAGTAAATGGTCGAATCAATCACAAAATTTAATGATTAATAAGTAACTCAGTATCATTGGACCAAGTTTAGTAGAGTCACACAATCGCTTGACATGGAAAAATTGTGTTGGATATAGCAAGAAGGGCTAGACACTTCCTCAAGTGAAAGATAGGCATGTAGATAGACATGTTGAGCCAATAATGTGATTCCAAAATTTGTTAACAAAGACAAAGTTTTGTTTATTAATTGAACATTTGATGTAAGTCATCAATGATATATTTTATTATGTATTGGCATTTTATGTGAGGAGCAGCCTCTTTATGAATTAATCTATTGGGCATTGATTATGCTACATGGTAAAATATTTTACGTGTGGAGTATACACTGGTGGATGGCTATCATTCATGGTTGTGACGGTGAAAAAAGTTGGTGAGTGACTTGCATAATTCCTTTTATAAATATTTTGACGCAAACTAATTTTATCATGTACTTTTCTTAATATATTTATGAGAGTTATAATTTAACTCTATAGATGAGTTATGTTAATGTATATTACATATGTTGGTTTTTTGGTAGAGCTTCCCGTATAAAAAAGACTATCCAATTTTGTTAAATTATGGACCCCTGAATATTTGGGTGTCATAGAAATCATGCATTATTTCTTTGAAGACTAGGATATTAAATTGCTACTGATGTAACTAATATAAGCATTGAAGGTGATGTGGTTGTTATTATTACCATCTAGTTTGGCAAGTAAAAACACATGAAGAAATAAAGATAGGTGATGGTGCAATGAAAACCCATGATCAATTGGAACATATGGAAAAGAAAGCACTTAATAGAATTTTGATAATCAATAGTAGGCCAATGCATGAATTGATGACTTATTAATAACATATATAATATTAAGCTTCAATGCAAATGAAGCATGTGCATTGAAGATTGTTGACAATGCTTTTACATTTAGAAAGTTTTATGAATGCGATTTTGAGAATAATTATAAGTATTGGCAAGTGTCAAGTGAAATGTTGATAAGTCTTCCCCAATCATATTTATATGATCACAAAAATTTGAGATATACTTTCAGATATACAAAGATTTGAGATATACAAAGATTTGAGATACTAAAAAGGTAAACCATTGAAAGCAGTGACACCTTCAACACCAAAAAAGTGTGTGAAATGATTAAGATCTTTGATGCAAAATATTTTATCATGACGATCAATAAACATTTGAACTACACTCACATTTTATCTTATAATAATGTCATCAACATACACAAGAAGAAAAACTGTTTTACCCCAATTATTGAAAACAAAAAGTTATGGAAGGTCATGATATTGGTCATTTGTCTTTCTTGATATGTATGTGGTTAATGACACTGGGAACTAGTCATGACATTTGCACTTAGTTTATGCTTATAAGTCATGATTATGCCTTTCTTTGAGAATGATATTTATGGCATTAGATATGGTAATACTCGAGTAAAATCTTTTATAATATTTAGTGACCCAAAAGTCATAATTTTAAATAATGGCATGCCTTTGGCCTGAGTACATATGGATCTTTAATTTTTTATAGCTTAAAAGTCACAGCTTTATAAAAAAATCAGAACTTTGACTTGAGACTATTGAGTCTATATAAAGATAAAGTCGTAGTTTTATGAAATTAACCATGACATTGAGCACTAGTGAGATATTTGATTGTCGTGATGGAGAATTAATGTCACGGCCATTATAATTTTATGAGTTAAGTATGACTGTAACTTTATGATAATATTACAACCATTGATAGTGTGTCACACAATGGAAAGATTATGCTATCGAGAAGATAATATCATAACATATAAGATTTTTCTAATAATTATTTAAATATAGTTTCACCCAAGAATGGAAACTGAAATAATAAATGACTTATAGATTTACCTCATATGCTAAACATATCCAATAATTCATTTATTTCACAAATATTTACCTATGTTCTAAAAAATATCAAAAATTATGAAATCAACACATATTCACTCTATTTCCATATATATACATCATTCTCAACCACCAAAATATACTTGAATGTTTGATAAATTAAATACTAAACAATAAACAATAAAAATGATATGATGGAATATGTCATAAATCATCAAAATGAATATGAATGATCAAGATAGGATTTATCCCACCTACGTAATAGGATATATGTTTGCAGTCCTTTGATATAGGAAGACTAAAGGTGTATATCCATCCTCAAATGAATCGATGTGAAATTTCAAACTTATTTTATTTGGCAATCTACTCTGATATAAACAAATTAAATATTGTACTATAAAATTATGATATGTATGAATTGTGTCAAATCTAGATATTGTGGACAATTGAATTTAAACTTGGACTATTAATATTATAATAGACAAATTGATGTTGAACCATGATATTTATATAACTTGGGTGATAATAACATATTGTTAGATATCCATCATTACTTGTAATATCACAAAGTTTTTAATATTATAGCCAATTAATGTTGTAAGAGCCTATTAGTTCATGCTCATACACAATAAAATAAATGAAATTTAAATGTTTAAAAATTTAACTGTCATTATTAATTTAATTAGTCAAAATATTCAAACCAACTTACTTTTAATAATTTAGTCTAGGTTAATTATAAGACAAAGTATGATGCCAAAATAAATACATATTTATAAAAAGGGGGGTTGAAGTAGTTGTATTTAAATCACTAAAATTAGGAACACTTGATTTTGGAGTGCTTGAATTATGAGTACTCATATATATTGTTATTAAAATGAACTATTCATAGTCATATGTAGAGTACTCAAATTTGGAGTGCTCCAGTTAAGAGTGATGAATTTAGAGTGATCAAGTTGCCTCTTGTAAAAAACAATGGAACATAAAGTGCTCGAATTTAATTTATATGTTTATATATAAGAACTCAATTTGAAGTTCCATGCATCTCCCAATCAATTCTTTGTGTATTACTAAATTGGAACCTTAATACCCACATGTTGGTTGGTAGCTAGCAACACCACTAAAATAATTTCAATTGTACTCATAAAATGTCTTTCTGAGTAGTAGAGTTGGTTGGAATAGGGGAAAATCTTGAAGGGGTTATGTTTGGTTCATATTAAAGTCTATTTTCAAAGAAAAAGCAAATTTTATTCCCTAATTTAGCTTGGTTTCTATCTTGCTAAGATCAAGTCTCTAGGTTTCATTTTTGCCAATTATTTATTATTTTTTTACTATTTATATGATAGAAATTAATTCAAACTCTACACAATTTCTTGTATAAAGTGAATGGGCATGAGCCATGCTCAAGTCGAGATGGGTGATGAAATTCACCACATGAAACATGACCTAAACCGTATCACATTTTTTATCACAATGGTTGGATATATCTAATGGGTAAAAAAGTTAATTTTTGTTCTTGACACCTAAACATAATATATATAAATATGACTCATAATCATCAACCAAGCTTTATCACCACTACTTGGGGTCAACATTATATATAAATACAATTAAATTAAATTTATTTTGATGCATATCTCTCCTCTTTCTAATATCTAACTCTAATCTTCAATTTTTTTTTTGTGAAGCTATAATATTCAAAGTTTTTTAAATCAGAAGCTTATGTTCTTTAAATCCAAAAAGTAATAAAAATATCAAGTAAGTAGCATATTGCAGCTTGAAAGTAGCCAATATTATTAGGCATGGTTAAACATTTTTATTGTTATTTATTTAAATTGCATTATTTGATTATTTCATCTAGAATTCTAATTTAGTTTTGGTAAATTTAGTGTGTAGTAAAAGTAAAAATGAATCTTACTCAGGTAGGTGAACTATAAAAGTTAATATTGAGTGTGCAACAAACCATATAAAGAAATATAAGTATTCAAGATACTATTTGTACTTTCTAGATAACATGAATAATTTATTGGATCCCTTAATTAAGTGAGATTGAAGAATAATCATGCTCAAATGAGTTTATATGGGATATTGAGCTCATTTGGTTTGATGATCTACTTAGATATCAAGAAATAAAATATTAGACTATATAAATGTGATACATTCCTTTACTTGTGTCTAATCCATATATCAATGACAAATAGATTTAAACTCTATAGTAATACTAAAATCTACAATGTGATGCCAAACAATGACATTCTTGTAACTTGGATGGAAATGATATATTGCTAGATATCATTCTTTTCTTGTCATATTAAAAAGCATTTAATATTACTACAAATATTATAAAAACCCTTTTGGTCACTTAAAGTGAATGGGCATTGAGGCATGTTCAAGACAGGATGGGTGGTGTGATCCACCACATGAAATGTGACCTAAACAGTACCACATTTTTTAATGCAATGGCTAGACATATCTGATGGTTAAAAAAATTAATTTTTGTTCTTAACACCTAAACATAATGTGTGTGTGTGTGTGTGTGCGCGTATATATATATATATATATATATATGACTTATCATTATTAACCAAGCCTTATCACAACTACTTGTGGTTAGCATTATAAATAAATACAACTAAATTTAATTTATTTTGATACAAATTTATCGTTTCAATATAATATCTAACTCTAATATTCAAAATTTTCTATAAATTTATAAAATTCAAAGTTTTATAAATCATAATTTATTTATAGCCAAAAAGTAATAAAAATATCAAGTAGCATTTTCACAGCTTGTAAGTAGCCAACATTATTAGACATTATTAGACATAAATATATTATTAGACATGATTCAAATATTTGTATTTTTATTTATTTAAATTGCTTTATTTCTTCTATATCTAATTTAGTTTGTAGTGGACATTAAAGTGAATCCTATTCAAGTAGGCGAACTATAAAAGTTATCATTTACTATGCCACAAACCATAGAGAGTAATATGAGTATTCAACATAAGATTTGTACTTGTTACATAACATGAGTAATTTCTTTGGTCCCTTAATAGAGTGAGATTGAACATCATAATGATGCTCAAATGAGTCGATATAAGATATTGAGCTCATTTGGTTTGATGATCTACTTAGATATCAAGAAATTAAAGATTAGACTATACAAATGTGATATGTTCCTTGTTTTTTGTTTAATCCATATATCAATGACAAAGAGATTTAAACTCAACACTAATATTATGATAAACAATAACTTGATGTTGAACAATAACATTTTTATAACCTGGGTAGAAATAATATATTACTAGATATCATTGTTTGTTTGTGATATTGAAATGAATTTAATATTGCTACAAATATTATAAAATTCTATTAGGTCATACTCATATGCTATGAAGGAAAAAAATTCAAGTAATTAAATATGTTAAGTCATTTTTAAATTAATTGGATGAAATGTTTGAACCAAAAGAATTTATTAATTAAGTTTAGATTAATTAAAAGATAAAAGTGACTCCAAAATAAATATACATATTCATTAAAAGGAGTTAGACTACAAAATAAATAAAAACATCTATTAAAAGGAGATTAGCTTGAGTTTGGTGTGCTATAATATGAAATGCTTGGATTGGGAGTGCTTGAATATGGAATGCATAGTGTTAAAAATGTGATATTGAAAAATGTGAATGATATTGAAAATATGATGTTGAAAAATATGAACGATGTTAAAAATAAATGTGGATGCAAAGTGTATTCACTATGCATCTTCTATAAAAAGTATAATCCTTTGTATGAGATATGTTTTATTTTGAGCAAAAAAATTTTCTTTACTTTTCTCTCTACTCTCAACTTCTACAAGTATTTTACAACACGTTATCAACATGAGTTTGCTCTGAATAAGGTAATATTATTTTAGTTTGTAAATAGTTATATGTTTGTAAAAGATTTTATAAAAATGGAAAAACTTTAATATATCAGTTTTTCAGTGCTTTATATTTCTAGAAAAAATTATTTATCTTGGATCCTAGATGTTTAGTTGCATCTAACTACCTAGAATCTTGGAGATACTATAATAGAAGGAAATACAATGTCCTTGTAAGACCATGCAAAAGCACTTATTTTTCTTAGACACCATATCCACGAGAATCTACAAAATGAATATCTTCCTATAAAAGATCCTCTTACTGTGTGGAATGAATTAAAATTGAGATTTGAGCACCAAATGATTATGTTTTTACTAAAAGCTCATTGTGATAGGGATGCATCTGAGGAAAATACTATCATAAGAGGCTATGCATGTAGAGTTATCCTCATTAATGAAAAAAGAAGTTTTTGGACCTCTAGTCCAAACACTTGCAAGTATAAAGTCTATTGGGTACAAATGAGTATTTGTATGAAGGCAAAATAAAAATATTGGTATCATAAGATATAAAGCATGATTAGTAGCTCAAGGTTTCTTGTAGAGACATGACATTGACTACGAAGAAATATATTCTCCTGTTATGGATACTATCACTTTTCATTTTATAATAAGTCTAGTAATCTCTAAAGGACTGGATATGCATTTCATGGATGTTATCACAACATATTTATATAGATCTATAGATAATAATATATACATGAAAATTTTTTAAGGATTTAAACTACATGAAGCAATAAGTACAAAATCTCGTAACATGTATTCAATTTAGTTACAAAGATCCTTGTATGGATTAAAGCAATCCGAACGCATATGGTATAATCACCTCGGTGAATATTTGATAAGAGAAGGGTATGTAAATAATCATACATATCCATGTGTTTTTATTAAGAAATCAAAAACTAAATTTGTAATCATTTTAGTTTATATTGATGATTTAAATATGGTTGGAACTCCTAACAAACTCACACAAATAGTAGAATGTTGGAAAAAAGATTTTGAAATGAAAGATCTTGGAAAAACTAAATTTTGTCTTAGCTTATAGATCGAGCATTTTCCAAGTGGAGCGTTGGTTCATTAATCAACATATGTTAAGAAAATCTTAAAGCACTTTTATATGGATAAAGCAGACCTTATATATTATCCAATGGTAGTATGTTCACTTAATGTGAACAAGGATCCATTTTGATCTTGTGAAAAGGATAAAGACTTATTTGGCCATGAAAAACCATATCTAAGTGCTATCAGTGCACTTATGTATCTGGCTAATTGTACCCATTTAGATATTACTTTTTTTGTCAATCTATTAGTCATATACAATTTTGCTATAAAAAGAAGACATTGGAATGAAATAACGTATGTGTTGCACTATTTCCAAGGAACCATTGATATGAGTTTATTTTATTCTAAAAAGTCAAAGTCACAATTACTCGGATATGCAGATGCAAGCTATTTTTCTAATCCACATAAAGCTATATCACAAACCATGTATGTTTTAAATTATAATGGAACTATCATTTCATGGAGATTTGTGAAACAAACAATGGTGGTCACATCATCGAATCATTCTGAAATTATTGCAATTCATGAAGTAAGTCGAGAATGTATATGACTAAGATCAATGACCCATCATATTTGAGAATTATGTGAGCTATCCTTAATCAAAGATAAATCAACAATAATATTTGAAAATACTGTTGCATGCATTGCATAAATTAATGAAGAATATATCAAAGGAGATAAAACCAAACATATTTCACCAAAACTCTTTTATACTCATGAATTTCAGATGAGTGGTGAAATTGAAGTCCAGCAAATATGTTCAAATGACAATCTTATGGACCGATTTACAAAGTCATTACCATCATTTAATATTCAAGAAGCTAATATATAATATTGGAATGCATCAACCAAAGGATGTTGACATGGGAAGGGGGGGGGGGGGGGGGGGGGGGGGGGTATGATTGGGCATTAGCACAATATACTCTTTTTTTTTCTTCGTCTAGGTTTTGTCCCACTAGGTTTTATTGGCAAGGCTTTTAACGAGGCAGTCCTAATCTTAATAATTTTTTTCCAAATTTTATAATGGTAATTCAAGGGGGAGTGTTGAAAATATGATGTTAAAAAATATGAATGATGTTGAAAATAAATGTGAATGCATAGTGTATTCACTATGCATCTCCTGTAAAAGGTGCTTAATCATTTGTATGAGATGTTTTATTTTGAGAAAGAAAATTCTCTTTACTTTTATTCTCTACTCTCAACTTCTACAAGTATTTTATAACATTTTTATATTTATATATAGAGTTCTTATTTTTGAGTTCCAAGCCTCTCTCATTCTTTCCTTTGTGTGTTACCCTACAAATTTTAACATCTACCCCCAATCGGCAGCCCGAACCTTCATAGGATGAAATTTTGACCATACTTGTATGATGGTTATAGAGATGTTTTAATTGGTGAAGGACTACAATAGAGGTTGAGCTTGAGAAAGTTGCACTTATTATTTGAGATGTTTAGATTGTAATCAATTTTAAAAACCAAGGTAAATTTTATATCTTAATATGGCAATATCTTGTTTTACTTGGATCCTATTTTAGGGTTTGATTTTTGCAAATCATGAATCTAAAATGATATCTAATGCATGATTGAGTTTGATTTATCATTAATATAAAGAAGTATGACTTCAAAATTTGTAGAAAAAGATTGAGTCACTAGATATCAACTATACTTATAATTTAGTTTCCTCATAGAAAGGAAACTATGTGCTAAAGAATATATGTATCTTCAAGATATAACCCAGTTATCATGAATAAACTGTGTGCTAAATATCAACTATACTTATAGTGCATGATTAATAGCAAAATGTTTTATCCAAAGAAAGGGTATAAATTTTATTGAGATTTTTTCTCATATCATTAATATATCTTCTATTTGAGTTGAGTTATAAGTATGGTTGCTATCATGTGATTAGAAATTGAACAAGTCAATGTGAAGATAACATTTCTTCATGGTGATCTTCATGAGATCCTTTACATGGAATAACTTGAGGAATTCTAGTTTTAAGGGAAGGAAAGTATGGTCTTCAAACTTAAAGAGGTTATATGGGCTTAAGAAACCTCTAAAAAATGGTATAACAAATTTTACTCATTTATGAAATTTCATGATTTTCAATATACTTCTTTTGACCTTAATATTTTTTAGCCATGAGTCATGTGATAATTAGCTCATTCTAATAATATATATATTGGTGATAACATTTCTTCATGGTGATCTTCATGAGGTCCTTTACATGGAATAACTTGAGGAATTCTAGTTTTAAGGGAAGGAAAGTATGGTCTTCAAACTTAAAGAGGTTACATGGGCTTAAGAAACCTCTAAAAAATGGTACAACAAAATTTACTCATTTATGAAATTTCATGATTTTCAATTTACTTCTTGTGACCATAATATCTTTCAGTCATGAGTCATGTGATAATTAGCTCATTCTACTAATATATATATATATATATTGATGATATGTTGATCATCAACTATAATAGTGCTCAAAATGATAATTTGAATGGATAAATGGGAAAAGACATCTTGATGAATGACTTGGTCCACTTAGGTAGATTCTCTAGATGTACATCATTTGAGATAGGCCATCCATTTGCATTTTGATATATCAAGAATGTCATATGAAAAATAGTATTTAAAGTTTTTTTATGAAGGAATCAATGCTAATATATGCCCCACCAATCAAATACAAGTTGATTCAAGTAGATAGCATTAGGCATTAGTGAAATGAATACTTGACTAGATACAACTCAAGTCATTGGTTTTATTAGTCACTTTCTCTCAAATCTATGTTGTTATCAGTCGGTGGTAATTAAATATATGCTAAGGTACTTTTGAGGTACTTCTAACTTCTAAGGTATTTATGTGCTTGTGGGCAAAAACTCATCCTTCTCATATAAATTAATTTTAATGTCAGATAATATCAATAGGAGAAAATCTACCTCATGGTATTTAATAACCATTAGAGGGGAGCTGTATTTTGCTTGTTCGAGCAACAAAGTGTGTAGTTTTATTCAACATTTAGGTTGAGTTTATTATTACTATCAAAGCCTACAAAGATATTTTTCTTTGGATGGCAAGGTTTCCTAGTAGACTTGAATTTGCATCAAGATTCTTTTGTTTTTCAATGTAACAATTAGAGTGTGATTAATCAGTATACAATTTCAATCATTCACTATAAGTTCAAGCATATTGGTATGAGATATCATTAGATTTATGATGTTTCTTTTGTTTATTATACTAGAAAATATATATAGTAACAAAAATATTGTTGATATGCTCTTAAAATTGCTAACCATAGTGAAGCTTACTTTGTTTAGATCTCATGCTAATACCTAATTGTGAACCTAGGCCGGGATGAGAGATTTGCTAGGTCTACCTAAGGTGGCCAGATCAGTTCACCTATTTTGTCCAATTTGGGTTTCTTGAGTTTGCTTTGCTTTTTTATCAAAATGTTGTATTTTTTTGTATGATTTTATTTTTGGTATATGACACTATTGTATTTTTTTATGTGTGGATTGCTTGTGGAATACTATAGAAATTGGAAAAATAATGGAAAAACACATTTTTCTCATTATGCCTGCTACTCAAAAGTAGCACCAATCAATCAAAATAAAAGCAACGAGAGAAACTACAAGGAAGGAGACTCATCATGTGCACTCTCTTTCTCCAATTAATGAAGCAAGATAATGAATTAAGAATTTTGCTTCTTAAACCTATTGCTCAATTTGAGAGCTACTATGTTGATGATGGATATACACTAATTCATACTTTTGATAGTTGTTTTACTTTTGCTAGTTGTTGTTTTACTTTTGCTAGTTGCTATTTTACTTGTGCTAGTTGTCATTTTACTTGTATCAATAGTTGTTTTTTTTTCCAGTTGTTATTTTCCTATTGCTATGTTTCTATGTTGTCTAACATTTACTACTAGGTTAAAGAAATTTTTTTTCTAGTCATACAATCATGATACAATTAGTCATGAAAACTAGTTTCTCTATTTATGCTCTAGATCAGCTTAACCATTGACCATGTATTTTGGAATTATAATCTTGGTGCATGACATATTTTTCTGAAAGTTGTAATTTCAAGAATCTTTGCGAGCATGAAAAAATATTGTTAAAAAAGTGTTGCTTGTTTCTTAATTTACTATTTCAAGGCTTTGTTTGAATATGTTATTAATCTATAAATTAACTTTGTTTCAGAACTTTGTTAATCTAACTATAATCAATGGATTTCTATTTTTTGTGTATTTTGGTGTGTGTGTGTGTGTGTGAATATTTTTTGTGTTATTTGTATGGGAATAATTATTGTGTTATGTTGTTTCAGAATTATCACAACTCTTTACACACACACACACACACAATTTTAATCCTTGTAGGGTAATTTTAGTTAATCACTTAAACTAAAATCTATTACATTTTAGAATTTAATTTTATAATTTTAGAACAAGAAAATAAAAATCAATTGATGATACATATCACTTCTATGACACTTAAACACATTGGTTCCCATCATATACTACTAAGTGGGATATACTATCTATTGTATTATGGCCATTTAGAAAGATAAATGCATCAACTTAGATGCAAATTTTACCTACCATACATCATATCTATCCTTATACATTCTATTTGTATATAGTTAAAACATAATATTATGTATTTTTTCATTATAGTTATCTCAAAAATCCTTTTTTAAATGGGTTGTAAATATCTTTAGCATATATCTTGGACAATAAGATGAGTGATAAGTTGGAGATAGTGACTTTGTGAAAATATTAATTAATTGGAGTTGTGTCTGAATATTTAAAGGATTTTATCGTGTGGAAAGGTAAAACATATTAATAAAAATGACATATTGAGAAGTGAGATGTGATTGTTTGTTTGGTCTGAATATCATAAAAATCTCATCTTTTTACCTTGAAGGGGTAACCAATGAATACACACATATAAGCTCTAAGTTGACATTTCATTCTATGGGTTACTAAAGTGGATACAAAGGGTAAATATCCAAATAGTCTAAAATGAGTATAATCAACATTTGTAAGGTATAAAAGTTCAAAGGGGCTGTTGTTATGAATAAATGAAGAAAGTGTTATATCGATGATAAACATGACAGTGAAAACATGTTCATACCAAAAATCAATTGGAATTATGAAATAAAAGTATATAACTTTAGCCACATTAAGTATATAACTTTAGCCACATTAAAAAAAAAAAAAAAAACTTCAGCCACATTAAGAAGGTATTGGGGTTTACATCATACCATAACTTTAGCCACTTGAGAAATGAGATGTGAGTGCTTGTTTGGTCTGAATATCATAAAATTTGCATCTTTTAACCCTAGAGGGATAACCAATGAATACACACATTCAAGCCACATTAAATACCCTAGAGGGATAAATATAACTTTAGCCATAATTTTTCTTTCATAAGTTGGAATTTCATTCTATAGGTTGTGAAAGTGGATACAAAGGGTGAACATCCAAATACTCTAAAATGAGTATAATCAATATTTGCAAGGTATAAATGTGAACAGTGACTGTTGTTATGAAGAAATGAAGAAATTGTTCTATTGATGATACACATGACAATAAAAACACATTCATACCAAAAATCAATTGGAATTATGAAAGAAAAATATATAACTTTAGCCACATTAAAGTATATAACTTTAGCCACATTAAGAAGGTATTGGGATTTAAATTATGCCATAACTTTAGCCACTTGATAAGTGAGATGTGAGTGTTTGTTTGGTCTGGATATCATAAAATTTGCATCTTTTAACCCTTGAGGGGGTAACCAATGAATACACACATATAAGCTCTAAGTTGAAATATCATTCTATAGATTACTAAAGTGGATACAAAGGGTGAACATCCAAATACTCTAAAATGAGTATAATCTACATTTGTAAGGTATAAAAGTTCATGGGGACTCTTGTTATGAAGAAATGAAGAAAATGTTCTATTGATGATAAAACGACAGTGAAAACATAGTCTACTAGAAATCAATTGAGATTATGAATTAAAAGTATATAACTTTAGCCACATTAAGAAGGTATTGGTGTTTACATTCTGCCATAAAGTTTTGTTGTGCATTAAAAAAAATTAGCGAATTGGAGCTATGGTGTGTTATTATAACAAAAAATTATAACTCATGCATTAAACGAGTTTCTATTACATTCATAAAATATAGACATTATACAAGTGGCATCAGTTTGCTGATTAAGCAAATAAACTCTCATAAACAAAGAGTAGTCATCTACCATGGTGTGGAAATATTTGTATGTTAAATTAAAAGAAATATGATATGAGCCTCATGTATCATAGTTGATCCAATAAAATAAGTTTTTGCCAAATGATTATTCAAGAGAAATAGAAGTCTCTCCTATTTGGCAAGATGACAAATGCAACGGTGTTTAGTCCCTTTTTCAATGTTAGTGTATATGATTTTTTAGAAGACTTTTTAGAAAAATGTTATACCTACAATTTCATGTTTGAGTTGAAACATAAGTAACATATGTTACAAAATAGGATGGTATATGTATGAAAATTGCTAATAGAT